>CANTUR010000272.1:0-470000 GCA_947683625.1 Mallotus nudiflorus
AGCTGTATAATCTGTGACCAACGGTGGAGTCGACGAGCTGGTCGATCATGGGCAATGGGTAGCTATCCTTAGGGCATGCTTGGTTAAGGTCAGTGTAGTCTACACACATTTTGTATTTCCCATTTGCTTTTCTAACGAGTACCATGTTGGCTACCCATTCCGGGTGAGTAACTTCTTAATAAATCTAGCTACTAACAACTTAGATGTTTCTTAAGCAATTATTCTTTGCCTTTTGTAGGCAAAGGTTCTTTTTTTCTGTGCTACTGGCTTGGCTCCCGGTTTAATGTTTAGGCAGTGACAAGCAACTTGCGAGCCCACGTCGATAATTTCGGATGCTTGTGAAGCAAAATCCTTTGAATGTTTGGTAAGGACTTCCCTTATTTCTTCTTTGATATTCCAGTTGAGTGTATTGCCAATTTTCACGATCTTTCCTTCCATGATTTATAAGGTCTCCGTGTCTTCTACTAGTTGTGGATCGGTGCCTTGCTTCTCAACTTCCTATGCCTCTAAAGGAAAAGCTTCCGTATGAGGCTTCATGGCCATCTGGTAACACTGTCTAGCCATCTCCCCAGATGGTAAGGGTTTCATTCTTGACTGGAACTTTCATAGTTAAGCACCAGATGCTGGTGACTGTGTAGACACCCAATTTCGGGATGATATGTTATGGATGTAACAAAGGACTCCAGTGATGAAAATATCTTTGAAACTTAATCCTTAAAAAAATCTAAGGGCTTTTAAAGGAAGGATTTAATGTTTTCAAGGACTAAATCACAAATTTCTTTTTAGGACCTAATTGCAAAATTTAAATTTTTTTGGAGGCCTTTTTGTAATTAAAAAAGTGCATCGAAATTATATAATTCCGATTGGAATTTTATATAATTCCGATCGGGATTGTATAATTCTGATCGGAATTACACAATCCCGATCGAAATTGAATTCTTCCGTTTTCCTATTTCTAAATTACTTCCAATTTAATGTTTTAATTGGTTTAAACTTCCTAATTAATTCAATCCAAATTGGTTTAAACTTCCTATTTAATTCATCCTATTTGGTTTAAAATTTCAAAATACACTTTAGGAATTATAATCATATTAGGATTAGGGTTAGACTTCCTGGTTCTACTATAAAAAGAAAAGAATGGAAGCAGGAGAAAAAGGGGGAAAAGGGAAGAAAAGAAAAAAGAAGAGAGGGGCGTAGAAAAAAAGGAAAGGAGAAAAAGAAAGTTGTGATTTTATTTTTAAATTACTTTGATTCATCAACTAATTCAAAACCCGTGAAACGGATTTTTTCAAAGAAATGATTCTAAGACTTATTAAGAACGGTGAATCACAAATCTGAGGATCACCCTAATCATCCATAAGCATACCATTCTTCTTCTTTTATTTATTTATTTGTTTGTTTAGTTATTTTTTTATTTATTACTTTATCAATTTATTCATTAATTATTATTTTATTTTTTTATGGTGATTATGGAGGAAAACATATGGTGATCATATGAGGGAGATGAATTCTATTGGAAATCCACAGAAGACCATGGATAAAGCCCCGTAGAGACTTAGTTTCTACGGTTTTATTTTTTTATTATTTTTTATTAATTATTTTATAAATTAATGTAATAGCCCCCAATAGTGGGAATAATAATAAAACTATATTTGTGGTTGTATGTTTTTTTATTAAACTGGTTAGTAAAATTAGGTTTCAATTTGGTAATCATTTAAAATCAATGGAGGAAGTAGAATTAATTTAGGTTGCATGTTAATAAAAATTAGGATTTTAGTAAGGATTAATTTAATTATTTATTTGATCTTATTTAATTATTTTTTTTATGTTTTTTATTTATTTTTGAGCTTATTTATTAGTTTTGTGTGTTTTGGGCCTTAAGCCCATTTTAGATTTTAATTTTTTTATTTTGGCCCATATCATTTAATAATTAATTAGGTTTAATATTAAAATATATTTTTAGGTCCATAATTAATTATATTTTAGGTTAGAAATACCTTTAGGCCCATTTAGTTAATTATACATAAGCCCTTTTTCATAATTTGTAGAATTAGACCCATTTTTATTAAAATTAGTAGGCTTAGGTTCATTTAATTAAAATTAAAAGGAATTCGGTCTTTAGGTTCACTTATACATTAAAACATGTAGATTTAACTCATTTAATTAAAATCCATGTATATTAGACTAACTTAGAGGTTATGTGATTGAATGCATTATTTACTTGTATATTTCATGACTAGTTTGCCTTGGAGTTTATTGTTTTGGGTTTATATGAAATTGCATGTAAATAGAGGATAAGATAGTAATTCATAAAGTAATTCTAAATGAATATAAGACTGAAAGAAGTTAGTATTCCATATCCAGAATCTCCTGGTTGTGGTGCTAGCTTTCTTTTAGGGAATCGAGTACCACCTTTTCGATATGTCCCAGTTATTACCCTGGGTGGCAACTCCTCATCTCCACGCCATGTCTTTGTGACAATGGTTAGTGTGTTCTCTAGAGTCTTGAGCTCAAACAGTGACGCAGTTGCTAAAATCTTGGACACGCGCTAAACCCCACCGTCTACAGACTGCATCTGTCTTATAGAGTGCCGGCTGTCCTATAATCCCATTATAAGCTAGTGGTATATCCACCATGTTGAATACAGCTCGGATGACTTTTGTCTCCTCATCATCTTGATTTTCAAATTCTAGGTCCAGTTCAATAATTCCCATTGGTTGCACAGCTCCTCCATAAAAATTCATGATGGGGTTCTGGATGGCCTTCAGGTTGGTGATGGAGCCACCTATTACTTTGTACGCATTCCAGGATAATACATTGATAGCACTTCCATTATCCACCAGTAGCCTTTTTACCCAATACTTATTTATCCACACAGTTATTACCAGAGCATCACAATGGGAGTGGTGTACGTGCGAATCATCTTTCAAATTAAATACAATATCGCTTCTCCTGGGTACTAATTTTTCTCCTCTACTACAATTTAATCTCTTCTCAGTGTTTTCTCCCCCTATGATCATGTTGATCATTCCAATCGGCTCCCTCCATGTTTTCTTTGCTTCCAGCCTATCATGCTCTTAGTTTTTGAAGATTCCGCTTCTTCTTAGTGCATCTGTGAAATTATTGAGCTTTCCTCTCTGCACCAGTCTTTCTATGGCATTCTTTAGCTCTCTACAGCCCTCCATGTCATGCCCGTATTCCTGGTGATACTGGTAGTATTGTCCTCTGTCCTGGGTAAATCTTTGGCTTGGGCTGATTCTCTTAGTTGGGGTGATCCCAACTCCATTTTGCCTAACCCACATGAGGATTTTGGATTGAGAGGTGTTCAAGGGTGTATATTTGTCTACTTCCCTATCAAATCCTTCTACCAGATTCTTGAAATTCATTTTTGAGAAGCTTGCTCGTCTGTGTTTTGATCGTTCATCCTTGATCGATGGCCTATCTTCCTCCCATCGTATCCTTCTATCCTCATCCATTTTTATTATCCAGACCACCATCACTATTGCCTCTAGAAAGGTTCTTAGTTCTTTTGTCATTATTTTATCTTTAAGCTTGCCGAGTCTAATGCCATTTTTCAAAGCTTCTATGGTGACTTCATCAACGAGATACTCAATTTGAATGGCTATTTTATTAAAACGGTCAAGATAACTTCGTAAAGATTCATTAACTTCTTGCCGGCACATTCGAAGATCATTGATGGTCATGGTTGGGGGAATATTTGTAATGAATTTAATATGAAATTATTCTGCCATATCCTTGAAAGAAGTGATAGAATTCTCTGGGAGTCAATAAAACCACTTTTGAGCGTTCTTCATGAGTGTGCTTGGAAAAACTCTATACATGATTCCATCATTTACATTCTGAAGCAGCATTTTTATTCGAAACACCGATATATGGCTGATGGGGTCTCCCATCCTGTCACATTGATCAAGCAGCAAGATTCTGAACTTAGTAGGGATCTCCATCTGAATTATTCTTCTAACAAACGAAGTTCTGCTATCCATGATGCATTCTTCTTCTTTTCTTGGTTTGGTTCGGGTTTTTTATATTACTTCTTTAACTTTCTGAGCTATTTTTGAATCATCAAGAGCCAGAATTGTTGAACTGCACTCCCCCTTCGGCACTTTACCTTTTCCCATACTCGTCCCCGGAGCCTGTCGAGGTGTTATGTTACCATCATTTTGAGCCGGCTCAGAATGCCTACTCTGTATTATAGCGTTTAGCTGTTGTTGCATCAAAGCTATCTGTGCCTGAATATTTTTTTATCATGACTTCCTTGTTAGTTTGATTAAGGCTGAGTGTTCGGTTTACAATGTTTAGATTTAGTATAGTTATTACTGGTGTCTCTGTTAAATTTGGAAAGGGTATGAAAGGTATTGAGTGATGGTGTTATAGCGGAGCGTAATATGGGAGGTTTGTGCCCAAGGGCGAGTATCTTAGGGTATTGTCAGGGAGTAGAGGTATATGTCCATATGAGGCTCCGGTATGTGGAAAAGTGGTTGGAAGCACTATTGCTGAAAGAGGGTTTGAGAGGTCGTTCGAAGGGATAGGTGCAGAAGAGTTGGTGCCAGCTTCAGGAGTCAAGGCTGGTGGTGGGCTGAAAGTCATAGTGAGGACGTCTCTAGCTTAATAGGTTAATGAATGGCTTTTTCGAAGGAGTTTTCACAAACGGCGCTACTTGATAATTGGTTTCCAGATTGGGCTTGGTATCCTGCAATCCCTGAACAGAAGGCAAGGTGAGAGGTGGGGAGATTCCCTACAAACACTCTGATGCCTAAGTTAAAAAATAAAAGTAGGAAGAATATGAGATAGTTAGAATACGTGAGAATGAGATGCCCCTTTATGAGGGATGTAGGGTTCTATATATAGCAATGCTCAAACCTGGGAGGAGTCAGATTCCACATAGGATAGTGACTCATAATCTTGGTAGGAGAGTGTTCCTTATTTGCTTAGAATTTCACTTTGGGGTAGTCCTAATTCCGGACGGATCTGTCTTCTTTTTAATCCAAGTATCCCTATTTAGGAGATAAGGAGCCCTTAACTAGGCGGGAACATATTAGACGGTATCAAGAACTATCTTTAATATTATAATTAAAACCAACCTCCTCAGACAATTTATTATCACCTTTAACACAAAAACACAAAACAAAGTATCAGAAACTAAATAGAAACCAAAATGATACAAAAATAATAAAACAAAACATACCCTAACAAAATCATTTAGCTCATCACCACCACCAACAGCTTCAATAAACTGTGAATCATAAGCACCCTTTTCATAACTAGCAACATCTCCTAAATTAGAACTAGAAGCACTAAAAGCACTTCCACCTTTCCCTTTAATTTTAAAATAAGATTAGAAACTAAAAGTAAACAAAAAAATAAAAAAAATAAATACATGCTACCTAATAAAAGAATGGAGATGTGGGGTATTGGTTCTTATACCTCTCACACGCTAAGCAAGTGTTGTACCATCTAAGCTACACCTATCTTCATTTTTCATTCATTGGCATATTATTAAATTAGATTATAATCTGTTTCAGGATTAGTTCTTTAATTTTAAGTTATAAAGCATTATTTGTATTTTACAAACACATTAGACTACTTCAAATCTTAAAAATGTTAAAATTATATTTTTCGTGCTTGAAATATATTAATAAAATTGATTCTATTTTAGAATCATTAGAAATTTAAATTATAACTTTATTTTCCTTATCTAAAGTTCTATTATCACTTTTTAGAAATAGTCATGTTGGTTTAATTATAATGAATGTTACATCTTTTATGCATTAAGAACTTGAATAATCAATTATTTTTAATATTATGTATATTCTTATAACCCACTTGAAGAATTTATGAAATAAAATTCCCAAAAAAATATTAGCTAATGCTTCACTAATTAAAAAAAAAAGGAAAACATAAGGAAATTATTTTTTTTTAAAAAAAAAGAGAAAATAAAGAGATAAATAAAAAAATAAAGAGAAAATAAAAATAAAAAAGAAGGAAAGTACAAAAATAAAAAAATAAAAAATAAAAAAATAAAAATTTATAAAAAAGAGGAAAAGGAAAAAAGAAAGAAAAAAATAAAAAAAAGAGAAAAATAAAAGAAAAAAGGATAAAATAAAAATTTATAAAAAAAGTAAAAATAAAAAAGGAAATAAAAATGCAAAGAAATTAATAAAAAAAAGTTGGATAAATAAAAGAGAATTCAAAAAGAAAAAAATATGTGCATTTTTGAAAATGCAAAAGACACTATTATAATTATGATATAGTAGATTTGCAAAAAATGAAAATTTGGGGCATTTTTGTTAACATTATTTTAAAATGGGGTATTTTTGTAAATGTTTCAATAAAAAATAAGAAGAATTTACAAAATTAACTAAAGAAAAATCAGTTCAGTAATTGAAAAATAAAAATCCAACTAGTTCCAAACTGTTGGATTATAAACTTGGTTTAGCCCAACAAGTTTTTTGGCCTAAACTCAGTTTCTATAATTGTTTGACAGCACCACAAACATATGGTTGATGAATAATGAAGTTAGGTGCATGCACAAACAATGAATGTGGTTAATTATTAAGATTAGTTGGTGTGAGAAATTATTAGTTGGTTAGTGGTTGGTGGGTGTGAGTTGTAAGTGTATGATTATGATTTAATTGTATTTGTTTTATTTGAATGGTTTAGATTAATTCTCTAGTAGTATAAATAGGGTTATATCTAAGAAAAAGAAAAAAGAGGAGGTGTAAGGAAGTAAAGCTTCTAAATGTATAAGAGTATTTGAGAGAGTCTAACAAAGATTATTTGAGTGTTTAGTGTTAAACAAAGTGGTATCAGAGCCAAATATTAGAACATAGTATGCCAAATCAAAGCTCTTGGAAAGCCGAATCCAATGCTGCCTAAATCACCGCAATCGGAGGTCGGACATGCCGCCAATCACTGCCGGAAGTTTGTTGCTAGAAACCCAATCAACTCACTGAGTTTAAGCCGAGTCGAGGGATCGAGTCGTGAAGTTGAGTCAAGCTGAGTAGTGAAGCCAAGTCAAGCCGAGCAATTGATTGAGCTATTGAGTTGTTAACCGGGTAGCTAAGCCATTGACTGAGCCGCACGACCATTGACTTTTTTACCAGAGTTCATCTTAAGGTTTTTCGGCGTTCCGAATCCATCCATGCAATCAGATTTTGCAAATTCTTTCCAGATTAAGCAATATGGAAAATAATGTAGCATCCTTACAAGTTCCAATACTCAACAATAATTATTATTACAATTGGAGTATCAAAATGAAGACTCTCCTTAGTACACATGATGTTTGGAATATCATAGATGTTATGATCTGAATTTTTGATAAATTATAAAATTAAATTATAAGATATACAATGCTAATAAATATTATTATTAATGATGATTTTAATATTTTGACATTATTATTATTCTATTTATGTACTTTATTAAATTGTGATGTTTGACCATTTATGAAATTAAATTTTAATTTGAGAATTATTATTTATTTTATTATTATTTGGTATTACTGCTAGATTAAAAATTTAAGTTAAATTTCATTGTTATATTATTTAGTATTATTAATATCAATTATATAATTTATTTAATTATATATTTATATATGTGGGTAGAGATTTAATTTTGGAAGTTTAAAATATTATATTATATTTTATTGTTATTAGTTTTAATTATTAAAAAAAAAAAACTAAAGTACCATTTCCTTCTTCATTTTATATTAACTTTCTTTCTTTTTCTTTATCTTGTACAGCGTCATCTTCAACTTTTTTCTTTCTTTTTCCTTCTTATTCCTGTCGCGTCACCAGCACCATTTTCTTCATTTTTTCCCTCCATTTCCAGCTCTATCCAGCACCATAGCGCCACCCAGCCATGATCATCCCCGCCACCACCTTGCCACCATCAACAGCAGCAACAACGAGAGCAGCGACAACACATAAATGGTCACTGTGTGTGACGGTGTGATCGATTATTGGCGAGAAATCTGATCAAGTTTAGGCTCATTTCAAAGTTCAAATTATGAGTTTGGGTAATACAGGGTTCGTTTCGAGTGAATCGACCGGTAAAAATTTTGAGAACTCAATTTTATATTTATGTTAATATGTTTAATTTGATTTTTCTTATTGAATTTAATTTTATTTGGAGTTGCTGTAGTTAGATAAATTGATTTTTGAGCTTAGATCTATCTAAATATTATTTTTATTTATTTTTTTGAAATTATTTATTTTTCTTAAATTTTTAATAATAAAATATATATTTTTCGAGTTCAGTTACTGTCCACAGTCCCGGGTCCAGAAATTTTCTTATTTTTATTAAATTTTATATATTATATAGAGCAAGTTTCATTAAGGAAGTTTATTAAAATTGTGTACTAAATTTTTATTACGAATTTTTGAATATTTATGTCAAAAATGAATTTTTGGGAAAATTAGTATAAATTGGTGAATTTTATGTTTTAATTGAAATTATGGTGAATTATGATGTTTTGGGTAATTTTTGAGTAATAAATACTATTAAAATAATTTTTATGAATTTATTCCTATTTTAACTAATTATGAGTAATTATTGAAATAATATTTAACTAAAATAGTATTTATGATTTTATGATTTAAATGATTTTTTGGTTACTTAATCGTAAAATTGAATGATTTAATAAATTTTTGATAATTAAATTCTATTTAATTTCAAGAAAATTTGAATAAGGATTTTTATAACAAAAATTGATTTTAATGTGAATTTTATTAATTATTTTATAAATAAATGTCTTTTATGCTTTATTTGTGTCAATAAAACAATTTTGATATTTAAATGAAATTTTATTGATTTATATTGCGATTTGTGAAATTGGTTCTCGGTTGGGAATTAAGCGTAATTCAGGCACCCAACTCGAGATTTAGAGTTATTACGATTATTTGACATGTTTTTCTATGCAGGGTTAGCTCTACTTCGTGTAGAAAGATGTTCGTTTTATAGAAGAAACTCTACTGAATTTTTGATAGATTTCGCGTAAAACATAACATCGGATCTATTTTGATAGCGTCGTATTTTTAATTGAGTCTTTCCTTAGAAATCTATAACTTGTAGAAATTCCACTTTTATTTATTTCTTTTTTTTTGCCGTACCTCCAGTTGAGCCAACTGGTTGAGGTCGAGCGCGACTGCGCAAAGGAGTATATTCAACCTGTAAGTTAATAATTGAACTGTGTATAGATGTATATAATGAAATTGTGAATTATAATGAAAATTTAAGGATTGAATATAGTTGATGGACATTGTATATATTGACGACTTTATTGGAACTTTATCTGGATGATGGATGTAATTTATATTCAATGGTATAATAGGGTGATTTATTCCATTTTATGATACAAGAGTTAAATTATAATAATTATAAAGATCGAATTACAGATTAATTAATGAAATGATGCTTTTATGAGAATTTATGTAAGTGTTTCAGGGAGATTTAGTTCATTCACTAAGGATAGTGTAGAGACAAAAAAGGCTGGATAAGAAAAAGAAATATGTAGGTAAGCTTACACTTGATATTTAGTTTAATTAAGAGATAATATGATAATAACATGGTGGAATAAGGAATATTGAAAACCTTGAGGAGATGAGATAATCAATTAATGCTTTAATGGTAGACCTATTAAAATTTTATGGAAGTTAGCATAATAAGCAAGTAAGTTATCAACGATGATAAGTTTATAAAGGTATAGTTAATTGATTTAATAATTTTATTTCCAGTTAAAATATTATAGTGATATAAGCTTTTTCCTATTAATTGTATTGAGGCTTGATCTTAAGAGTTGATATGAAAATTAATGATAATGAAGTAAAATGTATTTAAAAGACTTGAATATATATGCTATTATTTGGTGCTACTCTATAATGATATGATACTAGCATCGTGGGTAAGTGTGAATCATATGAATTTACCAGGTAAGAAAATTTGATATAAAATAGTGGTTTCATGAATAAATGTATGGAGTAAGGAAATAGAATTATAAATTTAAAATTTTAATTAGAGTTGTTTCAGTTTAAGGAAACTAAAGGTGTAGTTATAAGAAAAGTTGACTTGAGGATTTAACTATTGAAATTATAAGAAATAGGTGCATATCTTTGAAAATTAAGTAAAAGCCTTAAATTCGAGCTGAGATTGTATCATTAAGCTATGCTAGTTACCTTGAGAATGATAAGCTGAATATATAAAGTTGTACATTAGAGTAGCGCAGTGAAATCATGGTAAGCAAATCTCTGATTAGATTGAAGATTGACGATGAATTGAATATTTAGGATGATAAATAATGAATATAAGTATGACGGGTTTTGCTGACACTAGGAAGAATTAAAATTTTGTGGTTATTAGATGGTGAATTACTAATCTAGCAAATTAGAATTCGTGATATATATTGGAAATCTATTACTAGATTTGGATGATTGGTAGACAGTAAGCATAGTTACGAGACAAATATTAAATGTGTCATGGTGTATAGAATATGGTCATTGGAAGGATTAATCAAGGGAATTAATATAGTATGCAATTGCAAGAATAGTGAGAAGAGACTGTTAGTTATAATAACTGATGACGTGGAGTTTGAGGGCAATTGATGATAATAAAATAAGTTTGAGAAGTAGGTTCAATCTATCTTGTGGTATAGAAATTAAATTGTGGTGATTGTTATTAATAAATGGTATAAGTTGATTTATGCTAGAGTGTATTAGTTAGTTGATGGTATAAGAATGAAGGAGATAAAGAAAGCTAATATTATTGAAAGTGTGAACGTGAGGCTATAGAATGAAGATTTAATGTACAAGAAAGAACCAGTAGCGATTGTGGAATCTCAAATTCGTCAGTTGCAATCAAAACAGATCCCGATGGTCAAAGTGTTGTGGAGGAACAACAACGTGAAGGAATACACATTGGAGACAGAAGCTGAGATGCGAGCAGCGTACCCCTATATTTATCCTCAATGAATTTTGTATCCCCTTTCCTTTATTCTAAAATTCGAGGATAAATTGTTATAAGTAGGAAAGATTGTTATGACCTGAATTTTTTATAACTTATAAAATTAAATTATAAAATGTGCAGTGTTAATAAATATTATTATTATTGATGATTTTAATATTTTGACATTATTATTATTCTGTTTATGTATTTTATTAAATTGTGGTGTTTGACCATTTATGAAATTAAATTTTAATTTGAGAATTATTATTTATTTTATTATTATTTGGTATTATTGCTAGATTAAAAATTTAAGTTAAATTTCACTGTTATATTATTTAGTATTATTAATATTAATTATGTAATTTATTTAATTATATATTTATATTTGTGGGTGGAGATTTAATTTTGAAAGTTTAAAATATTATATTATATTATTATTAGTTTTAATTATTGAAAAAAATTAAAGTAAAAAAAAAATAGCTTGCTGCGCCATTTAGCCCATTACCATTTCCTTCTTCATTTTATATCAACTTTCTTTCTTTTTCTTTCTCTTGTAAAGCGTGACCTTCAACTTTTTTTTTTCTTTTTTCTTTTTTCTTCTTGTTCTTGTTGCTTCATTAGCACCAGTTTCTTCTTTTTCTTTTCCTTCATTTCCAGCTCTAACCAGCACTACAGCGCCACCCAGCCATGATCAGCCCTGCCACCACCTCACCACTATCAATAGCAGCAACAACGGGAGCAGCGACAGCACAGACATGGTCACAGTGTGTGACAGTACGGTGCGGTCCGGTTATCGATGAGAAATTCAGTTGAGCTTGGGCTCGTTTTGAAGTTCATGCTACGAGTTTTGATAATAGATGATTCATTTCGAGTGAATCGACCGATAAAAATTCCGAAAACTCGATTTTATATTTATGTCAATATATTTAATTTGATTTTTCTTATTAAATTTAATTTTATTTGGAGATGTGGTAGTTAGATAAATTTATTTTTGAGCTAAGATCTACTTAAATATTATTTTTATTTATTTTTTAAAATTATTTATTTTTTTGAAACTTTTAAGAATAAAATACATATTCTTCGGGTTTAGTTACTGTTTACAGTATCAGGTCCGAAAATTTTCTTATTT
Source organism: Mallotus nudiflorus (assembly GCA_947683625.1). Classification (NCBI taxonomy): domain Eukaryota; kingdom Viridiplantae; phylum Streptophyta; class Magnoliopsida; order Malpighiales; family Euphorbiaceae; genus Mallotus; species Mallotus nudiflorus. The sequence continues at coordinate 12,089 of CANTUR010000272.1, forward strand.
TTACTAAATTCTATATATTATTTAGAGCAAGTTTCAATGAGAAAGTTTATTAAAATTGTGTACCAAATTTTTATTACGAATTTTTGAATATTTATGTCAAAAATGAATTTTTGAAAAAATTAGTATAAATTGGTGAATTTTATGTTTTGATTGAAATTATGGTGAATTATGATGTTTTGGATAATTTTTAAGTAATAAATACTATTACAATAATTTTTATGAATTTATTCCTATTTTAGCTAATTATGAGTAATTATTAAAATAATATTTGAATAAAATATTATTTATGATTTTATGATTTAAATGAGTTTTCAGTTACTTAATTGTAAAATTGAATGATTTAATAAATTTTTGATAATTAAATGCTATTTAATTTTAAGAAAATTTGAATAAGGACTTTTATAACAAAAATTGGTTTCAATGTGAATTTTATTAATTATTTTATAAATAAATGTCTTTCATGCTTTATTTGTGTAAATAAATAAAATTTGAAATTTAAATGAAATTTTATTGATTTATATTGCAATTTGTGAAATTGGTTCTCGGTTGGACGTTAAGCGTAGTTCAAGGGCCCAACTCGAGATTTGGAATTGTTGCAATTATTTGAAGTGTTTTTTTTTTTTGCAGGATTGACTCTACTTCATGTAGAGAGATGTCCATTTTATATAGAAAACTCTACCGAATTTTTGGTAGATTTATCGTAAAATGTAACATCAGGTTTATTTTATTAGATTCGTATTTTTAATCGAGTCTTTCCTTAAAATTTGTAGGAATTCCATTTTTAATTCCGTTTTTATTTATTTCTTTTCTTTAATCATGCCTCTAGCTGAGCCAACTGGTCGGGGTCAAGCGCGACTGCGCAAAAATACACATTCAGCCTATAAGTTAATAATTGAATTGTGTATAGGAATATATATATATATATATATATATATATATATATATATATATATATATATATATATATATATATATATATTATCATGTTTATATTAAGTTTTCACATAGTTAGTAAATTTTATTTTATTGTAATCTTTCTTGTTTATTTTTAATTATTTATTTTAAAATAAACTACGGTAGAACATGCTACCTAATGAGTTTCATCATGACTGTGTACATACTGGTAGAATTGAGAGTGAATAGTGAATGTATGTAGCTCGGTAATGTTTTGCCCTTGAGTGTGATTTATATATATTACTGGAGCTAGTAGCTCGGTAATATTTTGCTTTCGAGAACTGCCAGTAAATATCAGTTTAAGTGAATTAACTATGACTAGTAGCTCAGTTGATACTTTGCTCTCAGGAATTGACAGTCTTTGGATTATAAAAGAGCCGAAAAGCTATTAAATTTGTGAACTAGGGTTCTACCTAGTTTTCATATAAAAATGATTTAAGAAAACTTATTTGTATTTTATATAGTATTTTATGATTTTAAAATATTTTATTTCAATAAATGATGATTCCAATAAAAATTAAACAGTTTAAATTATAAAATATAAATTTCTTATTTTCATAAATATATTTTAAAGGAGACTTTTATAATATATATGTTTCTTTTATTAACTTATTTAGTGAGGTCTGACTCCCCTCAATTATTTTTCAGGATCTCAGGGATCACTTGTCTGTCAGCCTATCTTATGCTAGGTTTTTTTTCTCCAGCTATTTTATGTAGATTTATTTGATATATATTATTATCATGTATGTTTTTTTTTTATCTAGAACACCATAGTAGAAGTGGGATGGTTAATTATTATGTTGTATTTTTTTGGATTGTCATATGTATGAAGAACGTGTACTAAAGATTATTATTATATATATTATCTAAGTTTGTGTTGGATTTTAATTCATTTGTGCTTTTTATCTTTATTTAAATTATGTCATTTTATTATCATCTTTATTTTATTAAAATTTGCGTTAAGGCTTTCTATGAGTTTCGGATACTTTATGTATTTTCATTCGCTAGTGCTGGTCACGAGCCTCTTTTGGGTTCGGGTCGTGACAATAGAGAAAGGCTACATTGAGCCACAAAATGAGGTATCACTATAGACAGCGGGATTTAGTGCGCGTCTAAGATTTTAGCAACCGTGACACTATTTAGACTCAAGGCCTTAGAGAACACACTAACCACTGTCATAAAGACATGGCGTGGAGATAAGGAGTCACCACCCATGGTAATAATTGGGACAATTTGATTGGTGGTACTCGATTCTCTAAAAGAAAATTAGCACCACAACCAAGAGATTCTGGATACAGAATACTAACTTCTTTTAGTCTCGTGTTCATTTAAAATAATTTTATAAATGATTATTTCATCCTCTAATTACATGCAATTTTATTAAACCCTAATTAACATCCATCTACCCAAAAAAGCAACAAGTCAATAAAATTACAAGTAAAAAAACACTCAAGATCACATTGTCCCTAAGTCTAAACTATGTTAACTTTATTAAATAAGTTAGCTAAATCTACATTTTATTTACAAGTGAAATAGAATAAAAGTGGGCCTACATTTTATTAATTAATGAGGCTAAATATATTTTTTAGTCTTTCTAAGATATGGGCTTAAATCTATTCAATTTCAAAGAAAAAAAATTAAATTAGTGGGCCTAAGTCTAACTTGGTTTTATTTTAAATGAAATGTGGGTCTAAGTCTATTTATTTTAAAAGAAATACAATTAAATGGACTGAGCTAAGTCTAAACAATTTTAATTAACTAAGCGGGCCTAAAATCTAATTAACCTAATGGGCCTAAATTGATTTTAATTATTTAAAGTCCTAAACCATTTTTAAGCCTATTTATTAAGTGGGTTAGACCTAAACGTGGGCTTGGGGCCCAAAAATATAAAAAAAAAACAAGCCTAAAATAAATAAAACACAAAAAATAGATCAAACAAACATTACAGTGATTTTCTAAAAAAAACCCTAAATTAATTGCATGCAAACCCTAATTTAACTAAAGCCACCATTAATTTTAATTGATTTTTTACCCAATTGAACCTAATTACTAATCAATTTTAAAATACAAAAATTTAAATCTTTCACTATTCCCACTACTGGGGCTATTACAAACTACGTACAAAATTAAAATTAAATAATTATACACCCATGAATTAAAAATAAACTACACAGGATACCAAAATGCAGAATAAAAATTAAAATCCTAAGAACTATTATTAAAACAATATAGGTTCATCCATGGCATTCCATGGATCTTCTGTTTGATTAAACACAGGCAGTATCCTCCTCCTCAATCCACATACGAACATCAAAAACAAAAAAATAAAAAAAATCAAATTAGTAGTGAAATTAAATAATAAAACAATTAACGAAATGAATAAAAATCATAGAAGAGAAGAAAGAAAAAATGAATGTTGTGCATATGCCCTTTTTCGGCCCCTCAGATTAGGATTTTCACCAATGAAATTGACTCAGTGTTGATTTAATTATGGACTGAGACTAAAAATCGTTGTATCGTCTTCCTCAAATGAACTGTAAAAATTAGGGTTTTTTTTAAAGAACAGAAGAAATCAAAGCTTTTTTTTTCGTCTGTAAAAAATCCTTTGGCAAAAAAAAACCTTCAGCCCTGCCTCCCTTCGTACTCATGTAGACTTTGCAATGTAGAGTCTGCGTGTACTGAACTTCCTCCAAAGGAGGAACAAACCTATATGGTCAGATCAGATAGTGTTTATTTTTATTTCAAAAAAAAAATCTTCTACATTTTAAAAAAAAAAACCTTATTAGATAAAATTTGAATTTTTCAACCAATCAAAATACTGAAAAAATCGATAAAAATAAGGAAAAATACACGAAAAAAGGAATTATTGTGCATCGGTACTGTGCAATGCTGATCGGCAATGTATAATGCCGATTGACATTGTCTAATGCCAGTCGGCATTACACCAATGTCGATCCTAAAAAAAAAAAATTTTAACTTTTAATTACCAAAAAAACCTCTGAAAAAATGACTTACTTGCAATCAAATCCTAAAAAATATTGTAATTTCATCCTTAAAGTCCAGAAAATCAACATCCAAGTTCAATTTTTGAATAAATTTCATCATAGGGGCTTACGTTGCAATTGTGCATAATTGCATCCCGAAATTGGGTGCTTACAGTTGACCCCCTTTGTCACTGTTTGCTTGAAAAATTATGGCAAAGCAATAGAAGCACACAATTTCAAAAGAAAGAAATTAGGATACTCGATTGTATCCTAAGTGACGGATTGATGCTTAAATTGTTAAGCAAGGTGTAATGTTTGATAAGTCGCACTATATTTCTTGTGGAACGTCTAGTGGACTTTATGCAAATGAGTTTCGCTATATTTCCTGTGGGACGTTTAGCGATGATAAGTTGAAAACTTGCTATAGTTCCTATGGAACGTCTAGCAATGATGAATTTTGTTATATTTCTTGTGGGACGTCTAACGATGCACACTATATTCCCTATGGGACGTCTAGTGTAGATGAATTGAAATTTGCTATAGTTCCTATGGAACGTCTAATAATGATGAATTTCATTATATTTCCTGTGGGACGTCTAACGATGCACACTATATTCCCTGTAGGATGTCTAGTGTAATTGAATTGAAAAAATTACATCATACTTGGTCGTATGATGTCGATTATACTCGGTCGTATAATCAATTGAGGATACATTGCACTCGATTGTACAATGCCGACTACACTCGATCGTACAGTCTTGAATTAAAAAATTACATTATACTCGATTGTATAATGCCCATTATACTCGATCTTATAATCGATTGAGGATACATTGCACTCGGTCATACAATGCCAACTACACTCGATCGTATAGTTTGTTTTGAAAAGGAACATCACACTCGGTCATATGATGTTGATTATACTCGGTTGTATAATCGATTGAGGATACATTGCACTCGGTCGTACAATGCCGACTACACTCAGTCGTATAGTCTGTTTTGAAAAGGAACATCACACTCAGTCGTATGATGTTGATTATACTTAATCGTATAATCGATTGAGGATATATTGCACTTGGTCATACAATGCTGACTATACTCATTCGTATAGTCTGTTTTAAAAAGGAACATCACACTTGGTCGTATGATGTTGATTATACTCGGTCGTATAATCGATTGAGGATACATTACACTCGGTCATACAATGCCGACTACACTCGGTCGTATAGTCTATTTTGAAAAGGAACATCACACTCAGTCGTATGATGTTGATTATACTCGGTTGTATAATCGATTGAGGATACATTACACTCGATCGTACGATGTCGACTACACTCAGTCGTATAGTCTGATTTGGGCTTCCACATTTAGGCATTTCATTACTACACTTTCGACTGTTTGAGGCTGGTCTCACCATTATTCTTTATTTCTTTGATTGAGCGATGGATGGATACGACCTACACTTTTCATACTCGTGTGGGTGAGCTGACCATTTCACCTATGAGCTTCTCTGCTATCACCGGGATTGCCTTTAGAGGATCCCTAGTTCCATTTGACATTAGCTATTATAGTCTTCCAGAGCATGCACGGAGTCAGTATGTGCGCGACTTGATAGGGTTCACCCTAGCATGGAAGAATCGAAAGAATGTTCTTCTTTCATCATTAGCTGAGGGATTTAAACGCCTTCCTACTTTGACTCCTCGTCAGATTATTCATAAGGCGAGGTGTTTCCTCTTGATATTATTAGGCACGACCCTCTTTTGCGAGACCAGTCATGAGGTCAGTATTACTCTATTGGGTCCTCTTCGTGACTTGGATTGAGTTGTCACATTAGATTGGGGATCTGCTATACTCACTTATATTTATTACAGATTGGAAACTGTCTGGTGCTGTCAAGATGTGTGGCTTTTGGTGTGTCTTGTATGTATGTTCTCTTTCATTTGATCTCTATAGTTTTCTCTTCTTTACTTTTTCTAATGTGTTCTCTTTTTTTAGATTTGGAGCATAGAGATCGAGCTGATTCGAGGCTTTAACATTATCAGTTCTAATAGGACCTTTCCTCTGATGATGAGATAGGGTTCTTCTCGCCTTGTTAGCAATAAGAACATTTTGCAGACGTACCGTGATCAGTTGAACACTATTGAATGGCACCTGGTAAGGAAAAATAAAATCATTAGTATGCTACAGTTTAATAGAAATTAGATTGAATTTACATAAATTGCAGATAAATTCTGATTGGTTGGAGGGTGCTGAAGACATCCAGTGATATGATTTCATGGCGGCTGCAGCTCGCTTAGAGCCTATGATTTCATGGTTATGGTTGTTTGATGTGGTATCTAGGAGAGCGAGTGTATCGCTGGTCTGCTGGCCCTTCTCGATGTCGCATTCCATCTGATGTCCCCTCCTCTATGCTCCACAGCTCGCATCTTATAGGTTCAAAATTGAGAGATGCACTACAGGGATATGTTACCTTAGATTTCCTTGAGCGTTCTCAACATTATCAGCAGTTTATCCGTGAGAGCCTCCTGGAGCATGTTCCTATTGACGATGATAAGGTAATTTCACATTATTTTAGCTTTTGTTTCTAGAACCCATGACTCACTCTTTCTATTTATAGTTTAAGGAGGTTCGCTCTCCTGTTGATACCGATGAGGAGACTGAGATTGCTTCAGAGACTGAGATTGCTCCAAAGATTGAGAGCCGTGAGCCCAGACCTAGTCCTGGTCATCCTGCTCAGCACATTGGGTTTACTCACGTTGGGGCCTTTATCGATGCTATGCTTGGTGATGTATCTCTTCCATTTAAGTCTATGTTCTACTAGGCTCCCATTGTTCAGGCTCCAGTTAAGTAGCAGATGCAGTTTGGTGATGCTCAATTTCCTAGCTTTTATCCACCAGATGCTTCTCATGTGAGTCTATTTACTTTATTTCTTGTATGGATATGTACACTTGACATTGATATTAATAAAATTTTACAAAACAAATTCCCCGGACATAGGCAGAGTATTTATATAGACTTGCCTCATCTCAGAGATTATTTACGATGCAGGTTACAGAGAGTTGGTGGGTAAGTATATGTATAATCAAGATGCAAATGTATGCACACTATGCAAGAAATGTACATGATGTGTTTTCAGTGTATGCATAGCTATTCTAACGGTCTAGAGTAGGAGAATGAGATGCTTCGTCAGTAGCTTGCAGCCTTAGGCTTTGATCCATATAGTGCTGGGACTTCATCTGCTAGATCCCCAGACACTCATGATCATGATGACCGTACCAGAGGATGGAGCCCATGGCCTGATACTAGAGCACGAGATGAATGATTTAAAATTTTTGTATTCCTAACTTTCTGTGTGTCTGTATCTAACTGCTCTCTATTGTACTGATGTGTTAACCAACTCTACAAGTTAGATGCACTTCTTTCTGGATTTACAATTCCTGCAGACTTATTGAAGTTAGTTTCAACCATTATGAATGTATAAAAGTACATAATGATGTTGAAAATTTAGCATGTACTTAACAAATCTCACTATTTTTTTATTTTCATGACTATCACTTATTTGCCATTCGCAAAGGTTAGAGGCATCGTTAACCATCTTATGCTGAGAGTATAGCATTTACCAAGTGAAGAGCTTACTTCCACACCTAATTTTAGGGAGAATTTTCTAAACAAAACTTATGGAAATTAAGCATAAAAATATTGAATTCAGAGTATCAAAACAATCTTTGAATTATTTTTGTGCTTTTCTTCCTTATCCAAGTGTTCCCTTGCCTTTCTCATATTACTTAGCATGGATACCATTGGAAAGGTCCTTTGGATACTCATACTATTATAGAGCATTGGAGTAAATACAGTAATTCTTTTTTTTAATGTGGGTCCTCTTTTAGTATTCCCCCACCTTTCTTGTATTACTCAGCGTGGATACCACCAAAGGTTCACGTTGATACTCTTGCTCATTTTTGGGCATTGGAGTATTTTATGTTTGCTCTTATTCTGATTCTCCTCTCAGTGTTCCCCCGCCTTTCTCGTATTACTTAGCGTGGATACCATTGAGGGATTTGTACTCGTACTCATTTCTGAGCATTGGAGTAGATTATATGCACATTTATTATTCAAAAGACTAAATTGACACTTTGAAATTCAACCAATTTATACTACAAGTCCATAGATTTTGTCTTTGCATTTTCTTCCCCTCGTCTAGGTGTAAAGTAAGTATTAGATTGATTGGAGTTTTAGAAACTCTCAGCATAGAACTATCAATAAGACATCTGAATTCTACGAGGCTAATAAAAGAAAGCCACTAAAATTAAAGGTCATGAGGTAAGTTTTCGCACATGATATAATGAAGTGGATGAATTTACTCTCAATTTTATAAATTTTCTTTCAATTTGTACTTTACTACAGAATAAAAAATAGATAGAGTTATACTACTTCCCTTTGGTATTTGTCAGGCTATTTGTCACACAGAGTGAGATTTTGACGAGTGATTAGCATTTGCTATCCTAGTCATTTATGTATCAATTCCTTTCCTCTTTTCTTTCTCTTTTATTTTCCCTGCACAAAATACTACAAATTAGTATGGTCTTTTTGCAAGTAAAGAAATTTTGTCAAAATGCAATGTCATTCTTTTGCATTCTTCCTTTTTTTATTATGGTGATGATGTCTCTAGTTACAGGGTCGTAATGTTCTACCATCAAAGTTGTGGCTTTCTTCTGTTGATTATATGGTAGAGGGCTACATCATTCCTCTTCCTAATGTTTCACTGCAAAAGAAAAGATTTGGGAGTTAGAGGTTTTTTATTTCATAATCAAAGAATTTTTCATAGTGCATTCATCTCAAGTTTTGAGTGCATTCTTCCCTTTTTAAGGCCGAGCATATGTATCGCTGACATGTTGGACTTTCTTATTACCATATTCCACACCCTCTTTGAGATCACCAGGATGATGCTTTTTGGTAATCTTTCTCCTCCTATTTTACCTTTCAGATGCTTACATGTGAATACTCTGACTACTTTCCTGCACTTTTACAACATTAATCTTGAATGTTAGTGGCAAAATGTTTAGACAATCTTGACTAGGCTCAAAGACTTTATTATGCAAATAAAGTATGCAAGTGTATGTATGTTATGCATGATCCTAATAGGTCTTCTATTTGGGGCGAAGCTATGTTCGTAGCTTGGAGTGTGAGAACGAGGTGCCTCATCAACAGCTTATAGGTTCGAGCACTTGATGCTTCATTGTTGGTGCTTCTGATGTTTGATCTTCTGATATAGTCTATCGGACAACTAACCAAGCTAGTGAGTGGAGTCCATGGCTTTACACTGGAGCTCATGATTGACCGATGCACTATTGAACTTTTCTTTTTGTTACTGCTTCTGTTGTATGATAACTGTTATATCTGTATGCTTGTAGTATACTCCTTTCTGCCCTGAGATCATTTTTACTAACTTTGAAGTTCTACTATTTTTACCATTTTGCCCCTAACTTATCCTGGAGTTACATTTTACCCTTAGCTTCATTTTGAATTCATCCTAACAATCACTTTCTTCATGTGCATAAGAGACTCAATTTGGTCATTTATTGTTGTTGGCCCTTTGTCTTACTAACCCTATTAGCTGTAATCTCATGTATTAAAGATGCATAAGAGTGGGCGAATTGATTGAAGCAAATTCTGGATGATGAAATCAATTGGACTTGCACTTCAAAGAATTCTGGAGCAGAATATGAGGCTTGATGCTGATGCAATAATTAATAGTTACAATGTATGGATCGAAAAGCAAGTTATTAAGCCACCTGAATTCTTAAGGTATAAAAGGATGCTAGGCTTACAAGGAAAATTACAAAAGAGGTGGTAAAAAGAAAATGTAACTAAAATAGTGATCTCATAGTTATGATTTAGCTTTCATCATATATTTTTTTTCCATTCAGATACTTATATAGTATGATAAAGACCAATATACGATGTTTGAACAAAAATTAAAATTCAATTTTAATCATTCATTAGGGCAAAAATGAGAACATCCATGATATCACATGATATAACTCTTGTTATCAGTCAGTCATGAATTTTCCTCTCTAGTTTTTACCTTACTGTTTTTTCTTTCTCTTTTTTTTTCTCTCTTTATTCTTTGTTTTTTCTCTTTTTTCTTTTTTCTTTTTCTCACATTTCCTATCTTTAAAAGTTACATTATGTGATATATGGATGTTCTTTAAATTTGCATTTGTGCCCATGCTAAATGAATCTAATTGAATTGAATTTTTGTCAAACATACTGATCTAAATTATAATGCACAGAACTATCAAAATGTATATTACATAAGTAAGCATGGTCAGAATTTATATCATCGATCGCTAGAAAATAAAATTTTATTCAATGAGATAATGAGAAATTTTATTTCCTATTTTAGATGCTAGCGATGTTGAGTCTCATAGTGGTTGTCCTTAAGGTGGTTTGACATAACAACTCTTTAACAGCAGTACTACCCGTCCTCTTAGCTGCCAGCTTCATCACTTCCTTTTTGTTGTCCTTCATTAGATTCTCCACAATCTGCTCCTTAAAGATCTCAAACCTAGGGACATCTGCTCTAGCAACACTGACTGATTCCTTAGCTCTCAGATAGTATTTGCCTTCCCCTGACCTAATGAAGTTATGACTCAAAGGACCAACTTTTGCATAAAGCTTCCTCTTTTCTGCATTGAATCTCTTCCTTGCCCTTCTACCTTTTGGCTTTGCTTCCCCTGTAAAACCTAATCTTGTTGTGTCATCTTGATTTTTGAATCTTGGGAATTCTCCTTGTTCATTCTTCCCCAATCCTCGTCCAAACTAGTAATTCATGTTCTCTACTCTTGGATCCATTTCAATCCCATCAAATATCCCAGCAATCTGGAAACCAAGGGGTGCACCCACTTGTTTTTGTTTATCAAGTATGGCTGCCACAGCTGCATTGGTTCCAGCTTCTATTGTCATGATATCTCCTTCATGAGGGAATTTTATTTTTTGGTACACTGTTGTAGGCACTCCTCCCAGGGCATGAAACCACGGCCTTCCCAATAGCAGGGCATAGGTAACAGGGATGTCCAGTACAGCAAATTCAACAGTTGACTTTATAGGCCCTTTTTTGGCCAAAGCTTGAAATGTTCCCTCCACATTCCTAGTGCTGTCATCATAGGCTCTGATTATGAGGTTTGAAGCCGTCAAGTCATCTATTTTTAGACCTAAATTAGGTAGGATTTTTAGTGGGCATACATTTATAGCTGAACCATCATCCACCATTACAAAGTTGGTTCTCTTCCCTTTTACTTCAGTTGGGATAAATAATGCCTTGTTATGGTTTCTTCCCTTAAAAGGCAAGTCATCATCTAAGAATGTTATCAGCCCATGTTTCTTTTCTATTACCTTTGCTACCATAGCCTCAAGCGTAGCTACCATTTTAATGCTCATATTCGACAAAGCTTTAACCAGAGCCCTTTATGACTACCCGAATGCATCAGTAATTCCCAGATGCTCACACTCGCTTTAGCCTTCTTGAGTTGTTCTAAAATTATATCCTCCTTTTGTTCTTCCTCTACTTCTGCATCTTCTCTTTCTATTACACCTTCTATTTTCTTTTCTGCTGCTTTATAATTCTTCCCACTTCTAGTGACATGATTCACTTTAGGATCATCACTCCAAACATCGAAATCGCTTAGGCTTTCCTTATCAGAGTTATACCAAATGTCAATAACTCTAATGGTTCAGTCTCTTTTCCCATCCTTCCATACTTCCATTGTGCATGTTTCTTTTCCTTTCAACTCCCTCAGCTTGTCCGTATGTTGGCTTAACAGCTCTTCCACCTCTTCTTGGGACATTTCTGGGGTTAAGAATTCATCTTCTTCAAACTCATTACCCCATCATGTCGACACAATTGATTCAATGGAGATGTCAGCAGAAGTGGGTTTAGAATATAACACTCTGTAATTGAATTTGCCCGAAGGTTATCCCAACAGATCTTCAACTCCTCTTAGCGACTGCTCAGGAATTTCAGGCTCTTCTTTTACTGGCTTATCATCAAACTCATCTCCCCAACCTAAGGGCTCAATTGATTCAATAGGGATATCAGCAGAGGGTGGTTTTGAGTAGAATACTCTGTAATCAAAATTGCCTAAGGGCTAGCCCAATAAGTCTTCTACTCCTCTCTGTGACTATCTAAAAGGTTCTCTATTGGGTATAAGGTTAAGGTCCTCGAAGGAGCTTAACACTTCTTCTTTGCTAACCCCTGAGTTGATCATCATGGTGGTTGGTGGTGGAACATTTTGGTAGTTTGGGAAAGGGTTGTTTCTGGTGTTTGGGTTAGAGTTGGATTTTTCAAGGTCAGTGATTTTTTCAGAGTCTATCAGGGTTTGGATCTCATGTTTTAGGCTGATACAATTGTCTATAGGATGGCCAGCAGCTTGGTGAAATTTACAGTAACTGTTGGGGTCAAAACCAGGGATATTTAGGTTTGGCCTAGAAAACGTTAAAGGTCTGAGTAGGCCTTTTTAGATTAGCCTCTCTAGGACTTTGGAGAGTGGTTGGTTGAAGTTGGAGAACCTTTAGGGTTGCTGAACTGCACGCACCTCTACAGCTCGACTAGTACTTCATTGTTGTATGCCCCCAATTGGGTTGTTTCAAGTTCCTATGCCTCTAGCAATTTTCTTTTTCTCACTCTCAATTTCCTCAGCTTGTAACCCATCATCATACAAATCCATAAAGGTTTTGGGATTCATCATCTGTAGCCTCTCAACCAAATTAGGTGACACATTACGAACTATCATTCTAACTTTATCCTTCTCAACAAGCTTATTTTTCATCATCCCTGCTTTATTCATGAAACAAGTTAAGAAATAAGAAAAGGACTCATTTGGTTTTTTCTTAGTCAACTCCAAATCCCTAATTGACACTTCCAATCGAGTGTTATAATCATATTATTTTAAGAATGCAATGCATAGTTCTTTCCAGTCAGCCCTAACAGATTTTTCTAACCCATGGTACCAGTTTACAGCCATTCCTTCAAGGGATAACACAAACAACCTAGCAACTACTAACAATGGTGCTTTAGTAGTGCTCATGGTTGTAGTGTATTGACTCAAATGAATCCTTGGATCTCCTTTCCCATCAAACTTTTGTAGTTGAGGCATTTTGAATTTTTCAGGTAGCTTATCTCCCTCCATTTGCAGCATGTCATCAAAGTCAAAAGAATATCCCATTCCTTGTCCTCTAATCATATCTTCCATCTTGGACATTTTCTGAGTCAATGCTTGCATCTGCTTAGACTCAAGGTATTGAACCAATTCAACTGATTCTCTCTTCACCTTTTCTACCATGTAGTTTTCAACGTCTTCCATTCTCACATCAGTAGAAGGCACATTTTTAGGAGTAGGTTACCCCCCAGCATTGTTAGCAGTAGGTGGAGGAGCAACAGTTAGAGCTCCTACAACAAGTGGCTATTCAATAGTAGCAGCTGGTGGTTATTCAATAACAGTAGCAGGTGGTTGTTCAATAACAGTAACAGGTTGCACTAGTCCAGCCAAAGCTTGTCTCAGCTCATTTTGCATCATAGCTCTCATGTCATCCATCAAACCTCCCTTAATGTCCTCTAAGGTCCACATCTCTAGTTGTTGTTCCATTTCAGTCTATTCAGTCTGAGTTGGTTCAGCTTCTAGGAATAATGGGTTAATTGGACTCCCCTCTAGTCTCTCCAGTCTGTGAAGAATGCTTTGAGCTATGGACTTCAGACTTAAATCAACTATGGTCAATCTGCCACCTCTTCATCCCCAAACACAAGAAGACCTAAATGAATCTATGATGGCTGTAAAACAAGGTATTAGTATGATGTATGGACTATATGTATACATGTATGTATGATGCACGTGCTATGCAACAAGTAGTAAGCAAGCACTTAGTAAGTAGCAAGTATCAAGAAGCAATCAATAGGCAACATACAAGCATAAGCCTTCCAACCTTATTTCTCCCACACACGTGTTCAATTATGAGTTTCTTTTCCTAGGATTTTTTGTCTTGGCCTTCATATCAACAGGGGATATTAAAAGCCGACGGACATGCCAAATCTCTCTTAAAAGATAAAGCATAGAAGCAACATTTCTACATATAAAGGTCTAGCCTAATCCCTATTAGCCTGAATGAGCTTCAAAGGTATAGGTCTGGGCTTTTATAAATAGAAATACCTCATGGTAATTCAAACAAACAAGCACTTTGGGTGAAGATCCTAGGGGAAGTAACTAGGCCATTATATGTGGTTAGGGTCTGATGAAAATTTAAGGTTCCCTTAGTAAGATGCTCTCCATTATGGACTTTAAGTTACAGGCCAAGGTCAGAGGGGCCCAACATCCTTTACCAACTAGAGAGAAGATTACCCCCCTTAGGGACTTGGGTTACAGACTCTGGTCAGATAAGCCCAGTAATCTCTCTTGAATCGAGTTAGGCTAAGAGTGATGGTTAGCCAATCTACAACTCCATGCAGCTAGTGGAATCATGGAATCATAAACCAATGCCATCGATTTAGTAGGGACATGCAGAATGAATGCAAGAATGAAATAATAATCAATAAAACAATTCTAAAGAACAAAGTAGAATCAGTATCTCTTATCCCCAGTGGAGTCGCCACTGTAAACGATGGGGTTTAGCGTGCGTCTAAGATTTTAGATATCGCGACACTGTTTAGGCTCAGGGCCTTAGAGAACACACTAACCACTATCACAAAGACATGGCATGGAGATGAGGAGTCGCCACCCAGGGTAATAATGGATATGGAATACTAACTTCTCTCAGTCTCGTGTTCATTTAGAATAATTTTATAAATGATTATTTCACCCTCTAATTACATGCAATTTTATTAAACCCTAATTAACATCCATCTATCCAAAAAGGCAACAAGTCAATAAAATTATAAGTAAAAAAGCACTCAAGATCACGTTGTCCCTAAGTCTAAACTATGTTAACTTTATTAAATAAGTTAGCTAAATCTACATTTTATTTATAAGTGAAATAGAATAAAAGTGGGCCTACATTTTATTAATTAATGAGGCTAAATCTATTTTTTAGCCTTTCTAAGATATGGGCTTAAGTCTATTCAATTTTAAAGAAAAAAATTACATTAGTGGGCCTAAGTCTAACTTGGTTTTATTTTAAAAGAAATGTGGGTCTAGGTCTTTTTATTTTAAAAGAAATGCAATTAAATGGACTGAGCTAATTTTAAACAATTTTAATTAACTAAGCAGGCCTAAAATCTAATTAACCTAATGGCCCTAAGTTGATTTTAATTATTTAAAGTCCTAAAACATTTTTAAGCTTATTTATTAAGTGGGTTAGACCTAAACGTGGGCTTGAGACCCAAAAATATAAAAAAACAAGCCCAAAATAAATAAAACACAAAAAATATATCAAACAAACATTACAGTGATTTTCTAAAAAAACCCTAAATTAATTGCATGCAAACCCTAATTTAACTAAAGCCACCATTAATTTTAATTAATTTTTTTACCCAATTGAACCTAATTACTAATCAATTTTAAAATACAAAAATTTAAATCTTTCACTATTCCCACTACTGGGGCTATTACACACTACGTACAAAATTAAAATTAAATAATTATACACCCATGAATTAAAAATAAACTACACATGATACCAAAATGCAGAATAAAAATTAAAATCCTAAGAACTATTATTAAAATAGTATAGGTTCATCCATGACATTCCATGGATCTTCTGTTCGATTAAACACAGGCGATATCCTCCTCCTCAATCCACATACGGACATCAAAAACAAAAAAAACAAAAAAAAAGCAATCAAATTAGTAGTGAAATTAAATAATAAAATAATTAACTGAATGAATAAAAATCATAGAAGAGAATAAAGAAAAAATGAATGTTGTGCATATGCCCTTTTTTGGCCCCTCAAATTAGGATTTTCACTGATGAAATTAACTTAGTATTGATTTGTTTATGGACTGAGACTAAAAATCGTTATATCGTCTTCCTCAAATGAACTGCAAAAACTAGGTTTTTTTTAAAGAACAAAAGAAATCAAAGCTTTTTTTTCGTTTGTAAAAAATCCTTCGACCAAAAAAAACCTTCAGCCCTGCCTCCCTTCTCACACATGCAGACTCTATTTTTAAATGTAGAGTCTGTGCGTACTGAACTTCCTCCAAAGGAGGAATAGACCTATCTGATCAGATAAGATAGTGTTTTTTTTATTTAAAAAAAAATCTTCTGCATTTTTTTTAAAAAAAAAAACTTATCAGATAAAATTTGAATTTTTCAACCAATCAAAACACTGAAAAAATCGATAAAAATAAGGAAAAATACTCAAAAAAAGGAATTATTGTGCATCGGTACTGTGCAATGCCGATCGGCATCGTCTAATGTTTATCTGCATTGTGTAATGCCAGTCAACATTACACCAATGTCGATCCTAAAAAAAAAAATTTAAAATTTTAATTACCAAAAGACCCTTGAAAAAATGACTTATTTGCAATCAAATCCTAAAAAATATTGCAATTTAATCTTTAAAGTCCAGAAAATTAACAACCAAGTTCAATTTTTGAATAAATTTCATCATAGGGGCTTACGTAGCAATTGTGCACAATTGCATCCCGAAATTAGGTGCTTACAATCACTATCCTTATCCAAATATGATGGTTTAAAAGATTAAAGAAAGAAAGACAAGAAGGCTCTTTTTCTGATCTATCAAGCCCTAGATGATGATAGTTTTGAGAAAATTTCAGATACAACCTTTGCTAAAAAAGAATGGGGGAAGCTGCAAACATTATATAAAGGAGAAGAAAAAGTGAATAAGGTGCATCTTCAAACTTTAGAGAGAGTTTGAATCTCTGCACATGAAATGTGGTGAGTCTGCGTTTGATTATTTTTCTAAAGTTTTGGCTTTTTCTTATCAGCTAAAAAGAAATGGTAAAAATCTAAAATATATGATAATAATGGAAAATTTACTTCTCTTATTAAACCCAAAGTTTGAGCATATTATTGTAAATATATAAGAGACTAAAGATTTAGAAGAAATAAAGATTGAGCAGCTTCTAGACTTATTACAAGCCTATGAAGAGAAGCACAAGAAGCAGCAAGGAATCATTTAGCAAATCCTCAAACTGTAGCTCAAGGATATGCATGAAAGCCAAGGCAATGAAAGAAATCAATGTGGCTAAGGCAGAGGCAAAAGTTATGGACAAGGTGGAAGCCATGGTTATTGACGAGGTTGGAGTTCTTACAATAGTAACTTCAATAACTATGAGAAAGGTGAAAGTTCTACAAGAAGTCATGGGAGAGGTAATCCAAAGTCAAGGTATAATAAATCCTAAGTTCAATGTTATAATTTTTAGAATTATGGGCATTATGCATCAGAATACAGAGCTCTCAGCAATAAGGTTGAAGAAAAGACTAACTATATAGAAATAAAGTTTGAGGAGAAGGTAGTTCTACTAGCCTATAGAGATAATGTTGGAGATCAAATAAATACTTGGTACCTTAATACCGGTGCAAGCAATCATATGTGTGGAAAAAGAATAATGTTCATGGAACTCAATGAATTAGTGGTTGGTAATGTTTCCTTTGGTGATGATTCAAAAGTATCAGTAAAAGGAAGAGGTAACATCCTTATTCAAGCTAAAAATAGTAGTCATCAATAAATTTCATATGTCTATTATGTGCCTGATATGACATGCAACATTTTGAGTATGGGTCAATTCTTAGAAAAAGGCTATGTTTTTTACATAAAATATTATAGTCTTTTTATAAAAAAAATGGCAAAGGAGATTTAATAAACAAAGTAAAAATGTTAAAGAATAGATTGTTTCCTTTGAATATTTAAAATGATGTTACAAAGTGTTTTAAAGTTTGTTATAAAGATGCATCATTGTTATGGCATCTTTGATTTAGGAACCTCAACTTTAGAAGCTTGGAACTATTATCGAAGAAGAGAATGGTGAGAGGACTACCTTGCATCAAATATCCATATCAGTTTTATGAAAGGTGTTTACTTGGAAAGCAGTTCATAAATACCTTTCCTAAGGATACTCAAGAGCCAAGAAGTCATTAAAGCTTATTCATATTAATGTGTGTGGGCTAATTACTACAAGCTCTCTCAATAAAAATAACTATTTCCTTCTTTTTATTGATGATTTTTCTAGAAAAACTTAGGTATATTTTTTGAAAGTCTTTGAAGCATTCAAGATATTTAAAGCTACTGTGAAGAATGAGAGTGGTAGAAAGATCAAAGCATTGAGATCAGATCGAGGAGGAGAATTCACTTTAAAGGAATTCCAAGATTTTTGCGCAACAAATGGCATTTGACATTTTGCATTATTTTGAGATCTCCATAATAAAATGGCATTACAGAAAGAAAAAATAGAACTATCCTTGATATGGCATAAAAGATGCATAAAAGAAAATATTTGTCAAAAGAATTTTAGGCTGAAGCAGTAACTACAGTAGTCTACTAGTCCAACCAATCTCCAACAATAAGTGTTTAGGGAAAGACACCATAAGAAGTTTGGAATGAAAGAAAGCCTAGAATTTCTCACCTTAGAGTATTTGTAAGTGTAGCCCATATTCATATACTAGATGAAAGAAGAACCGAACTTGATGACAAAAGTGAAAGATACATCTTCATTGACTATTCTACTAATTCAAAAGGGTACAAACTATATAATCCAAATAATAAGAAGTTCATGATCAACCAAGATGTGATGTTTGATGAAGAAGGTGAATGGTAGTTCAACTCTTCCACAGATGAATTCAACTTCTTTCTTTAGTTTGATGAAATAGAGCAAACATTGGAGCCACTAGGTGAACCTCAGCAAGAGCATAGAACACCACCTACTTCACCAATAAGAAATGATGAAGGAAATTCACTGCCATCTTTCTTAGTTGAAAGAAATGAAGAACGCATAAGAAGTCTTGAAGATCTCTATGAAGTGACTGATCGACAAGAGAATCTCACTCTTTTTTGCCTTTTTGCTGATTATGAACTGTGAACTTCTAAGAAGCCGCGCAAGATGAAAAATGGATAAATGAAATGGATGATGAAATCAAAGCCATTAAAAAGAATGACTGTAGACGACGGGGTTTAGCGTGCATCCAAGATTTTAGCAACTGCGACACTGTTTGGGCTCAAGGCCCTAGAGAAAACACTAACCATTATCACAAAGACATGGCGTGAAGATGAGGAGTCACCACCCAAGGTAATAATTGGGACAAATAATTTTGGTGGTACTCGATTTTCTAAAAAAAAGCTAGTACCAAAACTAGGAGATTATAGGAATAAAATACTAACTTCTTTCAGTCTTATGTTCATTTTGAATTACTATATGAATTACTATCTTATTCTCTATTTACACACAATTTTATGAAACCCTAATTAAACATCCATTTAGCCCTAAAGCAAACTAGTCATAAAATTGCATGTAAAAAAAGCATACGAAGTGAATCGTCCCTAGGTCTAAACTATATTTATTTTATTTTAAAGTTAGCTAATTCTACATTTTTATTGACAAGTTAAATAAATTAAATGTGGACCTACATGTTAATAAATGAGTTTAAGTCTATTTATTTTAATTTTAACTACAAATTGGTCTATAGTCTATAAATTTAAAGAATGGAATTAATTAGTGGGCCTAATTCTAACCTGATTTTAATTTAAATGAAAAAATAGGTCTAAGTCTATTTGTTTTAAAAAGAAATGAAATTAATGGGTTGAGCTAAAGTCTAAGTTAAATTTTAACTAAACTAAAAATGAGCCTAAGTCTAAATTAACTTTAAAATTAATTAAACCTAAATCCAATTTAAAAAAAAACTATTAATTAAATGGGTTAGAGTCTAACATGGGCTTGGAGCCCAAAATATACAAAAATAAACAAACAAGCCCAAAAACATAAAAAAAAATATATAAAAACAATTAAATAAAAAAGATCAAAAAATCAATTAAATTATTTCTTCTAAAAAACCCTAATTTTAATTAATATGTAATCTAAATTAACCTACTGTCTCCATTGATTTTAATTAGAGTTTATCAAATTAACCTAATTTATTAATTAATTTTAATAGTGTAAAAAATTAAAGAATATTTACTATTTCCCACTATTGAAGCTATTACAACCTACTATAAAAATAAATAAAATAATAAATACATGCCCATAATAAAAATATAAATCAATAAAAAAACAACATAGAAATAATAAAAATAAATTAAATTAAATTAAAACTTTAATTTATGTTCAAATGGTATATGGGCATATCCATGACATTTCATATACCTTCATGGGTTATACATTAATTTTGTTATTCATAGTGTTCATGTCACCAAATCCATCAAGAAAATAAAAAAATAGTCAATGAATGATTAAAAATAATAGTAATAAATAAAATTAAATATGAAAACAAAATCAAAATAAAAAAAGAAAGAAAAGAAGATTTGAGAATGAGATGCAATATTAATTTTCCTCAAAAGGATAATTACCATTGATGAAAGTCTCTGACTTTTGTTATGTTTGTCTATGATTTTAGTTTATTTAATATGATTTTTTTGACAAAGAACTAAAGAAACGCACGTAAAAAAATAAAAGAGAAAAGATTACATTTTTTTTGGCTCAAGGCTAAAAATCAGAAAAATAAAGAAAAAAAAACCCTAGAAGCCTCCCCTGTGAAAAGAAAATCCCCTTATTTTTAAAAAATAAGATAATAAAAATAAAAATCTAATCTAATCCTAACAAATTAAACAACTAGATAAATAAAGAAAGAAATAAACAAAATAATAAAAAAACAAAAAACAAAAAACAAAAATCAGCGTGTTGGCCAAAAGTGGCCTTCACGCCACTTTAACCAAAATTTTGAATTGAATGGCCTTTTGGTTGCCAAATTTGTTTTGGCCATTTGGGCCAACGTTGGCCTATCCTTTTTTTTTTTAATTTTTCTTTAGGCTATTTTGGCCATTTTGGCAAATTTTCATCTTTTTTTAAAAAAATCTTTTTTTCTTTTTATTTTTCCAATTTTCTCTTTTATTTTTTGAAAATTTATAAATAATAATAATAATGTATAAAATTTAAAAATAAATCCTAAAAATAATTTACATTTTAGTTCAAAACCAATAAATCAGATCCAATAAACCTAATTTCATAGTCAATTTCCATCATTAGGTCCTTTATCACATCCAAACTCAAGTCATCCTAAAATTGGGTGATTACAATGACAAATGGAAACTCATTGCTTTTCCAAGGGGACATAAGCCAATTGGTGTCAAATGGACCTACAACATAAAGAAGAATGCTAAAAGAGAGGTCAAAAAGCACAAAGTATGGCTAGTTGCCAAAGGCCACAATCATAAAGCTGGATTTGACTATAGTGAGGTATTTGCTCATGTTACACACTTAGAGATTGTGAGGCTGATTATTTCTTTAGCATCTCAAAATAGGTGGAAGATTCACCAGATAGATGTGAAGTCTGCCTTTCTAAATGAAGTTCTTGAAGAGGAAGTCTACATTCAGCAACCACCAAGCTGTGAAGTCAAAGGACAAGAAACCAAAATTCTGAGGTTGAAGAAGACTCTCTACGAATTAAAGCAAGCACCAAGAGCATGAAGCAATTGAATTGATATGTACTTCTAAGAGAATGGTTTCACCAAATGTCCCTATGAACATGCTCTCTATTTCAAAATCAAAGATGGAGATGTTTTGATCGTTTGCTTGTACGTGGATGATTTAATCTTCACTGAAAATAATCTAAACATGTTTGAAGATTTTAAGAAGGCAATAAGAAAAGAGTTCAAGATGATAGATATTGGATTGATGGCACACTACCTCAGTATTGAAGTCAAGCAAAAGGAAAATGGGATTTTCTTCTTTTAAGAAAGTTACACAAAAGAGATCCTTAAGAAATTCAAGATGGATGATTGCAACAAATAAGCACACCAATGAAGTGTGGAATCAAGTTGTTCAAAGACAATGAAGCAGAAAAGGTTGTTCCAACATTTTTTAAGAGTTTAGTTAAATGTTTGCGATATCTAACTTGTACAAGGCCCAACATTCTCTACGTAACAGGACTTGTGAGTTGTTACATAGAGAATCCAACAACCACTCATTTCAAGGCTACAAAGAGAATTCTTTGCTACCTTAAAGGTACAATAGATTTTGGCTTATATTATTCAGTTTCTAATTACTATAAAATCGTTGGATATAGTGACAGTGATTGGGCCGAAGATAATAATGATAGAAAAAGCACAACTGGTTTTGTATTTTTCTTAGGAGACATCGCTTTCACTTGGATGTCATAGAAGCAATCAATTGTCATTCTCTCAACATGTGAAGCTGAGTATGTTACTACTACAACGTGTGTTAGTCATGCAATTTGGCTCTAAAATTTGTTAAAGGAATTGAACATGTCACAAGTGGAACCAACAGAGATTCGTGTCAACAACAAGTCAACAATAGCTTTAGCCAAGAATCCAGTGTATCATGATCGGAGCAAAGACATCAATACTCGATATCATTACATAAGAGAATGAATTATGAAGTAAGATGTGAAATTGGAATATATGAAGTCTCAAGATTAAATCGTAGACATCTTTACCAAGTCATTGAAGAAAGAAGACATTGTCAAATTGAGAAATACACTTTAAAGGGGAGTGTTGGATTATAAACTTGTTTTAGCCCAATAAGTCTTTTAGCCCAAACTCAATGTTTTATAATTGTTTAATAAGACCACAAAAAAATGGTTGATGAATAATTAAGTTAGGTGCATGCAAGAACAATGAACGTGATTAATTATTAAAATTAGTTAATGTGAGAAATTATTAGTTGATTAGTTATTAGTGGGTGTGAGTTGTAAGTGTATGGTTAGGATTTAATTTTATTTGTTTATTTGAATAGTTTAGATTGATTCTCTAGTAGTATAAATAAGGCCTATTGCAAAGAGGTTTATGTATCAAAGAAAAAAAAAGTGTAAGGAAGCAAAGTTTCTAAATGTGTAAGAGTGTTTGAGAGAGTTTCATAAAAATTATTTGAGTGTTTAGTGTCAAACACTAACTATCTACTAAACATAGAATACAATAAAAAAAATTTTTTTTTTAAAAAAAAGGAGTAAAAGCAACTCTTGGCTTAAGTGCTTCGAATCTCCAATCTTTGACTTGGTTTCAACTTTACATTCGAACCTGACTAACTCTTAGAGGTTGATAACTTTTAAACTAAAAATCTTTACAAATTTACACCCATTTTAAGATGGAACATAAAATACAATTTTTTTTCCTTCAACAATTACAATGCTATGAGCGAGATAATTGAACCTAAAATCATAAAATGCCAATCGATACAGATGTGAAGAAAAATGAAATTCTAATTAAAAATTAAATAAATTTTAATATAGTTCTAATAAAATCAAAATAAAAATTCTAAAATAAACATCTAAAAACTAAAAATAAATTAACGTACATCAAAATCTTGCAGTGAAGCTTTCATCACAACTAAGAATCCTGGGTGCAGTTTGGTGAGGAAGAGGCGTGGAAGTTGCTCAGACAGTGACTTGATACTATTCTTATTATGATTCCCCCATACCTTTAATTCTTCAAGAGTAGTGGTGTTTTAAATTGAATTCAAATAAGATAAATCAACCAATTCTTTCGAGAAAAAGCCGACACTTAATCTCTTCAATCCAGTGAGGCTGCCTAAAATTTCTTTCGAAAAATATCTCAAATTACCACAAAATAATATCTCCAAGGAATTAAGATAGATCAAGTTCCCCAACTCTTCTGGAATAGATTTCAGGTTATGACAAAATTGTATATTCAATTTATTGAAAGATGTCATACTCAATTTGTTTAAAGATGTCAGAATCAATGTGTCCAAAGATGTCTGGGTTTACAATGCACTTGGAATGAAATTTTTTTTAATTGGCTATAACTTTCTATATTCAGACTGTTTCTAGGTTTCAACATTCTTGATTGCCTCATGTGAGGATAATTTCCTGAAAATCTAGAGTACAATAGAATAAAGGAAAATACCAAAGGACAAACATTTATTTTAATAGGATTATCAGCTTGTCAAGACAAAAAGGCATATTGATAACCCATATTAGTATCCTATTATAAGAAGGGATATATTCCCCTAAAGAGGAGGATTACTTAAATAAGAAGAAAGCTCAATAAGGAAGTCTATTTCAATTAGGAAGACTACTCTACAAAGGAAGTCTCCTCCTCTACTAAATAGGGCAATCCTACAAGACTAAGGAATCATATTCCTAAAAGGTTTGAGCAATATCTTCTCCTATAAATACATCTCATAACATCTCATGTCATTCATGTTCTCATTATACAACATTACCAAGACATCATTCCATCCTTCCATCACCTCATCATCACAAGCAATCATCCTTTTCTCCTTTATTCTTTATTCTCTACTCTATTATGTCTATTTACTTTATTATATTTTTTCTCATACCGTTACTGACTTAAGCTTCGGAGTGTTTATGGGGGAAACCCCACAACCCTTTTACCCGTTCTCCTCGTCCATGCAGGTTCCACAAGCAAAATATCAATTTAGAGTTATCAAGTGGTGCCGTTTGTGGGGATAAACTAAATTCAATTTCGGATTATTATTGCTTACTGGAACCTAGCTTCAAAATTCTATTATTCTATTAAACCAATATTCAGGATGAGACAAGCTTACTTGTTTTATAAGTATCTTATTCAATTTGTCACCGTTACAACATGCATGTTATCAACATAACAGAGTCTTAAAGATTTGTCCATCTACCCCCATTGTCGAGCATGAAGATCTCAGCATAACCATTAGTGATAACATGTCTATCGATCAAGAACAGCTCAAGAGATGATTGACTACCTTTGTAAAAGCTCTAAACATAGGCTCTGAACATTGAAGCATTCCAAAGAGTTAAATATGTCTGCTGGTCATCGTGCTCTGAGCACCTAACGTGTAATACCCATCAAGCATCGAGTTTTAAATAATGAGCATCTACCATCAGGCTTCGAGCACTGAGTGCCCTTCGAACACGAAGAACTGAAGGCCAAGTATTAAGAATTAACTTTACAATCGCTCAGACTCTGAGTAAAAGCTCAATAGCCTCGCTTTCAATTTGAGATAAATATCCTAATACAGTAAGACACAAATACTATTATTTATAAGTTTCGTTGACTCTGGCACCCTTAAGATTTATGGTTAGCTGCAGTCTTGAAGGCATATGATTTTGGCATCCCCTGATTGATTTTCATGGCCCAATCACATCATCCATGGAGAATTTTGAGTGGTTAGTACGACCATCCTTTTTAACCATTCATAAGCTATAACGCAAGGAAGATACGAAAATTAGATTTTCGACAAAATCAAAAAGAAAAAAAGAAAGTTGATAAAGACAAAATAAGGCCTTGAACAAGAAGTGTTCTTGAGTCAGAAACAAAGTTTTGATTACAGAGTACTCACCAAAGCATTGAGCTCCGAACATCAAGCATTCATTGAAGCTTTAGCCTACAAGATCCCTCGAAACACTTAATTAAAGTGAGCAAGCTATCTCTGAGAGCTGATGTGAAGAACTAGTGGGTGATAAGAATCGGAAAGCTGTGTATAAAAGAGGACACCAAAGGCAAGCCACTCTGAGCACCAAAGTCTTAGATATCCGAACATCCACTAAGCTTTGAGCATCGACCTCGTCACCAGTCATAGAAACAGCAAGGCATAAACTAAACTTTGAAGCACCGTGCTTATGAGTATTAAGCTTCAAAGCACCAAGATTTCAAGTTTAAAATGTGGAGACTGTCGGACACCCAGAACAAGCACTTAGGTACTTAGTTATGCTAAAACATCATATTTGTCATCTATGGTCAGGATCGATGTGTAAGATACAAGTACCTACTAAGCTCCGGGCTTCCATTGAGCTTTAGGCTTCTTAATACTAAAGATTAGTATTAATCATCGTCTGATGAACACTACATAAAGCCTTACAAAGTTGAGATTGAATGTTGATGTCCATTCACGGAGCATCCGAACAACAAGAGTACCATCCACTAAAGCCTTGGAAATCTAAGCATCTACTACCAAACGTTGATTTCATGGATACTTAGACTCTGAGCAGCAAGCAAGGATGGAAGAGTCTGAGCATCTAAGTCCAAGCATCAAAGATTCTGGACATCCAAGTCTGAGCATCAAAGATTTCGGCCATCCAAGTCCGAGTATTAAAGAGTCCGGACATCCAAGTCTGAGCATCAAATAGTCCAAGCATTCGAGTCTGAACATCCAAAGTGTAAACCATGGTATTAAAACCTATCAATTCTCGAGCATCCGAGTCTCTGTTATTACAACTATGGATATCCAAGCAAGCCTCAAGCATTGAATCTAGAAAGATTTGCATCTGAAACTCAAAAATATTCAATATAGTGCCAAGGAGTATAACATACTCAAAACTTAAATAATGATATAGATGTTCTTGGATAGTCAAATTACATCAACACCACAAATTATAAAGAGACCTTCAAATACATCGACAACCACTGAACAACAACGAACATAGATATTCGTCTATTCAGAAAGGAGACGAGCACTACAATAAGATGTTAATTGCAGAGCAGTATATTTTCATGCAATTGGATACACACAAACTCAGGCAGTATCTTCAAAGATAAGGTCATTCAAGCAATAATTAAAGTAAATGATGAACATAAATATTCGTGAATTCGAAGGTGGGACAAGAATACATCAGGAGATAAGTTTCTTTAGTTTCTCTTGATGTTATTTATTTTATTTATCTTATTTATTCTTATATTAATATTCATAGCTCATCACATAAGCGTGCTTACACATCTAAACATAGATGCTCATTCATATATACATGATTATTATTCATGCAATACCTACATCAATTACAATTAATATATTTATTACACAAGGACTGACCATCAAATAAGATCGATTATACAATCCTAAAACTATTGTTCTTTTGTCTATTACTCCAAATAAGGAAAATGTATTTATTGAACATGCTACTTTAAGCACCCATCAGTCCAAACAATCGGACACTCTGTTCATCTCATTTGGCATTAACATGCAAATTTTGTCAAAAGACATTAGACACATTGCCAGGTAACTCTAAGGTGAACAACCACTCATGCATGTTCATATAATAAATAGTGGATCCCGCTCAAAGCTAGATCAAACAACACTCGGGCAAATCTTACTTTACCTTAGATCTTTGAAATTTCAGAGAATATCCGACAAGGGAAATTCAAGAATGAAGTATATCCGCCACATAGCCGGATAAATCAAAAGGCAATTCCAACATATCCTAGCCAGTATCACACACTATCTTCTATTTTAGAAGCAGTGCAACATTGACCCTTCACCTAAATTACAAATGCTCATCTCATAATTTAGATTGAGCAAACCTAAATTTGGTCCTTTAAAACCCACCTTTCATTATAATTTCAAACACCCTCACTAAATTACTATCTCATATTAGGGAACTCAGATTGAAAGGGCTCAAACTCACTAGTAGGATCCCAATATCCTACCTTTTGTAAAAATACTACCAATAACAAATGCTTAGAAAATCAAACATCTGCAGCAATATTGTCCGGACTCAACATCAATCATTATTTTGACTAAGCAACTACCATCAAAAGAGTTACTAAAGTTCATAAACCAAGTAGCATCATACGGCACTTGGACCGCGCTTCTAATGCACTGAGACTATACGGCACTTGGGTCACACTTTTAATGCACCAAGATTAAGTCCAGTGACTGAAGTTGGCACCCTCAAGTCGCCTCTATAGTACTGAGATTTCGAGCATGTAAGCCTTGTATCCTTGCACTGAGCATCTAAGCCTCGAAGAATCTAAGTCCAGCAATTGAAACTGGCACCCTCAGGTCGCTTCTGTAGTACTGAGGTTCCGAGCTCGTAAGCTTCACGTCCTTGCACCGAGCATCAAAACTTTAGTGATGACTAGTTCCATCATGTTGTTTCCACACTGATGGGT
Source organism: Mallotus nudiflorus (assembly GCA_947683625.1). Lineage (NCBI taxonomy): Eukaryota > Viridiplantae > Streptophyta > Magnoliopsida > Malpighiales > Euphorbiaceae > Mallotus > Mallotus nudiflorus. Next base: position 40,046 of record CANTUR010000272.1, read on the forward strand.
TAATATATTCCCTCAAAGCATTTTTATTGTAGGTTTTGTGTACTCAAGTCCAGCTGGCACTTTAAACAATGTTCTTATATGATGATTTTAAGACTCGGTATCGAGCTTTATCTATTCTTATGACTGAGGCTGGCCACCTTAGCTCACCCTTCCATATTAGTTGCAGTTACTCAAGCAGTCTCTCTCTCCAGGCAGATACAATGACATTATCCATCGTCTTATAGACTCAGATACATCGAACATAAATATCCGAATAGACTTTCAGGGGGGACTCTTAATAACCCATATTAGTATCCTATTATAATAAGGGATATATTCCCCTAAAGAGGAGGATTACTTAAATAAGAAGAAAGCTCAATAAGGAAGTCTATTTCAATTACGAAGACTACTCTACAAAGGAAGTCTCCTCCTCTACTAAATAGGGCAATCCTACAAGACTAAGGAATCATATTCCTAAAAGGTTTGAGAAATATCTTCTCCTATAAATACATCTCATAACATCTCATGTCATTCATGTTCTCATCATACAACATCACCAAGACATCATTCCATCCTTCCATCACCTCATCATCATAAGCAATCATCCTTTGCTCCTTTATTCTTTATTCTCTACTCTATTATGTCTATTTACTTTATTATATTTTTCCTCATATCATTACTGACTTAAGCTTTAGAGTGTTTATGGGGGAAACCTCGCCGCCCCTTTACAGTTCTCCTCGTCCATGTAGGTTCCATAAGCAAAATATCAATTTGGAGTTATCACATATGCTACTGATGCAAAACCACATTGTAACACAACACAATAGTCCAACAATGTCAGTAAAAGTGCCAAAAGGTTCATGATTCAGATATGGGTAATAAAACTAAGGTGTTAACCTCTTAATAATCAATTTAACTCTTTTTTATTGACCCTTTAGAGAAAGATCAAAAACACAAATGATCAAGACTATAAAAGACATTGACATATTGAGTAGTGCATATTGAGGCTTGTGCATAGAGGATAGATGATCAAAAACTGCTGACGGAAGCTCTAAGATGAAATTTGCTACCAAAATGACTTATTCCAGATGAAAAACCTATTTCAAATGAAGTAATATCAGCTGAATATCTTTAAAAAAGTAACTCAAATTCTAATCTAGTGTTAACCTTCTCGTTGAAGATTCTTTTGTTGTTGCCCTGCATCTCATCGTTGTCATAATTATCTTCATCAACGTCTATAAGGAAGGATTCGTCCATATATATTGTCTTGAAAGATTGTTGATTTTTCAGAAGAACTAAAAGCCTGAAAGCAACTAATTTTATCTTTATAATTTAGTTACAGAATGAGATTGGATGCAATGAATAATGCTTAGAATTTAGAATACTTAATCAAGCAATATATATTGTTACTGCTTTGGTGACCTTCTCCACACAATTTGATTATCATTATTTAATATCAACTACATCATTCTAGGAAGCTTTAAATGAAATTTCTAAGATGCTGAATACCAACTGTAGTGGATCCTTCCTAAATGGAGCCCATAATTATTAAAAAAAGGAAGGCAAAAAAATAAGACAAATTTAGAAAATTTGCTTTCGACAAGTGTAAATCCGAAAAAATTGCCATGGCTATGTCATGGCCTTCGGTAAAGTAAGAAAAGCCACAAGCAAAAGAAAAAAATAAGAGGTGTAAGGTTGTGAGGAAAAAGCCAAAGTATTTTTTACTTTGACAACGGTAAGAGATTTTTAAAAGTTTGCAAAATTTTTCTTAAAGGAAATTATTTTGAAGTTTTTGAGAAATTCCTTGAGTACTACTATTTTGGTGAGGTATTATTTTGGAGTTTTTAAGAAATACCTTGAATACCACTATTTTGGTGAGGTATACCTCTACTGTTAACTTAGATATATCTTCTCTTATACCTACCATTTTATAGTTAAAGAAATTTTTAGATTTTATTCATGGATGTAGCCCAATATTAAAGATGAATCACGAAAAATATTAATATCATTTTTATTTTTTTATTTCTATAGTAATTTTATTTTGTCTCTGTAGATATTATTCCACTACGTAGACTCTATATTTCCCAATACCAACTACATTCACACGGTCAAGACAAAATATATAGTAATAATGATAAGAAAAGAGTTATATTTACCTTTCCAAATTTAAATCTTCATTACACTTACATCTCATGCGATAAAATTGAACACTTTCGTTTCTCAAATTTAATTTAGTAATGGCTTTAACTTATGTGTTAAATGTCTTAGTTTCTTATATCAAAAAACATGTCTTAGATTTTTTGTATTTTTATGAGAACACACACACACACACACACACACACACACATATATATATATATATATATATATATATATATATATATATATATATATATATAACAATTGTATATGGTTCCTAAAATCAAGGAACATCTGTATCAAATATTTTCAAACTCTTTTGTATAGAATTTGTTAGCTGACTTCCTTTAGACTAGAATCTTTAATTGTACTGAATTCCTTTAGACTAGGCTTTTTAGTTGTACTTTAGGATGTATATATACCTCTGTTAAATATTCAATAAATAATTCAATTCCTTTTCATATCATACTCTATTATGATATTAGAGCAATAAGCTCTTTATTATTTTTTCCTCTTTTCTTCCTCTCATTCTTCCTTTTTTTCTCTCCATCATGACTGCTAACAACACAAACTCAAACCCAACCATTTGCAATACCAATGATCCTCAAAATTCACTAATCATAATCAATGTTGCTGCCCAAACACTTGTGAAACTCACCACCATAAATTATTTATCCTGGAAACTTCAGTTTGAAACTCTCTTCAGTGGTTATAACCTTCAAGGTTTTATTAATGGTTTAAAACCATATCCATCCCCCACCATCACAAACAAAAATAACACTTGTAGCAATCCAGCTCACACTCTTTGGGTTTGATAAGATCAACTGATCCTTAATGTTATCGTTAGTGCTATCATGCCAACCTTAATTCCCTTTGTTACAAATTCTAAAATTGCTAAAGTTTCTTAGGACACTCTAGCTAAAACCTATGCCACTCCTTCAAGAGGATGTATTAAGCAAGCCAAAAATCAACTCAAACAATTGACTAAAGGGTCAGAATCGATCATTTTCTATAGAAAGTGAAAGCATGAGCTAATGAATTAGCTCTTCTTGGCTCACTGTTTGACAATGAAGATTTGATAGACAAAATTCTTAAAGCTCTTGGCGAGGACTACAAGGAATTAGTATAGACAATGCAAGCAAGGGACACTCCCATTGCTTTTGAAGAATAATATGAAAAATTGCTTAATTTTGAAGCATCTCTACTCAATCACATGGGAAACACCTTTCCCAATTATGAAAAATGTATTTACTCGCACTAACTTAAACTTGTGAATCATCAACAAAAATCCCAGCTATAATCCTTTTTGCCACACTGGTCAAAATTCTGGACAGCGTCCCTAACATCCATATCTGGGGTTTTGTCAACTTTGCCGAATCTAGAGGCATACAGCCAAGCAATGTCCTTCTTACAAGCTGCAACCACTTCAACCAATCTTAATTCTCCATAGCAATCCAAGGCAAACTATGCCTCCAAGTCATCCACCAAGCCTTTATAGCTACTTGATTGCGGATTTGGAAAATCTATGTAACTTCTGATTTGGAAAATCTATCCTTTCATACACCTTATCATGGCAATGATAATATGATGATAGGTGATGGCTTGGATCTCTCCATAACACATATTGGTTCATCAACTCTTTCCACTCCTCATAAAACCTTTCATTTACAAGATGTTCTTTGTGTTCCTAACATGAAAAGAAACTTGATTTCAGTTTATCAATTTAATAATAAAAATAATACTAGTATTGAATTCTTACCTGATTCTTTTCTTGTGAAAGAACTCAATACATGGGTACCACTGCTGAAAGGCTAAGCTAAAGATGGTGTCTATGAGTAGCTAAAATCTAAACCCATTCTTGCATTCTCCAATGTCAAGGCATCAATGTCCGATTGGCACAATCTATTAGGCCATCCATCAATGTCTATTTAAAGCATATTCTTTCTAATAATAACTTGAGTTTGTCTTCCTCTTTTTCACCTACTATTGAATGTAATGTCTGCTTATGCAATAAAAGTCACAAACTTTCTTGTTCACACTCTATTTTCACTTCATATCATCCTCTTGAAATCATATATTCTAATGTATGGACATCTCCAATTTCCTCTATTGATGGTTACAAGTATTATGTCATTTTTGTGGACCATTATACGTGGTATATTTAGCTTGATCCACTCAAACACAAATCTGATATCAAATAAGTCTTCATAAGATTTCAAACCATCGTAGAGAAACACTTTAATTGTACCATTAAAATTTTATACTCTAATAATAGAGAAGATTATGTATCCATGTTTAGTTTTCTTTTTTCTCATGGTATTTCTCACCACACTATACCACCCCATTCACTTGAACATAATGGTTTAACTGAACGTATGCATCATCACAGAGTTGAGATAGGTCTTGCCTTATTATCACATGCTTCTCTACCACTCAAATATTGGCCATATGCTTTTGCCACTATTGTGTACTTAACCAATCGTATGCTAATGCCCACTCTAAATCTCAGCTCACCATATGAAAAAAATTTTAATTAGTCTCTTAATTTTTCAAAACTCAAAATTTTCAATTGTCTATATTATCCTTGGCTGAGACTATACACATATAATAAGTTAGAATCCAATTCTAACTTATCATTTTCATTGGTTGCTCTCTCTCTCAAAGTGCCTATTAATGTCTTAACCCACACATTTCTCAGATTTTTGTTTATAGGCATGTAAGGTTTGTTGAGTCAATTTTTCCTTTTAAAAGTATAACTACTCAAAAGTCTTAGTCTATCTCTAATACAATTTCCACTTGGATACCGCCACCTCTCACCATAATGTCATTATCTCCTCAACCTCTTAATATGACATCTCTAGTGGAAGTCTCATAATAACTAATAAACCCCGTACCTATATCATCTCTTGTAACCAAAACCACTCTAACACAACCACACATACCATGATCACCATATCAAAACATAATATTCAAAAGCCACTTCAAAAGATGAACCTTCACACTCAACTCTCTACTCTTCATGGTCTTGAACCATTAATAGTTTCTCAAGCTCTTAAAAATTCCCAGTGGTGCAAAGCTATAGGAGATGAATTTAGTGCTCTGATTACCAATGGAACTTGGGAACTAGTTCCACCTGAAACTAGCCATAATCTTATTGGACGCAAATGGATTTTTCATACTAAAAGAAACTCTAATGGCTCTATTGACAGGTGCAAAGCTAACTACAGTTAGCTAAAGGGTTCAATCAACATCCATGAGTGGACTATCATGGCACCTTCAGTCCTGTCATGAAGCCAACTATAGTTAGACTTATCTTAAGCATTGTGATAATGAATGGGTTGAAGATGAGACAACTGGACATCAACAATGCTTTTTTACAAGGCGCTTTGTTTGAAGATATATATATGAATCAGCCTTTAGGATTTATTAATCATGATAGATCTAACCATATATGCAAGCTCGAAAAGGCCATATAGGTCTCAAGCAAGCTCGTCAGGTCTAGTACCGAGGACTACATAACTATCTTGTTTAAGTTGGCTTTCAAAACTCAATTGTAGACACATATTTTGTATATAGAAATATTGCTCATGTTATTTATCTCATTGTTTAAGTTGATGGTTTGATTATTACTAAAAGTGATGTTTCGGTAATAAATGATTTTACTGTTGCTCTTGCAAAGAAATTCTCTCTAAAAGATCTAGGATTGTTGTCTTATTTTTTAGGCATCTACACCATAAGGGATTCTTCTTTCTCAACGTTGGTACATTCTAGAATTGCTTGCCAAGGCCAAAATGCTTAAGGCCAAGACAGTTTAAACACCTCTTGTTGTCAATAACATTCTCACACATAATTCTTGTACTACGGTCACTAATGCTACAGAATATTGAGCTTTTATGGGCAATCACCAATACTTGCTCATTACTCAGCCGGATGTTGCATTTATAATCAACTACTTATCTCAATACATGTACATGCCAATAACTGAGCATTGGGCCTGTGTAAAATGCCTTTTGCATTATTTTCTTAGAACTATTTCGAATGGTATTCATTTTTTTGTAATTCTACTATTAATTTACATGCTTTTTGTGATTCAGATTGGGGAGGAAACAAAGATTATCTCACATCTACTGGAGCTTATGTTATTTATTTGGTCAAGAATCCAATATCTTAGTGTTTGAAGAAGTAAAGAATAGTTGCACGCTCTTCTACTGAGGATGAGTATCGATCTGTTGCCGACACTGCTGCTAAACTTCGCTGGGTCTGCTCTTTACTAACCGAATTACACATTCAATTACCTCAATGTTCAGTGATTTATTATGATAATGTTAGAGATACACAGCTTTGTTCTAATCATATTGTTCATTCTCGTATGAAGCATGTTGCTATAGATTTTCACTTTATTCGTGATTTGGTTCAAAATGAAGCTTTGTGTGTCGCCCTTGTTTCTTCTATATATTAGTTTGTTGATGCTTTGACAAAGCTTTACGTTACTCTCAATTTCATCTATTTCGTGACAAGATTAGAGTTTGTAGCCAACGTCCATCTTTAGGTGGCATAACCGTTGTATATCATTCCTACAATCAAGGAACATCTTTATCAAATCTTTTCAAACTCTTTTGTATAGAATTTGTTAGCTGACTTCATTTAGACTAGGATCTTCAGTTGTACTGAATTCCTTTAGACTAGGCTTTTCAGTTGTACTTCAAGCTGTATATATACCTCTGTTAAACATTCAATAAATAATACAATTCCTTTTCATATCATACTCTGTTATATATATATATATATATATATATATATATATATATATATAGTATTTTCTTGATCAACATCTATATGGATGGATTCAGCCATACTCTTACTAATTTATTGAAATAACCCAAAAAACTCCACCTGTTTTCAAATAAGGAAGAAGAGACAGCTATACAATATAGTAGTAAAAAACTATTATGATTTTTGTCAGCCTAGCTCCACATGGGATAAACTTACCGTTTTTGTGGACTAATATTATGATTTTTATCGTGTGTATTAATAAGCATGTTCATGGCCTCATCCAGTCAGCAATTGTTTGGATGATAGCGTATGAACGATAAGTCTTATAAAAAAAATTAATTGCAATTATTCTAGATTTTTTTAATAACGATATCATATTATCTAAATAGGGAGCAGACATTTTTTAAAATAGACAATGACAAATCAAACTGTACACTAGAGAATACCGTTGGAGAGAAGTACCACTTGACTATTTCTTTATCGGCATTAGAGTTTGTATTTTTCTTGTACTTACCCTATATATTAGGCCAAATGTTAACCTTGACCATGCTTATACAAAAACCAATTTACCATATTCACGTTATAAATACATTCTAGAATATTACTGAGAAGTTTAAATTTTTTTAAATAAAATTTCAAATTTAAGTCTTATAAATTTTAAAACATTTGAAGTTGATGTAACTACTAGTATGAAATTAAGAAAATACATTGGAAATTGCATAAACTATTCCATTCATATCAACAAATGTCATCAAAAGCCCTGAAAATCTGAAATTAGGAAGAAAAACATAAAACCTTTCTTTCTTTTTTCATCCGAAAATGTAGAAGGACAACATCAATGTTTCTAGGAACTCTCGGTACAAAGTTCTGTGAAACTTACTAGAGATTAAACTTTCAAACAAAAGGGCCACCTTGGTCCATATGCTACCTACATGAAGAAGTTTCAAGTTGAAACTAGTTCTGCCATACCGATTCAAGGATTTAGTACCATGATTCCATTTGTATAGCACTAGTATCATGATCCGGAAATAACTTCAGGTTCAGGTAATGTCATCAACCATAATTAAACTAATCTATGTCAAGATTTCTTTTTTAATTACTTCTGGTATAATAGCTATAAAGATCACGATTAATTTAGATAGAGTCTGATGGACCCATAAAGGGCACAAACTAATCCGACAATATTAGAAAATGTTCCAAAAATTTTGATACTCGGATATGGGTAATAAAACCAAGGTATTAATCCTATAATCATCCAAGAAACTCTTTGTTTTGTAAGCAAGATCAACGATGGAAATGATCAAGATTCTGAAAGTCACTAGCTTACTGACCCGTGATAGAAGAAATTTTTATCATTTGTCTACTCAACATTGGACTAATTGATTCCTGTCTTGGTCCATTTTACCCAAGAATTTATGGACTTGCCAGCACTAAGTGGTGCAAATGGCATAATTGCTAAACAGAGTTTCTCAAGTTTGGGGTTTGAACTCTGTCCATGCCTTTAAAAAAAAAAAAATTATTGGACTTCTTATTAGTATGGTTACAGTATAATCGTTGCTCAGACAGTAAATTTTATAGCTATACATTGGCATATCAGCAATTTTGTATGTACATACAATGAAGAAGATTTTAATAAAAAACAACTCTGGTTTCTAAAAAACAACTAATTTCTGCATCATTGTCGCCTCTACAAATTGGCGGCTTCCCAGTTAAAAGTTCTAGAAACACCACACCAAGACTATACACATCATCCTTAAAAAAAAAAAAAAAAAAAAAAAAAAAGACTATATAAATCAGATTTTGCGGTTATTGCACTGCTTCTAAGGTATGCAGGGTCAAAGTATCCAAGTGTTCCTATTACTGTCTCTGTTAGGGACACTTCGTAATTGTGTTCTAACTCAGGAACCTGAAACTGAAACTCTTATTGTCCAATTCTTGTCGACACTATAAATTATAGGTGGAACTGCATAAACGTGAAGGTATTGAATTCCTCTTGCAGCTCCTAATGCGATCTTTATCCTCATTTTTCAGGAGTTGGCAGCACTATTAATATTAGGGAGATTAAACATTATCAAAGTAATTTCTGCTTGAGAAGTAAAAATGAGATTTCCTTTATATTATTATTATTATTGTCGTGCAGTAAGTCATATAGAGGTGTACCCCCCATGTCCTCGAATGCGAGAAGCTTCTCTTCATATTCATCACAATAACCAACAAGCCTAACCAAATTTCTCTGGTTTAGCCCCGGCAATATTGCTGATTCAGTATCAAAATAAGGAAATTTCATGTGATGGTCACTTTGACCACATCCGCGGCTTGATCCGTTTCTTTCTTTTTTGCAGTTTTCACTTTTGTCTTGTTTTTTATCCATGTTTTCATTTCATTAACTCAGCGTTTTTCACTTTTTTTTTTCATTTTTTTCCGTAATTTTTTACATATTTATTATTTTTGAAGTCTTTTTTTAATTCAAGTTTATTGTTTATATGTATTTAATTTATATACTTTAAATAATTTTAATTTTATATTCTAAATAACAATTTTGAAATTTTACTATTATCTAGAATATGAAAATTAAGCTAATTAAACTAAAAATTACCCATAATTTTCAATAATTATTTAGAATTTAGAAATTAAACTAATTAAACCAAAATTTACCCATAATATTCAATAATTATTTTTTTTAATAAAAACAACAAATAAATTATAAAATATATGAAATAAATTATTATTTTTATTATTGATATTGATAAAAGTAAAAATTCTATCTATGACCTTAATTTTATTATTAATAATGAAAAAATTAACAAATATCAACAACTGCAATTTTTGTTGATTTTTGTTAAAAATATAAAAAATAACTACAAAAAATAATAAAAAATTATGCAATATATCAAAAAAATTGTTATTTTTATCATTAATACTAATAAAAGTTAAAATTTTATTTATGACTTTAATGTTATTATTAATAATGAAAAAAATAAAAATCCTTATTCTCTAAAAACATAAAAGGGAGAATTTTTTTTTATTACTTGTTGTTATAACAGTTGAAAATATTTAATTCATAATTATTCATTTAAATAAAGAAAGAATAAAAAAAATATACATTTAAATTGAAGTTGTTGGTTTCAAAAAAAAAATGCAATTGAATTGATTAACGTTAAAAAAGATAAAGACAACAAAAAAAATTACAAAAATGTCCATGTTTTGAATTTCAGTTTTCAGCAAAATCCCCTCTTTTTCATTAATTCATGAGTGCCTATTTTATTTTCAAAAGTATATCTTTTTTTTTTTAATTTTTTTCATTTTTATCTCCTTTTGTATTATCTTTATTCCTTCATCATTTTTTTTATTTTCTCTCCCCCTTTTTTATTTTTATTTTATCCTTTTTTTTATTTTTTTCTCTATTATCCTTTTTTTTTCTCCCCATTTTATTTTTTCTTTTTCTTTGTTATCTTATTTTTATTCCTTTTTATTTTTTTTGTTATTTTTTATTTTCACCATTATTTTTGCATTTTTTTAATTTTTTCTTTTTTTGTTTCTTTATTTTATTTTATTTGTTTATTTTTTTCTTTTTTTTTATTTTCTTATTTTTATTTTTTATTAATTATATTTTTTATTCTCTATTATCCTTATTTTTTCATTTTTCTTTTATTCTTATATTTATTTTTTAATTTCCTTCTTATTTATTTATTTTTATTTTTTACTTTTTTTATTATTTTATGTTATCCTTATTTTTTTAAATTGTTTTATTTTTCCTTTTTTATTTTTTATTCTTAGTTTTTTTTGTTTTTAGTTTTTGTTTTGGATATTAATATATATATATATAGGCGTTGTGCTATATTTCAAAGATCATAATTATGATATTTAAATTATAACACTCATGTTAGTTTTAATAAATTATTAAATTTTTCAAATATCCTAGAAAAATATTTTGAAATATATATATATATATATATTAGGCTGATATTATTTTATTCATTTTATACACAAAAAATAAACTAAAACATATAAATAATAAAATAGAAATAAATGAAACATATTTTTCAAATTCATGCATTTGAAAAAAGATTGGCACTTGTATTTAAATTAATTGATATGCATGTATCAATTATTTTTATTTATTCATTTATTTTAATTAATTGAATACAATTATATTTGAAATTTATTACTTAAGGTCAACTATTTTTTTGATAATTTTTCTAACAATAGATACTTATTGAAATTATCATATTTAGATACTATTTTTATAAGTTTGAGATATTATTTTTAATTTCAGATACACTTCTTACTTTTAGATTTTTTTTTTTTTGAGTGTCAAATATTTATTCAGGTCATAAAAATAATAATAATAACTAATCTTTCCCTACATTTAACAATCCTTCACCATGTTGTTAGCTTTCTTAATAGCAAGAAGCAACTAAAAACCTAAGGCTTTATTTCACCACTTTTTCATTCAGTGCATGTACAAAAACTTGGGCTCGTATCCTCTGCCATTCATCATACATCATCATTGCAATCTGAGTGAATACAACGAATTAGTATGGCCCCCCATACTCTTGAAATGAATGAAAAGAAAAAATTATTTCACATCAAGTCAGACAACTAATACATTTTTACACAGCCATCTAATTGTTGTACAGTAGAATTTTGCATCAGTTTCACTTGGAACGAAAGAAATTAAAGGAGCCATACATGCAGAAACTTCATTACTATCCCACATGAAAATACAGCAAAACATTTATTTATGCACAATGGCTACTATTTCTCAAAGATTGTATGAACCTTTAGGATTTCATTCCGTTTCCAATTAAAAGGAGCTTTCTGCAGAAGAAACCTATGGAAAAAAAAAAAAAAAAAAAAAGCTACTTAAATTTAAAGATGGAATTCAATATCTCTATTTGTACAAGTTTGTGTGCTACCATCTATCCATGGCCACGTTAGTTAGAAGTATCATACATATCTATTACAGAAATCATATAAACAAATTCATACTCAAGTAATTATTACAATAGAGATGTTACTTCGGTGTGCATTTAAACGTTAATTTGGTAGTTTCTGCACTAATATACACAAAACAACCATTTTGAGCATAAATTGGATTCTAAAATAATTATATGCAGCCGTAGAACGATACTTTATCAATTACCACAAATAATGGAACTCACGTTGAGAAGAGCACAGAGGGTATCAGAAACATCAACAGCCTCGGCAGTAATCCTATAAGCAATATCCCCACTTCGTCCTTCAAAAAACCCTAATTCCCTTTGCAAAACCCTTCCAAAAACATGAACCCTAATCTCATAACCAGCATAAGGGCTGCCTGCCACAAAAGTGAATACTGCCCATAAGTAGCAATCAATTTAGCTACAAAAAGGGCGGCAAGCACAAGCCCCTCGTTCCTCAATCTAAAGGCATCAATTTTACCAATATTTGAAGAGAATTGACTAATTCTAGGTACAATTTAGGACAGAGAGAAGACAGAAATAAGGCTGCAGAGCTAGCCAAGAAAAATTGGCTTGTGCTGAGACAAAATGTAGGGTTTGATAGCGGAAAGAGAGTTGAAAGTGTGAGAAGCTGAACTGGGTATCCATTTTTGTTGTTGTTTAAACCTGAATAAAATCAGAAAAAGACACAAGGAATCGAAGAAGAAGATGCAAAAAAGGATTAAGCAAATTTGAATCAGATTTGAGTTACAATGACTATTAGTTGATTCCCTGAGCTTATAGAAGCATGCAAAAAATTGAAGAAGAAGAAGGTGGAAGAAGGAGAAAGGGAGAAGGAGAAGATTTTCGTAATTCATGTAAGGAAGGACGAAAAAAAAGTTGCACAAGGACAGCGGAAAGAGAAAAAAAAAAAAAAAACAAGAACGGAGCTGACAGGGAAAAACGAGTATGCATGAAATTTTTTTAAAATCCAAAAAATTGGTATTTTTATAAAAATGCCTAAAATAATGTTGAGAAGTGCGGGTTACATAACAAAATCAAGTTAGTTTAAAGAAATATCATCGCATGACCCATATGACTATTTTAATTTCGTTAGCGATTCAATCGTTATGTTTTTTTTTTTTTCAAATTTATTTTTTCACTTTTCAGTTTTAGCTTTCTTTTTTTTCTTTTCAGTTTTAGTCTTTTAGTTCATTTATGTATTATTCTTTGATTTATTCCATCATAATGCCTTTTTCTTAGTCAAAAAAATCGAATACATGTGAACAAGAGCAGTTGCTGCAAAAGGGAATACATGTTGAAACATATATCCATTAAAGAGCTGGATGAGAATGTTGTGGCGTTGTTGTACGTTCAAGAAGTGGATTACATGTGAACCAAGGGGTTGGCAAACATTTGTATATTTTAAATTCAAAATCGAATGATGGTTTAAACGAATATAATTAATTTTAAAATTATTTAATATATATATTTTTAAACGTACATAATTTTAATATTAAAATTATCTAAATAACAAATATTTTTTCATTTTTTTAATTTATTATTATTTAGAATATAAAAAATAAGCTAATTAAACTAATAATTACCCATAATCTTCAGTAATTAATATGAGTAAAAAAAATTTACTCATTTTTAAAGATATACTTTTAATTAATTACTATTAATCATATTGATATTTAGACAATTTTTTCTAATTTTAATGAATAAATTTTTTTTATTTTATTAGTTTCAAGTTGAGATTATGAAGAAAATATTATTTAAAATAAATTATTAATTAATTAGATTTTTTTTTTTTTACAGATAAATAGATATTAACTTGGTTAATGGCTGCTGCAATTAATTTATAAGCATGGGAAAGAGAAAGGCTGGCGCAGTAAATTGTTGCATGTGCGAGATATGGGTAGAATCTTGTCCCATGCATATGTGCATCACAATTCACTCAACGAGTCAAGTGAATTGTTGGGAATTCATATTATAAATAAAAGCTCATTGTGACCCTCTAAAGAAAACTAAAGACAAGCTTCCATCTATTTTTCTGGAGTCTCTTTCTTTCTTGGTCATTTAATTTGTATATTTTAAATAATTTTTATTTTATATTCTAAATAACACTTTTAATTTTAAAACTTATCAATTTTTAGAATAAATATTTAAAATATAAAAATTAAACGAAAAATTGTCTAGTCTTTAATATTTTTGTTTTCAATAACAACAACAACAACAAAATTATGAAATATATTGTAGGCGGACGGGTTAAACATGCAACCAAATATTTGGTTACCACAGTACTGTATGAGCTCAGAATCCACTAAAAAATACAAAATAGATTTATGGTCCAAAATGAAGATGGAGTTACCACCTATATAAAATTCAAGACATATTATACAACTAGATTCCACATGTTACAAGAAGTCATCATTAGATATTGAATTCATAAACTGAGTATGAGCTTTTGAATTGTTCACTCAATCTGGCATTTGGCTTTTTATGTGTTTTATATTTTATTACCTTTAATTATTAAATTATTTCCTTATTTTAATGTGAATTGCAATAATTTCCAATTTTATATTTTAGTTTGAGTTTGCACATTAGTCCTATTTTCATGCTTATAACTTGACATTCGATATAAATAAAACAAATAATTATAATTTACAATCATACATTCCAAATGAATGGGAAAGAGATTAAAGATTATAATACTTTATTCAAAGAAATATAAAATAAACCAGAAATAAACAAAAAATAAACTAATTAATTATACAAATAAAATCTCTTAAGAACTAATTAATGGGCTAACTATTTGATGATTAAAAATCATCAAACAATCCATATAATAAACACAAATTAGTCCTTTCTCACAAAATAACAATATTATTCATAAACTAACAAGTACGATTTATAGGAAATATAAATAAAATCACAAAATAGTCCACAAATAATATATAATATTGTACAATAATAATATTAAGCAACATAGTAATTATGTATAAAATCAATATATATAACAAGACAAACATGGGAATCATGCCAAATATACAATACAAGCATTAAAAACCAAAGCAAAATTGCAAGACCCTACAACATACTACATTTCTTAACTTCTAAGAAACTTCAAAATTAAGACAAACAAGTAAAGACTGATATAAATGCACAAATATCAATAACCAATACTCAATATTTCACATATTCATGCTTCCATATGATCTTAAACAAACAATAAAATCTAAGAAAACAAGTAAGAGAGTAATAAATCAAAAGCTTTAAATGAAATAAAGAACTTAAAGCTTGAAAATGGGAATTCTCACTAGTTTGGACGAGTTAATACGCCTAACTAAGCCCTCAGAACTTGATTTTTTGGTTTGAATGCAAGAGAGTCCTCTTCCTTTTTAAGAAAACCAAGTCTTTTAGCTCCAAAATCCCCTTCTTATCTTTCTTCTTCTCTTCTTTTCTTCTTTTTTTTTCTCTCTAGTTTCTCTTATTTTTCTAAAGACTCAAAGTCCAACAGCCAACCTCTCTCAGACTAAAAGTCCTTTATCCTTTGCCCACACTCTTCATTTTAAGCCTCTTCCCCTTTTTATTCCTAAAAAACTCACTCTCACCCTCTCCCCATTCTTTTTATCATTCTCCATGCTTTTTTTCTCTTTTTCTCCTTTCTTTTTTCTTTTTTTACATCAAAAAAAGCCTTAAATCAAAGGCAATTAGGTCTTAACTATTGCTTGTAATGGCATTTAATGCTATAGAGGGTGGATGTAAAGAGATGTCGCCTCACCGACATCCAAAATAAAGAGGCAATGCCTTTTTACCTAGGCCAAGTTTAAGCCTTTGGGTCAAAAGGCCATGGGCTTAGGCTTGGGGTTTGGGCTTGAATTTAGTATTTTGGGCTTGAGTTTGATATTTTAAGCTTAGAGGCTTAGTGTCTAGGCTTAAAGGATTTGTGTTTGGGCTTAAAGACTATTTTAAAGAAGTTTTGGACTTCCCTTGCATTCAAAACTTATACTTTCTCATAATTAGGCTTTTTTTTGTGGCAGATCAAATTAAAGGTGTCCACAATTTGCCCTCATGGTTTTTCAAAAAACTGAATTTTTGGAAATCAATTTTTTGAAAAAGCAACATAGACACGAAAGTATTAAAGGATAAGAATGACATACATAACCTTCGAGCTTTACTTAGGTTATCAACCTCAGGAATTCAAACATGAGAGGTTAAACTTTTACTCAAAATATAACTGTGATCCTCGAGTTTTTCTGGCCCGATCAACCACTCATTATAGTTTGGCATAATTCTCAATTTTTTTTAGCTTGAGAAGTCACTCCATAGAAGAAAATGAAAACATGACCATGATTCTTAAGTTTTTTTGGCCTTATCAACCGCTCATTGTAGTTTGGTGTGATTCTCTAGTTTTTCTGGTTTGAGACGTCACTCAGTAAAAGACAAATGAAAATATGATCGTGATGCTCGAGTTTTTCTGGCTCAATCAACCACTCATTATAGTTTCACAAGATTCCTAAGTTTTTCTGGCTCGAGAAGTCACTCAGTAAAAGAAGATAAAAATGTAACCGTGTTCCTCAGGTTTTCCTGGCCTGATCAGTTACTCATTATAGTTTGGCATGTTTCCCGGGTTTTCCTAGCTTGAGAAGTCACTCAGTAAAAGAAGATGAAAATGCAACTGTATTCCTTGAGTTTTCCTAGCCCGATCAGTTACTCATTATAGTTTAGTGTGATTCCCAAGTTTTCCTAGCTTGAGAAGTCACTCAGTAAAAGAAGATGCACTTCAGGGATTCAAACTCAACCAGACATTCTTTGCAATGTGCACTTCAAGGATTCAAACTCAACTATATGCTTCTTGTAACATGCACTCCGAAGATTTAAACTCGATCATATGCTTCCTACGCCGTGCACTTTGGAGATTTAAACCTGACCATACACTATTTTAAAATGTGAACTTCAGGGATTTAAACCCGACTGGTCACTCCTTAAATGAAGATGCACTTTGGGGATTCAAACTCAACCAGACATCATTTGCAACACGCACTTTAGGGATTCAAATCCGACTAAGCATCCATTACGATGCGCACTTTAGGGATTCAAACTTGACTATATGCTCCTTACTGCTAATGCTTCGATCAGAATATCTTTAATTCTCTAACATCAATTTTAAGGTACACCTAAAAAGTGAAATAATTTTTTTCACTTTGCTGGGGAATATATTTATAATGGGCCACCTTGTTTTTCATCAAATAGGCTTCACCCTCCTCCTTTCTTTTCTTTTCAATAAATCTTCCTCTTTTACCCTTATGCTTTGACCTATAAATTCTTTTGCCCCCTTTCAAAGTCACTTTCACTTTTACTTTCAAATTCTCTTTTTTCTTTCGTTTCTTTTCTTTCACTTTTCAAATCCTTTATCACTATGGAAGTCGCACGAACCCTGAATTTACCTACATGGGACCTAGTGGCTCCCTTAGTACACCCCTTACGTAGTTTCAAGCTCAGCATTAAAGATAAAATCCCCCTTTTTATAGATGTGCAATCTCGTATCTACGGAATGGCTATAGGAGATGTTAGTACTCGATTTCTTTAATTTTTCCTATAAATAATATTAAATAACATCAGGTTATTATTTATAGATGCATGTTTATCATTTTAACTGAAAGAAATATAATTTAATTGAATAAAATTACAAAAATTGAATCATTCTATCAAATCACTAACATAAAAAGGCATGGAGTGATCACCACTTTGATCAGGCGATCACTTCATCATAAAGAGGCGGTCGCCTTTTCATATCTAGGTGCTTACAGAGAAGTGATTACCTCTTAGTTAAAAGGCGACACCTCTTTAATGGAGCACCTTATTAATAGAATTCTAAATAAAAAAGACCTCATTCACATAAAATGGTAATTCAACTCCCTATTTTGTTTTTATAGCTCGATGCCACACCTTCAAAGGTGGTGGGAACTTTAATAGTGCTCGCATTTGGTATGATGAGCTCACGGATGGTATGAAGACTCGTATTCATGATCTTAAATTTTTTAATTTCATTCTCGCACTTGCGATGTAGTATGGGCATACAAACTACCAGCCTCTACATACTTTGATGGAGAGATGGTCTGACACTACTCACATATTCCACCTTCCTTTCGAGGAGTTTACACTTTATCCAATTGCCTTTACCGCTATCACTGGTATTGCTTGCATAAGAGATTCTTTTCCTTTTAATGCAAGTCTTCATCGCCTTTCTCTAAATCGTCTCACTTTCATAAACATCTGCTTGGTAATGGTCCCAAATATGAAAGGGCCATACAGTGAAGCTCAATTCCATCAAGAGATTTTATACCTATACTAGAGTTAAGGCAGCTACCACACCTCATCAGATTGATCAAGTAATGTGTGCATTCCTAGTTTACTTGCTAAGCACCACTCTCTTTGCAAACACTGCAGGTCTATAAACTTGAGCTTTTTAATGCCTCTGAGAGATCTAGACCTAGTGGCTTCATATGATTAAGGCAATTGTGCTCTAACCTATCTATACAAGAGTATAGATGAGTTGGTGCATAGAGCCAAGAGGCTTTGTGGCTTTAGCATGCCATTCTAGTATTTCCCTCCTCTTTTACTATTAAGTTCCAACTTAAATACATGATTTGTTAATAGTTGCTCCTTTCTCTTGCAGGATTGGGCTCTAGAGCTAAAGCTGCTTATAGGGATCACTCGTGTTATTGACATTCATTTTCCTATTATGGCGAGATAAGGCTCTAGTCGCACTTAGAGGAGGCTAGTTGCTCACGTGCATATTCATTACGAGTGACTGAACACTCTAATACATAATGAAGTAGGTACTTATAAACATAAATGTAATTAGTAACACATTTGTTAATTAAATTCATTCACTTACTAACTTGTTTTCACAGTTATACCCAAATTTATAGGGTCCTTAGGCTAGATGGTCTCAGACCATGATTCGCTCGATTCAATTATCTAAAAGGAGGGTAGTACTCTAAGGACCTGACTGCAGAGTTTGGTACCTCGATGAGAGGGTACACCAGTGGTAGATAGGTGCTCGAGTGAGACGACCACCCCTCACTCCTCAATATATTTTATGGGCACATGAATTAGAGGGAGATGAGCTTGATCAAGCATTAGAGGGAGATGATGCTGCATATTATTGTGAGAGAAGGAAGTCTTAATACGTGGATTTCTCATGAGCTCATCTCATACAGAGGGTGCCTCTACTTGTACTTACCCCTTAAGTAAGCATGCAATTCTATTAAACATATTATTTCATATTTATGTTTTGTGGATATTATTTCCTAACTTAATTTTCATTCTTAGGCACTAGCCCCTTATCCCAGGCTTATTGCATAGGAAAGGCCTCATCAAGGTTCTCGCATTGTGCCTAATTGTGAGGGTACCTCCTCTAATGCGCCATTTGTTGGGGAGCCTTTTACTTCTAGATCTAAGATGATAGCTAGTAGGCTTGTTGCCACTCCTGACTTGTTGACCTACTATTGGGTGCCTTCAGGTGAGCTCTCTTGTCAATTCTTAATGCTAGACAAGAGCTTGGAGTTTTTCCTGAAGGCCACTACACATGTGAGTTCCCTTTTTTTGAAGTCATGTTCTCAAATTTGACTTAAAACATGATTAATTCTAATAATATATTGATTATGCAGATACCTCGAGATCATAGAGAGTATATGTATAGGGTGATTGAGGCACATTGAGACTTTTTGTTATAGATGACACAACAATGGAAGGTAATAACTACACCTTATTTTTATATGTATGCATGCTCTTATGATTTTTTACCTTTTATTTCATCTTGATAGGACTGAGATTATGTTAGTCAATCTAAGATTACTGCTCTTGAATGTCAGCTTGTTACTCTCCAGGTTGAGGGTGACAAGGACGAGGATAACACGAGTGATGATGAGGAGGAAGAGGCAATTGATGAGCATACTGAGGAAGACAACGATGACGATGGAGCTATTCCTGCAAATGACCCCGCTGACAACGGAGTTCATAAGCTTGGAGATGATGAGTAGAAGGATACCCTAATGGCTTGTTAGCATAGGACCATTTTAATTAGAGACATTTTTACTGTTTTACATTGTTGCTCTATTACTTCCTGAATTAACCTTTTACCTTAGTATTTTCATACTTTATGTCGAATGAATGATGTAACATTTAAATTCAAAATTTAGCAGAACTTTGAATTTATTGAGGAATTTTTTCGCTAAAATGCTCTTCTCCTAAATTTGCATGTACTATACAATTATTTTACAGTAACACAAGGATATGTTTCACCTATTAAAGAGGCATTGCCTCTTCATAGATGCATCACCACTTTATGAAGAGGAGACAGAGAATCACCTTAACATACAGAGACGTCACCTAATCGTAAAGGCGATCACCTCTGTAGGATCAATTTACAACTATTTAAATCCCTAGCTCTTCTTTAAAATCCCCAATTTCCTATTCACGTGAATTCTCTTCATTCTCCCTCTCTAGACAACATCCTAACCACCCAACATGACTAAAAGAAGCTTGAAACAACTACAACTGATCCTAAAAAGCTTGGATGGTGGATCCTGGGCTAAATTGGAGCCATTTCATTTATCCATTTTTTGATCTCTTCATACTAAGAAGATTAATTTTCCCTTTCTCCATGTTCTTCCTCAATTTTAGGATCCTCAAAAACATGTTTTCAAATTCAACACAGTGGAGTTATACCCATTTTTAGAGGAATTCAAAGCTATCTTGGGTTCTCATATGGGTTCTACTTATCAGATCATAATTCCTTCAATTGAAACCCTAGATCTACACTCCATTCAATACCAAATGGCTAGGCTATTCAACCTTTCTCCTCAGTCTTCTCTTCGCAATATCTTTGGTAATAAAATGTTGATGAGCTCTTTTCTCAAAACTGTTATGATTGTAGATAGCAACGAGGTTTATTGACTTCGATGATTGCTCTTTGCTTATATGCTCAATTTCTACTGGTTTCCCATTCTGGCAGCTGTGACCCAAAGGTTCTTCACATTTTGCACAAAGTGGAAGCTAACCTAAATCCTTTCCCTCTTATCCTCGCAGAGACCATTATTGGGCTCGACAACTTCTCTGAAACTAGGTGATTCTCAAAGAGTCCCCTTTTGCTGAAGGTGAGCTTTCTTTTCCCTTTTATCATTTTCTATATTTTCTATCATTTTTACCTATTCATTCTTACTAAAGGCATGGTTTCATGAAAAGCTAAGGTGGCTCGAACCTCCCAAAGACATTGCACATTAAAAGGCTAAAAACTGTCGTACAAGGAGACTTCACCCTATTCTAGAGGATATTCAAAGTTGGTTGTTTACATTCCCTAACACTCTGATTCAGTGGATATGCCTATGGTAAAGGTTACAACATATGACCATTTGATCTTATACCTATTGCGTTCCATTGGCCGATCTCCATGTTGCCACCTTCTGCAATCCTACTCAGCTTTACAGACAATATAGGCATAAACAATTGATAATGGAGTTAATGCATGAATTTGAGCTAAGGCACCTTTCTCAAAACTTTTTGGACAACTTGGTCGCTACCTAGCCTTGGAGAATCATTCAGAGGTTCATTAACTATGACAAAGATCACACTACAAGAAAGCAGTAAAATAGTGATGAAAATTTCCGTCACAAATCAGGTTTAGTGACAGATTTGTGATAGAATTCTTGTCGTCAAAATATTGGTCGTCGCTAAATTTTGTGATGAAAAAAATTTTCATCACAAAATTTTGTAATGGATTTATGACAAAATTTTCGTCATAAAATTGTGACGAAAATAATTTTCGTCACTAAAAAATTCAATGGCGATAAAAGGTGTTTGTGTCACAAAATTATGACAAATTAATGATGGAAATCTATCATAAGTTTATGACAAAAATGTTTTCGGTCACTAATATTCACGTCAATGAAAAAGTGTTTCCATCACAAAATTATGATGAATTAGTGACAGAAATCCATCACAATTTTGTGACGGATTAGTGATAGAAATCCATTACTATTTTATAACGGATTGGTGATAAAAATCTATCACTTTGTTGTAATGGATTAGTGATAATAATCCATCACTATTTTGTGACGAATTAGTGACAAAAATTTGTCACTCTTTTATGATAGATTAGTGATAGTAATCCATCACTATTTTGTGACAAATTAATGACAATAATCCATCACTAACTTTTTCATCACAAAACTATCACAAATTATTTCTTCACTATTATGTCATTATTATTGTTTTGTCATGTTATTATATTTTATATAATTTTTATAAATTAAATGTTATTTCTAATTAGAATACATTTTGATATATTTTAACAAAATTAAAGGAAAATTGAAATTTAATAATTAAAAATATAATTCATAAGATAAAACATTAAATAGTATACATAAAAAAGCATAAAAGTAATATAGGTCAAACAAAACTAATAACAAATGTCTATGTTCTATGTTTTACACATCAAACATTAAAGAAGTTATCACCTAGCTTAAGGTGCATAAGATCCTAATCCATGAAATAACTTGAGCAAATTGCATATGCTCCATAAAGCGCCTCATTTGCTTCTCCATCTCATGTATACACTCTTTGGGTGTTTAACTTAGCAATTGTTCTATCTATCTCTGCTGTACAATCTCTCTAACTCAAATTGCTAATGCAACAGCCTATGATGGATATGAGACCTCACTACTCTGACAATTTAATAAAAATAACATGAGTTCAAGCACTCAATTCTATATATATATATATATATATATATATATATATAGAATTACAATTTAATAAAAATAACAATCTTACAAGTATGCACATAGTAATATTTCCAAAACTAACAACT
Source organism: Mallotus nudiflorus (assembly GCA_947683625.1). Lineage (NCBI taxonomy): Eukaryota > Viridiplantae > Streptophyta > Magnoliopsida > Malpighiales > Euphorbiaceae > Mallotus > Mallotus nudiflorus. The sequence goes on from CANTUR010000272.1 coordinate 62,741, forward strand.
AATCTAATTACATGGAAAAAAAGTATGCACATAGTATTGACGGATATATAAACTAATAAAAAATTATTATTATTATTATTATTATTATTACTTGCTACTAAATTTTAATTAAACTACTATCTCTTATTTTACTCCTTTTTCAAAGGTGTTGCCATGTGATACAATTAAATTAATATATATTTTATTTAATTTTTTAAATTTTGAATAAAATAAAAATTATTAATTAAATAACTCTTGTTCTTAAATTAATAAAAAAATATTAATTAAGTCAGCTAATGGCTACGATAACCTTAGAAAAATTACCTTCCATACATGTACCAAGGGCCCAATTAATTAATTCAGAAGTTGCTAAAATACAATTAAATGTGTGAATCTCTAAGCGAACATGTGGGTGCATCACGTATAATTAATCAAATAAGAACAGATAATTTGATTAATTATGTTGATAAAATAACCAAATGCTGTTCTAGCTAGAGGGTGGTCCAAAAAACTAGCTAGAAAGTCCCAACTTTTGTAGAGCTAATAAGAGAGAAGGATATGGAATAACATCAACCATTCACAAACAAATACACCTACATGTTGAACTGTATCATTGATTTCCCTCTCCTCAAATTTTCAGCACTTAGGGCCCACGTCAAAATCATGATCTCCTTTATAAATCTTCCATTGACTCTATGTAAACAAGTCTAGTTAATTATCTTTATTAATCACTTACCCCCAAATTATAAAAAAATATATATATAATGCATTTTGATATATTTATTCATTTGAACAATTGAATTAATTAAGAAGCATACATGGTTGATTTGAATATTATTTTTTAAAAAATTAATTCAATCCAAAATTAGAATTTAAATGCAAGAATTTCTACATAATGGTTTTCAATATTTAGTTACCAAGTAACAAAAGATGTACTGTTTAGCACTTTAGGATATAATTGGATGCAGCTACATTTAATTACTAATCAATTATGGCTGCATTGTACTCTAAATGATTATTGCCAGATTAAGCATTATATACATTTGATCTATAAAATGAAATCCAATGGGATGCAAACTGACAAGTTGTAGCTAAAGTTTGAGTAGTCTCGTAAAAAATTTATTTCAGGTGATATATTACAAAATTATGAGTTCGATTCATGTTTTTAGCAAGAAAAAAAAAAGGAACCTTTAGGCCTGTCTCGATATATAAACTTGACAGCATAAAGTTCACCACTCCATTTATCTCTATCAAGCTTAGCAACACCAAAGTTTCCAGACCCAAAGAACAACAAGCAAAATCATGAATAGGATAGGACCAAAGCAAAACATATATATATATATATATAATAGCTTACTTTGCTGGAAATCCATAGAGAAATAAGTGAAAACAAATGCAAATTGCTCTCTGTGAAGGACTGCAAGAGCCAACTTCCCTTGTTGTGTTGTCTTACAAACCTTCATTACAAATAAAACATACAATACAAGTAAATCTATCAAAAGGCCTATTCCACATTTGATTGATCCAATAACTTCAATTATGCAAAAATTTTAAGAGAACATCTTCCACTCTAGTCCACTGCACTCCACTCATAGTTTTAGATTCTTGTAAATCACAATTGTCCACTGCCCTCTTTTATTTCCTTTAATGAGGCATAAAGATATTCTGCTGTATTTTTCTACTATTTTGATAGACTTGCAACTATTAAATTATAGTAATGATGCTTTCTAAACATGTGAATTGCCGATTCAAATACAATTGAAATTCAATCAGATTCTCACCAATATTAATCAAATTCTGCATTACAACATCTCATGAAAATCCCAATGCTAAATCAGATTTCTAAAAATTCAATTAAACCAACATCAATTGAACAGATGACAGCACAAATTTTCTTTCAAAAACCCTAAAACCAGATGGGGGGAAAAAAGCAGCAGCAGCTTACTTGAACTGATTAGTGAGGAGCCACATGTAGGAGTTGATGAAGGTTATAACAGAGAAAGCAGAGAACCAATTGAGAAGAGAAAGCGGAGGTTAGAGATCCCTTCAGCTGGTGGATTCGACAGTTCACAACTTAGCCAAAACAAAATAGAAATTATACACAGAGTTCATTAATGAAGTCTGATTAAGAACCAGAATTAATTAATGAAGATCTTCAAGAGAGTTGATTAATAAAGGGAACAATGAAAACAACAATAACAAAATGAAAAAAAAAATCCAAATTACCTCGTTTATGAAGAGACAAGCACTGTAACTGGACGAGCGCTGTGACAGAAGTAGAAGAAGAAGCTGATGAACGGTGAGAATGAGGTGAGGTGAGGGGTGATGTTGACGAGGGCAAAGAATGAATTCATGGGTCTATCTTTTTTTTCTTTGGAACCGAAGAGACAAAAAAAGGACGCTCTGTGAGTTAAGAAGAGAAACGGGAGTGTGTATGTCTGGGTTAAGAAGAGAAACGGGAGGAGGAGAGGGCAATCTCTAAACGGAAGGAGAGATGCGGCTGCACGTCCGGTCGATGGAGTTGAAGACTATCAGCGAAACTTTGAAGCGGGCAAAGGAAAAATTAAAAGAGTTTTAGTTTGAAGATCAATCATAACACACAAGGAAGAAAAGGAAATTCAAAAACCCTTTGGCAAAAATTGGCGGCTAGAAGCGGGAAAAGGAAAAAAAATTGCGGGTCTGAAACCAAAAATTGAGTTCTTGTAACCCCACCAATTTTTGTTTGAGCCAAAGGTACATAATTTTTGTTCAAAACTACGGTCGTTTTAAATCACAATCACATAGTTTTGCACTATTCTAAAATTTAAATACTGTATAATATATTTTAAAATATATATTTACACTGTTTTGTGAATATTTTGAAATACTGTATCATCCAATTTTAAACAAAAAAAGGAATAACTTTTTATATTTCAATGTTAAAAATTGTATTATACACTGCTACAGTCATAAAATATAACAAACATCAAATTAAATAATATATGTTGTTCTGTATAGTTATAAATTTGAAATTAAAAAAATTTGTGATGTTTCACCCTTAAATATTTTTAAATTAATTTTTTTTTTAAGAATTTTAGCAATTATATGTCTTAATCTGATTTCACTAATTTATTTCTAACTATTATATATCTTAATCTGATTTTAGTATTATAATTATTACTAGAAGTATATTCGAACCGAACCGAGCCAAGCTGAGTTTTGAATTACTTAGGCTCAATTCGGTCTAAATAACTAATGTTTGAGCTCGGCTCAAAAAAATTCTACAACTTGGAGCTCGAGCTTGGCTCGATTGTTCATTTGTATTCATTTAAATATTCATTTACATTAAGGAAGAAGATGGTTATGGAAGAAGATGAATAGTATCACTTGAAACTATTTTATTATTCATCAAAAGTTGTTCCTTTAACTCCAAATTATTTTCTGTTTTAATCATTTTGAACATAAAGATGAGAGGAACTTACTGTATATTTTGTTTTCATTTATTTGATATGATAGATAAAATTTTAGGTGGTTGAAAATATGTTATTGTTGAAAATTTTGTATTATTTTTCTCAATCTTACTTGACATGCGGTAAATTTACGGTTCATTAATCCAGCCCATGTGAATAGTAATACTCTGAGGAGACCGAATTGAAAACAGAACTGATGTTGTTTGGTTCAGTTACATCCGATTTGGCCTTTTAATTTTTTTAATTTTTAAATAGCATTATAGATTATTAAAAAAAACATTAATATTTCAAAATATTTTAAACTATTTTGAATTTTATTGTTAATATATTTTGTGTTATATTGTACAAACTTTTTAATTTTTAAAAATTATGATATATAATTTATAACAAGTTATTTCAAATGTGCCCTAATGGTGGATAAATTAAAAAAATTAAGGGTGAAATATTACAAAATTTTGAAATTGATAAATTTTGTAACTATATAGCATGACATATATTATTTATTTTGATATTTATTATATTTTATGACTTTCGTAGCATTGCATAATACAATTTAAAAAAAATTTATATCACAAATTTTAAAAATTAAAAAGTTTGTACAATATAGCACAACATATATTAATAATAAAATTTAAAATATTTTTAAATATTAAAATAAATTGAAATAATTTATATGGAAATTTTGAAATAGTGTATAATAAAATTTAAAATGTGAAAAAGAATTATTTGTAATAGAAGTCCGTCACCAATTGATCAAAAATCCATTACAAAACAATGACGGAAAATTGATTTTGTGATGAAAATTGAATTCCATCACTATTTTGTGACGGAAAGCTAATTCCGCCACAAAATAGTGACGAAATTGAATTCCGTTATAAAATAGTGACGGAAAGCTAATTCCGTCACAAATTTGAGATGAAAATTCAATTCCGTCACAAAATTTATGATGGAAAGCTAATTCCATCACAAAATTTGTGACGCAATTCAATTTCCATCACAATTTTGTGACGCTTTTTTGACCGAATTGTGAAAGATTTCTATTAATTTTTTTTATATTTTAAATAGCATTATAGATTATTTTAAAAAAACATTAATATTTTAAAATATTTTAAACTATTTTGAATTTTATTTTTAATATGTATTGCGCTATATTGTACAAACTTTTTAATTTTTAAAAATTGTGATATGTAATTTATAACAAGTTATTTTAAATGTGCCCCAATGGTGGATAAATTAAAAAATTAAGGGTGAAATATCTCAAAATATTGAAATTTCAAATTTTCTAACTATATAGTACGGCATATATTATTTATTTTGATATTTATTATATTTTATGACTTTTGTTGCATTGCTTAATACAATTTAAAATATTTTTATATCACAAATTTTAGAAATTTAAAAGTTTATACAATACAACATATATTAATAATAAAATTTAAAATAGTTTATAATATTTTTAAATATTAAAATAAATTGAAATAATTTTTATGGATATTTTGAAATAGTGTATAATACAATTTAAAATATGAAAAAGAATTATTTGTAATAGAAATCCGTCACAAATTGATCAAAAATTTGTCACTACCATCACAAAATTGTAATGAAAATTAAATTCCGTCACAATTTTGTGACGAAATCTGTTTTTTGTCAGTATTTTGTGATGGAAATGTCATCTGTCATAAATTATTTTTAATGAAATATTTTACTTACTAGAATATTTAGTGACGGATTATTTTTCGTCACAAATCCGTCACAAATTTTTTACATGACCTTTCCGCCATATTTTAGTAACGGTTTTTGTTTTTGTTATAAATCCGTCACAATTTGTCGTCATAAAATCTCCTCAAATGCTTTTCCCATAACATTTGTGATGGAAATTTTTTCCGTCACAAATGTCTATTACTAAATCTTATTTCAGTTACTATTTTGTAACGAAAGTTTCCATCATAAAATTTCGTCACTATAATTCAAATTTTTTGTAGTGTCAATCCACTGATGACCAGACAAAGCATGGATCCAGTTACAGCAGACAGAGAAGGATGAATTTATAAAAAACAAAAGAACGAGGGCATTGCGAGCATCGAGTGCCCAGGGTGTTCAAAAGAAAAGCAAGCATCATTAGTTTATGAAATATAGTCTTTATTTGCTTTTTGTTGGATGGAATTTCCTTTCTAGTTAAACAATGTGTAATAAGCATTTAATGTAACGTGTAACAATAATAAAGGCAATCCATTCCATTTAATTTAAGCATAAAGTGACTATACATCTTGCTTCTTATATATCTTCTGTCGTTAATTGGCTTGTCATTGCAAGTTTTTCAACTAACTATTCTCTCTCTCTCTCTCTCTCTCTCTCTCTCCCCTTTTATATGTCCTTTACTTTTACTTGGACCTCCCTTTTAGGTTTTCAATCTAGTAAAACTTTTTTTTTTTTTCATTTTTATATCTTTAACTTTTACCCAAGAAGCCTCTTTTGAGGTTTTTTTTTCCCTAATGATACTTTACAAAAAGTATTTATTGAACTTATCCAGATTAATGGGCTCTCTAAACTCATTTCCTTCTAAATCAAACAGAATAGCAGCACCCTTAGAAAACAGCTTCTTTACTTGATACGGACCTTCCCAGTTCGGCTTGAACTTTTCCCGTAGATCAGTCATGATGGCCTAGAAAGCTCTACCACTAAGTCACCATCTTTGATTTTGCTTAGCTTAATCTTTTTATTATAAGCTTAGGCTATCCCTTTCTGATATAATAGAGAATGATACATGACTTTCAATCTCTTTTAATTTAGCAGTATCAATCGTGCCAATCGGCTTTCAACCCATTGATACTCAAGGATTTTAGATTCCATAAGAACCCTTAATGACTAAATTGCAACCTCAACTACACCCATACACCAAAGAATATGGAGTAGCTCCTATTGATGTTCTAGCAGTGGTCCTACTTCCCTATATGCAACCTGTAGGTAGCTTGCTTAGTCTTTGTAGTTCTTTACTATCTTGTCTAGATCCTCTTTACATTCTTGTTTACTACTTCTACTGCTCCATTCGACTGTGGTCTGTAAAAAAATGACTTATGATGTTCAACCTTATATTCCTCCAATAAAGTGGCCATTTCTACCTTGAACTAAACACCATTATTAGTAATGATGTGATGAGGCAACCCATATCTATAGATTATATTCTTTTCTATGAACCTTACCATATTTTTTGCCATAATAGTCATGAACGATTCTACTTTAACCCACTTAGAGAAGTAGTCGATTGCTACTATAATATAATTATGACAGTTAGATGTCTTCAGCCTTATCTCTCCAATAATATCAATTCCTCATACTATAAATGGCCAAGGAGAGGTCAACCCTTGAAGTTCCATAGAAAACAAATGGTTCACATCACCACCATACACTTAGCAGTTATGGTATTGCTTCACATATTTCACACAATCTACTTCCATAATCAGCTAGAAGTACCCTTGATGAGTTTTTTTCTTAACAAGGACTGTTCCATTCATATGCGGTCCACATACACCCTCGTGAAATGCTTTCATAATTTCAGGCCTCATCCTTATCAACACATCTTAAATGCACTCCAGTTGGCATCCTTTTGTATAACATCCTATCATGACTGATGAATTACTGAGATAGCATCCTTAGTGACATTCTTTCTTTTCTATCGACATTTTTAGGAAATTATCCTATTTCCAAATATTATTGTAGATCATGAACCAAGGATTTTTAGTAGAGTCGATTAACATTATTCTATTTTCTTCATAGCAGGGAGTTCGAGACTTTACTAAAATAAGAGGCTTAATTTTTGCCTACTTTCCTCCCCATATTGAAGCTAGAGTAGCCAAAGCATCTGCCATCTAATTCTCTTCTAGTGCCAAGTGTACAAATCTGCATTGGGTGAAAGATAACAGAATCGTGGTTGAATAGTCCTAGTATAGTCTCAACCTATCTTCGCTTACTTCCCATTTATTAGAGATTTATTTTATCACCAACATCGAGTCTCTGTATACTGTAACCTCTTCTGCCACCATGTTCCTGAGTGCTTTTAGACCAAAGATGTAAGCTTCATACTCAACTTAATTATTTGTGATTTCAAATTCCAATTGCTTTGCCATAGGAATCTTTCTCCTTTTAGCGAGACTATAATCACCCCAATGCCTACTCCTCTGCTATTGACTGCTCCATTAAAATATATTTTTCATGTATCTATCTTTATTACCCCCAGGTTTTCATCCGAGAATTCTAACTCCTATTATTGTCCATCATCTATCGGATTCTGAGCCAAGAAGTTTGCTATAGCTCTCCCTTTTATCACCTTCTTTGCCATATAGTCTATGTTAAATTCGGTGAGTAGGACCAACCATCTAGCTAATTTCCTTGTAAGAGAATGTGTTTGTTAAAGATACTTGAGAGGATCATGCTTAGAGGTCGCCTAAATTCCATAAGACTAAAAGTAATGTCAAAGCTTCTTTGTCACCTAAATTACGACTAAACAAGTTCTTTTTACTAGACTCTAATTAGCTTTATAGGGTATAAGCTTTTTACTCAGATAATATATATCATGCTTAACTCTTCCTTCTCCTTCTTAAGATAGCATTGCACTAGTTGCATCCTTCTCTATTGCTAGGTAAAGAATTAAAGGCTTACTCAGTGGCTACAAAAATAGAGGATTCATTAAATACTACTTAATAGTTTTAAAACCTTACTAATGCTAAAATTTATTATCCCAAATGATAGGCTAATTCTTCTTTAAGAGCTTGAAGATTTGCTCATAGATGGTGGTTAACTTGGCTATGAACTTACTTATGTATTACAACCGTCCAATGAACCTTTTGACGTTTTTCTCATTTTTCAGTACAGGCATTTCTTTGATGACTCTCACTTTATCTAGATCCACTTCTTTATCTCTCTAGCTAACAATATGCACTAGTAGCTTTTCAGAGGTTACCCTAAAAACATATTTCTTTAAATTCAACCTGAGGTTATACTTTTAAGCTCTTTTTAAGAACTTGTCTAAAGCCTTAAATGCCCTTCTTTGGTTGGGGATTTTACCATCATGTCATCCATAAATACCTCTATCTCCTTATGAACAATGTCATGCAGTAATGTTGTAGCCATCATTTGATAAGTAGCTTCTGCATTTTTCAACCCAAACGACATGACTGTATAATAATAAATGTTGCATTTAGTGGTGAAAGAAGTTTTCTGCTTGTCAATCACTACCATCATAATCTAATTGTATCATAAGAAGCCATATATAAAGGAGTACATAGCACTTGAAGTTATACTATAGACTAAAGTGTCTATATGTGGCAAGGGAAAATTTGGACAAGCCTTGTTCAAATCCTTACAGTCCACACACATCCTGGCTCTCCCATCCTTCTTAAGAACTAAAACTATATTGGCTAGCCACTAAGTGTCATCTAGCACTTCCAAAAACTTTTCTTTCAATTGTTTCTACACTTCTTCTATGATCAAGAGAGCCCATTCTGGCCTTAATCTCCTATTTTTCTATTTTATCGGTGTGACATGAGAATATATGGGGATCCTTTATTCTGTAATCTCTTTGTCAATCCTAGGCATATCCTTATAGCCCTAAGCAAATACTTCTTATCTTCTTTTTAACATTTCTTTTATTTTTTCTCTCTCATCAGGAGTTAAGTTAGAAGTAATAAGTATATTTTTAGGATCATCACATGTGCCTAGATTAAATGATTTAGTTTGCATTGAATTAATGTCAAACATATGCACGAAATGATAATCACAAATAAAATAACCATTAGGGAAAATATCGCACAAATAAGCAAACTAGGACCTTATCACATGAACTTTAGAAAAGAAAACATCATCAGTTTTAAACAAGTTATAAAGAGAAATGTCAAGGTCATCATAGAAAACATCCATAATGTAATCAAGAACATAGGATTCATAGTTTAACTCCTCTTTCTAGTCAGTAGTGTCATTTAGCTCCATCGTAGGAATGTCCTTTTCTAATTCCAGAGTCAATACTAGTTCCTCCACTATCGGCTCCTCAACGACAACTTCATTGATCCTAATAAAATTTTTAACAAAAATTTCAAACTTGGGGTCTAATTTCTCAACAATCATCAAAGGCTCAGGAGCTCTTTTATAGGGGTAGTTAGCCCCTTCCTCTATAAATTTTTCCTACATTATCTTCTACTTTAGTTTAGCTCTGGCTTTATTCTTCCTAGACTTTCCTTAAGCTTTATCATCTTCTTCAGACTCATCTACTTATGGATACCTTATGCTATGCTTCAAAATTGGCACTTTAGGTTCAACAAACTCGAGCAGGCCCTGTTGATTCCTTCCCAATCCTATTCCAGGCATAAATTGTATGTTCTTCATCATACTCACAATTCTTAGGTTTAACTCATTTTCATAGATTATGCAAACCTTGAAACTCAGACTGACCAGAATTTCACTAGGAGTTAACTTTAAAGCAACAACATTAGCTTCAGTTTTTATTGTTATAATGACTACCCTTCCATCATATAAAAATTTAATCTTTTGATGAACAATAGATGACACTCCCTCAAAGGATGAAACCATGGTCTCCTTAGAGGAATGGCAAAGGTAACTGGAATGTTTATCATATGGAGGTTGACCTAAACTTTAATAGGTCAAGTCTTGACCAAGGCTTTGAAGGTTTCCTCAACTGGCCTTTTCATATCATCATAGGCCTTAATGACTATATTGGATGGCTTTAGATCAACTATTACCATGTAATATCTTGGATTTTTACATAATTTTAAACTGTATCGGGATATACAGTATTAATAATTTATATTTATATTGATGATTATTTAATGAGTTTGTTATTTATTAAAGTCATTTTTAATTATTTTATATTATTTTAAGATATTTACGTAAAACTTTTTCGGTAATTTTATTTTTGGAAAAATTAAAACGTGAATAATTAAATATTAATTATTTTAACTAGTTTAGTGAATTTGCATGAGTTCATGCATGATTTTAAAGTGTCAATAAAATATATTTACGACTACATGCATTTAAAGTTAAATTAGGGTTATTCAATTAAATTAAATTATATTATATAGTTTTTATATTAATTAATTAAATATGTGTATATATATGTGTGTGTATATATTATTATTAAAGTGTGTGGTGGACATTTATTGTGTGTGTTAATTATATATTAAAATAATAAGTGAGATATATATATATATACGTATATTATTATTAACTAAAATAAAGTTTGATATATTTACCATTTTGCCACTCCCTCTCCTTCTTCTTCTCCGATCGGTTTCTTCCCATTTCCGGCTCTGATCTCATTGTTCCTTCACCGTCATTGTGCCCTTCGATGTGCCACCACCATTTCCAGTAGCTCAACCACCATCTTCCACACTCTCCGGCACTGGTGAACGCTGCAACAACCCGAGGAATTGAAATCCACACTCAACGTCGATCAAGCACTTTCTGACCACCGTTTCAAGCCCCACTGGTCTCTATCTCTTCCTTGAGCTCCGGTGAGTGCATTTCCAAGCTTTGTTTCACTTGAAATGGTCTAGATTTCCCTAGGTTTCAATTTTACAATTTCAGCCTACTAGGGTTTTCAATTTTTTTTGAGCTTTGACTTCAATGATTCATGCAATGTTCCTTCACAAACATTTATCCTAGTAGCTTAATCTAGCTCTGTGAATTTTTATAAAATTTTTGAAAATTATTTTGATTTTTGTGAATTTTTTATTATTTTATTAATATTTTCTAATTTTTGAAAAGTAATTAAATAAATTATGAAATTATGTTTTATGGTGTTTATAGGTGTTAAAATGAATTTTAGAAATTTATTTGTAATTTTTGTTAATTTATATATTTATTTTGAATTTATTTAGTTTATGTAATTTTTGGAAAATTAGGTTAATTATGTGTTTTATTGAAATTAATTGGTTAATTGAGTATATTTATTGATATTATTGAATTATATGTTAAGAAATTAATTTTTGAGTAATTATACTATTTTTGGTGAATTTTTGAACATTTATAGTGAATTTACGTAACTAAGGGTATTTTGATAATTTGACACTAAATTGGCTAAAAATATAATTAAATTGGTTTTACTAATTATTTGAGGTATACAAATGATATCTACAAATTATTTAGTATTTTTAACTAATTAAAACTATTTTTCATAAATTATTTTCAAATTATATATAATATAGTATTTTTCTAAATAAATGAGTTTTTATCGATTTTTGATATGTTTTAGGGTTAATTAAGTAATTTGGACTTATAAAATGTATTTTGGTCAATATTTATGAATTTATTGAGAATTACCTATTTTTAATAATATTTTATTAAAATTAGGGTTTTTATGTATTTATCGGTAAAATAATATTTTCAGTGTTTTGAATACCTAATTTGCTATATTTTAAGTATTGAAGGGCATTTTTGGTATTTTTGGCATTTTTAATGTGATCTGTAATTATCTCGTGAATTGTGAACCTCGGTCAGTAGAATTGTAGTTTGGGAGTCCGACCGAGGGATTGTGTTCTACATATATTCGAAGTGTATTTCTTTGCAGGACCGGCTCTACTCTTTAAGTAGAGAGATGTCCGTTTTACAGGGGAGGTTCTGCCAGATTTTCGGTAGAATTCTCATAAAATGTGATGTCTGGTCGAATTCCTATTCTAACTCTGTGTCTAAGATTCTAGGTTGAGTCTTTAGAACTCCGATAGATTTACTATAATGTCATGTTGTCATTTGTTTGTTTAGTTGTGCTGAGACCGAGACCTAGTGGAGTAGGCCTGTCGGACCCGTCTCGTGGAGCGCAATAACTGCGAGTTGTTATCTTATATATACGTGTTCTAGGATGCATGTTTTAAAAATATATGATTTATTTTATAAATTATGCATAAATGGTTTAATTATTACTTTGGTTTATTTTTGGTATATTTCAAATGCATGTTTTATTAATGAATTATTCTTAAAAGTTTTTAAGTATATTTATGGTTTATTTTTAGTTTATTTTATAGTTAAACTGAATTTTATTGACATATATATATTGGAAATATACTTGGTTTATTTTTGGTATATTTCTAGTGTATATATGGTTTATATTGTTATTTTAATTAATGTCATGCATCATTTATTTTATGAATGTATGTTTTATATTTAAATAAAGGATATCAATAGAATGTGCTACCTAGTGGGCAGCACTAGGACCGAGTACGTACCGGTACGCCGATAACATTTAGGCTTTCTTGCTAACCTATTTATGGATTATAATCGGATTGATTTATTTGATGTGTGATATGATTTGAGAGTGTGATTGCTGGAGCTCAGTTGACCAAGTGTCTCAAGGCCAATCACACTAATAGTCAGACTGCTGGAGCTCGGTTGACTTAGTGTCTCGGGGCCAGTCTACTGTCCAAATGGAACAAGTGAATTTATTTGGAATAAGTGAGCCTATATGGCTAGAGTGTTTTCTAACACTATTTGAGGTTACGATCATTTAGGGTTCTATTTAATCCTTCATAATTGGATATTATTTTCAGTATTTATATAAATGATTTTGCTGCATCTGTGTGTTTGCCTGTATATATATTTATTATATATACTATTGAATGTGTGCATTGTCATTTAGCTATGCATGTATATATATTATAACAATTCACTCAGTGAGGTCTGACGCCCCTCCGTTGATTATTTTTCAAGAGAGTCTACATCTTCAAACCTCAGTAGCAGACCCATACGCCAGATTTCTTCTGCCTCGACTTTGCTATGTAATATGCTTACTTAATTATATTTTTATAATCTAGACACTGTAGTAGTTGTAGTCAGTTGGGATATTTATGTACTATGATTGTATAAGATTTGTATTATAAATATTCAAACTGAGATTTGTATTTAAAAAATATTATTTATATATAAGATGAGTTATTTATTTAAATCCATTGGTGGATTATTATTTTATTATTTATGAAATTTATTTCCACTGCGAGTGATTTTATTTATGTTATTATTAATATTGCATGTTTTTATTTATTTTAAGACTTGCTATGGGTTTCCGGATTCAAAAAAATTCTCGTTCCCTAGTGCCGATCATGGCCCCTGTTTTGGGGTTGTGACATGCCAGCCCCAACTTTAGTAAGATCTTCAGAGGGCACACATTAATAGCAGATCCATTATCCACCATTAAGCATCAAGTTAATTTCCCTTCACCTCGGCCTTTATGAATAAGGCTTTGTTATGGTCTCTACCTTCTAAGGGTAAGTCATCATTTATAAACACAATTGCCTTCAGAAGCTTTTTATCAGTGAATCTACTATTTATTTTAAAGTGTGCATTGAAGGGATCTTTTTATGATTAAAGGCCATAACCAGTGCCTCCTAATGGGCTCGAGAGTTTATAAGCAGCTCCCAAAAATTGGTGAGAGTTTTCTCATCTTTTTTAGTCTCAACAGCTTCCTTATTCTACTTCTCTTTTTTCTGGTTCTTCCTTTAAGTCAACTCTCTCTTTCTTTTAGTTCAATATTTTTTACTTCTTCCCTCTTCTCAAGCTTTTTAACTTATTGGGTTATCTTCCCTTCATTATTTTTCCACATATCAATTACTTCCCCTTCTTTATCATCAAAATTCTAAATGTTTAAAACATTCATATAAAGCTCCACAGATTGCTAGTTTAGGTTCAAGTCTTTTGGTTATAGTTTTGGTGGTGAGGAGTATGACATCAACAAATGAATTAAGGACTTATTTTTTTATTAATCCGATATTGATCATTAGGTTGCGTGGATTTGGTGGGTGGCACATTATGATAGTTGGGCAAAGGTTATTTTAGGTGTTTGGTTTTCTAGTTTTAGGGTCAGTTATCTTGCCTGAAATCAATTACATCTTGAACCTCATATTTCGGGCGAGTGCAACTGTTAGTATCATGTTCAATGTTTTAGTGATATTTATAATATAATTTTAGGTTGACATTTGGAAAAGGTGGTCCTTTGAGGTAGGGGTCATAAGAGGTTATTTTCAATTGGTTTCTCTAAGACTTTGGAGAGGTGGTCTTCCCAAGTTAGAAAACCTTTGAGGTTGTCTGATAGCATTGATTTGTATATTACTGCTCGACCTGATCCCACTATTGGATCCAATCCCTTATTTGCTTATAAGTCTTCCACTGAAGAATTTTTTCTTTTATGCCAAGTCGGATTCTTTTTGCACCTTAAATCTATACAACTCCTTAAAGTTCCAAATTTATAAATCTTTTAAATTTTTAGAGAGTGGGAGCACACACCTTTCTATTACTATCACTAGCTAATTAGATTCTATGGGCTGGTGCTTCATTTATGGTAAATTTGCTCTCCACCTAATCAAGTAATTAGCGAAAGACTCATTGAATTTTTTCTTTACATTCTGCAGGTCTCTTAAAGATGCTTTCATTTGAATATTGAGATTATACTGCTCTAAAAAATGCAACGTATAATCCGTCCCAGTCAGCTTGGATATAGGATTCCAAAGCTTAATACCATATGATGGGTGCTCCTTCTAAAGACAGAGGAAATTGCTTCACAATTTATGCCTTTGTCAAACCGATCATCTTCATTTGAGTCATATACTACTTTAGATGTAGATAGGGATCCTTAGTGCTAGTAAATTTCTTTATGTTAAGGAACTTAAACTTCCGAGGTAGAGGGGTCATCATATTCATCCAAACTCATATCACAGTAGTTCATCGGAGCATCTATCCCCTTTTCTTTCATCATGAACTACATTTTGAGCCATAGTCTTGGTCATATTTTTAGCTTAGTTAAACTTTTTCATATTTTCTGTAGTTTCTGTATTCACATTCTGTCTTGCTATAGGCTTTGCCATTAAAGTTTCATGACCATCCTCTCTTTCTCGCCTTTTGGAGTCTTCAGCATCCAAATCAAATGGTTATGGCTAAGGTGCTAGTGGTTCCTGTCTAACTAGGCCTACATTTTGGCCATCATCTCTCGTATAATTGTTTGGGTCTAATTGGCTATCTTTGCTTTTAACTAGTCCCCAAAACCCTTAGTATTAAATTATGCCATCTCAGTTTCTCTAGAAATCCTAACCAAATGATCAGTGTCAAATAGCTTCCAATTGGAAGACTGTCGTGAATCTATATCTACAATCACCATGGATTAGAAATATGCATGACATGTATGCATGAGATGCAAATTTAATTAAATAGGAAATAAACATATACTCTATTTACACATAACAACAAGAAATAAGATATAAATCTCTCAAATGGTATCTTTACCCTTATTTCTCCTACACACATGTTCATTGGTGAGTTCCTTGTCTTAGGATTGTTATTCTGAGTTCTAATTATCAGTAGGGGATAATAAAACCAATGGATGTAAGATAACTCTCAAGATGGTATAAACAAGTAGTAACTTCTTTAAATAATTCTAACATCCATTTTAATTGGCCAAGAATGACATCAAAGGCCCACCTTGTCAAGATCCATTTGTAATGGGCTAAAATATGCATAAGAGGCCCATATTGTCAAGGTTTTTTTTATAATGGGCTTAGGCCTTATTTAAAGAATTACTATATGGCATCAAACACATGCATTTGGAAAAAAATTGTAATGGAAATTGCCAACTCATTACATTAGCTGGGTCTCAGATAATAAGCTTAGGCTCGTACAATTATATACATCCATTATGTCTCCCTACTTAATGGTCTGTGCGATGCAGATAAGTACATGTTATGAGTGACAATAATTAAATACTTCATCACCATGTTTGAGTGAAACACAGGTAGCAAAGCTAAGACTATTGTCAATTTATTTAGGACTTGGTGTGCACATTGTATGGAAATGTGTAGTGAAGGCAAGAATTTGCAAAGGACATAAGGAAATAATCAAAGATGATAAATTACAAAACACTTGGAATCAGTTTCTCTATTCCCCAGTGGAGTCACTACTATAGGTGGAGAGGTTAGGCTTACGCCCAAGTGTTTGGCGACCATGACACTGTGTGAGCTCATGGCCTAACCCACTAGGAAATACAAAATGGGCTTGTGGCCTAAAATGGAGATGAAGCCGCCATCCGGATAAAAGCCGGACACACTATACAACAATTGGATTCCACAGAGTTTCCTAGAAGCTGTCATCAGATATCGAGTTTAGAAACTCGATATGGGCTTTTAAAATGCCCACCCAACCTTGCGCTTGGCCTCCGTATGTGTTTTGTATTTTATTACCTTTGATTATTAAATTATTTCCTTATTTTAATGTGGATTGCAATCATTTCCAATTTTATATTTTATTTTAAGTTTGCACATTAGTCACATTTTCATGCTATAGCCTGACATTCAATGTAAATAAAATAATAATAATAATAATTTACAACCATATATTCCAAATGAATGGGGGAAGGGATTAAGGATTACAATACCTAGTTCAAAGAAATGTAAAATAAACATTAAATAAACAAAAAATAAATAAAAAATAAACAAAAAATAAACTAATTAATTATACATATAAAACCTCTTAAGAACTAATTAATAGGCTAACTATTTGATAATTAAAAATCACCAAATAGTCCTGCAATCAGCACAAATTAGTCCTTTCTCACAAAATAACATATTATTCATAAAATAACTAACAAGTGCGATTGATAGGAAATAGAAATAAAATCACAAAATAGTCCACAAATAACATATAATATTGTATAATAATAATATTAAGCAATATAGTAATCATACATAAAATCAATATATATAACAAGACAAACATAGGAATCATACAAAACATACAAAACAAGCATTAAAAACCAAAGCAAAATTGAAGGATCCTAATAAAGCGGCAGTGCCTCTTTAAAGAGTCGTTGCCTCTTGACTAGGAGGCAATCTCATATCTCCATAATGAGAGGGGGCGATGCCTCTATGAAGAGATGTTGCCTCTTCAATAGACCCTGCAGTAGACTACACTTCTTAACTTCTAAAAAACTTTGAAATCAAGATAAACAAGTAAAGACTGATATAAATGCACAAAGATCAACAACCAATACTTAGTGTTTCACATATTCATGCTTCCATTTGACCTTTAATAAGTAATTAAATCCAAGAAAATAAGTAAAAGAGTAATAAATCAAAAGCTTTGAATGAAATAAAGAACTTAAAGCTTAAAAATGGTAATTCTCACTGTTTGGACAAGTTGATGCTCCTAAATAAGCCCTCAGAGCTTAATTTCTTGGTTTGAATGCAAGAGAGTCTACTTCTTTCTCAAGAAAACTAAGTCTTTTAGCTCCAAAATCCCTTTCTTCTTCTTCTTCTTCTTCTTCTTCTTCTCTCTTCTTTTTTCTTTTCTCTTATTTTTCTAAAGACTCAAAGTCTAGTAGCTAGCCTCTCCTAGACTAAAAGTCCTTTCTTTTTTGCCCATAATCTTCCTTTTAAGCCTCTTCCCTTTTTCCCTTTTTCAATTCCCATTAAACTCACTCTCACCCCCTATCCTTTTCATCATTCCCCATGCTTTTTTCTCCTTTTTTTTTTCTTTCTTTTTATGTCTAAAAATGCCTTAAATCAAAGGTAGTTAAGTCTCAATTGTTGCCATTGATGGTATTTAATGTTATAGAGGGTGGATGTAAAGAGGTGTCGCCTCTTTGATGAGGTGTCACCTCATCGATGTCTAGGATGAAGAGGCAACGCCTCTTTGTTGAGGCGATCGTCTCTTCACCCAGGCAAGGTCTGGTCCTTTGGGTCAAAAGGTAATAGGCTTGAATTCAATGTTTTGGGCTTGAATTTGGAGTTTTAGGCTTAGAGGCTTAGTGTTTGGGCTTAAAGGATACTTTAGAGAAGTTTCGGGCTTCTCTTGCATTCAAAACTCATACTTTCTCATTATTGGGCTTTTGTTGCAGGTCGATCAAATTGAAGGTTTCCACATATATCAAATAAATGATTATTTTTATTATTAATACTAAGAAAAAACAAATTCTATTTATGGTCTTAATTTTATTATTAATAATGAAAAAATTGAAAAACTAACAAATAACAATAAAAACCAACAATTGTAATTTTTTATTGCTCTTTTGTTGATTTTGTTTCAGTTGTTTTTTTGTTTTTGTTTGTTTATTTTTGTTGATATTTGTTAAAAATAAAAAAATAATGAAATATATCAAAAAAATTATTTTTATAATTAATACTAATAAAAGTAAAAATTTTCTTTATGGACTTACTTTTATTATCAATAATGAAAAAATAATTGTCACGACCTAAATTGGAGAGTCATTATCAGCGCTAAAGAACGAGAATTCTCTTGAATCCGGAACCCGTTGCAAGCCTTAAAATAAAAACACATGCAAAAATAACACAAAAATACATCAGAATTAAAACTTTAATTAATATAAAAGAAATCCATATCATAACATAATAAAATATATTCATACAAATCTTTAAATACGTAACTATCTCTAATACAATAACATGTACAACAACAAGAAGTACTACAACAATAAGTACTACTATTGCAACATTTACTAAATACAAGAAAAGTAATGGTTCAATATTTACATAAATCGGTCAGGGAGGAAAAGTCCGACGAATAAGTCTAATAGGGAGGTCTGAAGTAGAAGATTATGAAAAAAATATTGAGAGGGGTAAGACTTTATTAAGTAAATTATTATTATATATATACACGCAACCTAAATATATAAATACTCAAGCATCAGTATAATAATAATTATATATACACACACACACATACATATGCATTTCATATAGATGCTAAAAATCCATTTTTATATAATAATAAATGCAGAAGAATTTTAGGTGGAGGATCATAGCAAAATCTTAAAATATTCCGCAACCTCGATCACTGAACCTCACTAGCCAACAGACTCACTTAATTTCAAAATATTTCTCTTCTCAATTTTTGGACAGTAGACTGGCCTCGAGACACTAAGTCAACTGAGCTCCCACAGTCTCACTGTCGGCGTGATTGGCCCTGAGATACTAAGTCAACTGAGCTTCCGTAATCACACCACTCTCGCATCATAAATCTAAACAATCAATTATTCAAATCTCACATCAATAAATTTCATAGCATCAACACTAACATTTTAACGTACTGATGCACACATAGTTCTAGTGTGACCCATTAGGTGACACGTTCTACGGTAATTCTTCAAAATATTTATAAGAAATAAAATAATGAAATTTATATTAAAATATGCAACATCCATTAATAACAATTAGGAACACACAAACACACACACACACACACACACACACACACACATATATATATATATATATATATATATATATATATAATAATAATAATAATAATAATAATAATAATAATAATAATAATAATAATAATAATAACTCACAGTTTAAGTGTGCTTTTTTACCATGGGTCGGTTGGCCTGATCCGATAGGCCTAACACGCGGAATAACTAAGGAAAATAATAAAAATAATAATATATTAGAATCAAAATTCTAATTTTATACTTTTAGAAATTCTAAAGAATGAATCAATCTAGAACCCGACTCGACAAAAATCAAAACTCATAATCTACCCAATGTTACATTTCACGATAAGTCTACTAATAATTTGACTGAGTCTCCTTTATAAAATGGACATTTCTCTACTAAAAGTAGAGTCGATCATGCACGCAAACACACTATAAATATACAAAAGGCTCAACTGCTCGGGTTGGGCTCTCAAACTACAATTATTGTCCAACCGAGAACCAATATACTCAAAATCAATAATATAATAATAAATATTTATATTTCACTAAAAATCATAAAATATCACAATCCAATTTATTTAAATAATAATAAAAACATCAATGATATTCATTTTCAAAATAAATAATAAAATTCCAAATATAATTAAATAATATTAATAAAATCCATTTTTCAAATTGTCGAAATTAAATTGTATAATTTGCCAATAATTATTTAAATTGCTCAAATATATAATAAAATAGCTAAAATTTCATTTAATCATAAAAATAATAAATAACCCTATTATTTGAATATATTTCCGAAAATTACTATTAATTAGCTAAAAATAGTAAATAATTCATAAAAATTATTTTAATACTATTTATTGCTAAAAAATTATCCAAAACATAATAATTAACAATAATTTTAATTAAAATATAAAATTTACTAATTTATACTATTTTTTTTTTCAAAAATCCAATTTTTACATAAACATTCAAAAATTCATAATGAAAATTCAGAATACAATTTCAACAAAATTTCTTTACAAAATATGCTTAAAAAAATTATTAGAATTTATTAAAAATATAATTTTTCTGAGCTTGGAACCGTATGTGAACAGTGACCCCAAACCTGAAAATTCAAAATTTTTAGAAAAATAAATAAAAATCATATTTAGCTTCCTCACAATCTCTACAATAATTAATCTCAAAGTAAAAATAGCTAATAAAATCAAATAAAGGCTTAAACTAACAAAAAACTCAAAATACTAAATAACGAATTATACAAAAATGGGACAGTTACTAGAGTTGAAACTCGAAATAGTATAATTTAAGAAACCTAAAGGATAAGCTTTCAAAAGAGTCCAATGCCGGCCTTCGTTATCCCCGGAATCATCTCTGGTGAGCAAGGGAAAATCTAGCCAAAAAAAGAACAACCAAAAAGAAAAGAAAAAAAAAAGGAAAAAAGAAATTTTGGGGGGGGGGGGGGGGGAATTTACGTTTTGACCTTTTTTTTTTAAATATAATAAGACAAAAATGAAATAATGCTACATATTAAAATGTCTTTCACAATAATTTCACACCACAATATATATATTGTGGTGTGATACATATATATATATATATATATATATATGTAACAGTTAATTTAATTTAATAAAATCACTCAACTAAATAATTATTAACAATAAAAAATTAAACTTTAATTTCAAAATAATAATGATATGAAATAATAAAGCAAATACTAACACTAGAATTTAATTTAATTTCACAAATAATAAAAATAATAATATTAAAATAATATTCAACATTAAATATTCAAATTTAATTTCATAAAATAATTAAATATTATAATTTAATAAAATAATTATTAACATTGTAAATTCTAAAAATTAATTTAAAAATTTATAAAATTTTGAGTTATAACAATAATTGAAAATACGATACAAGCCAACAAAAATCACAATAATTGCAAAATTTTATTGATTTTTGTTGATTTTTTTTTGTTTGTTTGTTAATTTTTGTTATTTAGTTGTTGTTTATAGTTATTTTTTGTTTTTTTTTTCATTTGTTAATTTTTGTTAAAAACAAAAAAATAACAATAAAAAAATTATGAATTATATAAAAAAATTATTATTTTTATTATTAATATTAATAAAAGTAAAAATTTTATTTATAATCTTAATTTTATTGTTAATAATGAAAAAGCAACTGAAAAAGTAACAAAAATCAACAACTGTAAAATTTTACTATTTCAATTATTTTTTTTGTTGATTTTTATTAAAACTAAAAAATAACAAAAACAAAAAATTATAAAATATATTAAAAAAATTATTATTTTTATCATTAATATCAATAAAAGTAAAAATTTTATTTATAATCTTAATTTTATTATTAATAATAAAAAAATAACAAAAATTTTGCTATTTTGTTGTCTAAGTTGTTTTCCGTTATTTTTCTAAAACAAAAACAGCGATGGGCCCTGCAACTTTGTATTCATTAACAATAGTAGTATCGTTGTCGTAGTAGTAGTCGTCCTCTACGCTATGCAAAGTTGGAACTCATAAGGCTTCGATATATCACCATCACCATGCTTGCTATCAGTAGGTTGCTTGTAGATATAACGATAGTAGACATAGATTATATCAGCTGGACAGCTCCCATTAATGCTCAAGACCAGCTAACTTGCTAAATAGAACAAAAATAATGTTGTCAGCTCAATAATTCATCACCTTTAGATCAGGATTTTTAAGAAACTATCAAATAATAATTACCTTGATGGCAAAAATTGGCCAGCAGACTCCATTAGAGAAATTAGCTAGTGAGAGGTAAAATGGCATGAATTCAACATTCTTTGCTGACAACCTAAAAGAAAGCAGTTATCAGCTGAATAATTTTTGCTTGAGCCGTTGAATAGTGGTAGCTGAATAAATTGGTAAAGAGTCACTCAAAATGCATAACATATATATATATATATATATAAGCCATAGCTAGGGAGCCAGAGATATTAATGGCATTCAATCTTTGCTCAGCAGTGAAGCTACACATTGTGGATGACTCATTACTTAAAGTCCGAACTCCCCACAATTTATTATTTTCTGGGCTTGAAGACACAGCATAGGATTCATCCGGAGATTGAAACGGAACCAAACCATGCTTTTTTTTTTTTTTATTATTATTATTATCAGGAACCAAACCATGCTTATCCTCAGTCTGAGCATTCTCATAAGATGTTTCCATTTTCAACATAGGCAATTCAGCAACCAAGAACCCAACAACAAATGGATGTTTCACCATTGGAAACACAACAGCCTTATGCTCAGGTACAAACTCTACCTACAACAATCCATTCATTCAAAATCCCAAACACAAGAATTCAATTGATTAATCAAATTAAATTCTTGCTTCACACTCTTACTAAACCTGTCGACACTTCTTGGAATCAAGCCATCACAAGAATAATCCTCACTGTCTTCACACATATAATTCAGATATCTCAATTTCCCATATGAAATAATTTTAGAAAAAATAACCAAATCGAATTGAAAAGCAGTTGCAACTGAATTCAATAATATACCTGTGGTCACCACGTTCATTTGGGGTGCGCACTAGCTAAAGAACCAGTAAAGCCTACACCAACAATTGGGCGAGAAGGTTCGTTAGAGGAGGAG
Source organism: Mallotus nudiflorus (assembly GCA_947683625.1). NCBI lineage: Eukaryota > Viridiplantae > Streptophyta > Magnoliopsida > Malpighiales > Euphorbiaceae > Mallotus > Mallotus nudiflorus. The sequence goes on from CANTUR010000272.1 coordinate 86,032, forward strand.
GAGGAGGAGAAGGAGAAACAACAATTAATGGATTGGAAGACTGATGAGAGAGAGAGAGAGAGCCAAAGAGAAGAACGCGCGAGAGAAAAGAAGAAATGTGTTTTGGTTTAGGTTATCTTTGAAAAGAATTTGTTTGAAAAAAATAATTTTGAAAGAATAAAAAGTCAATGACATTTTTATATATTTTTTACTTTTTGTGTTATTTGTGAAAACTTCCCTCAAAACTATAGACCTAACAGTATTGGATAGAGATCCAGTTGTTTTAGAGGGGATTAGCGCTTAGATAAAGAAGTGTGGGCTGTTGGATCAACGGACTTATAATTCTTATTTATCTCCTTATTCTATAAAAAAAGGAGGATGATAGCCGCAAATTAGATCATGAACTACTTACATATTACAATATGAATTAAAAATCTATTTTATATATAAAAAGATACACTTTTTTCTATTGAATTTTTTCATAAATACTTTCATAAGTATCCAAAACAGAATCAAAACAACAAAAATACTCCTAAATTTTTTAAATTTACGTAAATACGCCTTTTTCATTTACATAGAAAATGCAGCTCCTCCATTCTCTGACTTGTTCATCTTCTTGCTCCTGTCTTGAGACGAAAACTTATTTTCCTTCAAATCTACCTCACTTCGTTCTTCAAAATTGCAGCCTCCCTTGTTAAATCACGCAACACAAATTCATGCTTTCATCAACAAATAACGCAATCAGTTTATTTCTTAGGGCTGGGTTTTAGACTTCAATTTATATGTTCTGCATATTCAATTTGGGGCTGAGTTTGATTGTAATGTGTGAGAAAAAATTTAGGGAAATACATGGGGGTCATGTATTTACAATCCCAGAACAACACTCACTCAGAGCGATTAGTTGGCAGCTTTCGAGCAGCAATGGCGGGATCAGCTACAGCAGTCTCCACAGATGGAAATGGTGGGGAGGAGGTATCATTAAAAGACAAAGGAATTTTTTTTTTTTTGGGAAATTAGGAAATGAATTCTTTAAAGCTGGAAACTTTCTCAAAGTTGCTGCTTTATATACTCAGGCCATCAAACTCGAACCTTTAAATGCAACTCTCTATAGGTACCCTTTACCAAGTTCGGTTTTTTTTTTTAAATTATTTTCACGAAAAGAATTATCATTATTTGAAGATTGATCAAAATTCAATCTTGATTGGTTATTTACAGTGTTCGTTTGATTGTTTCAATTGGGTTTTTTTTCCCAAGGTTTGCTTAATTTTTAGACTAAAAATAGCGGCTTTGTTTCATTGTTACAATTCCTAGATTTAGTGATATTTGACGTGCCCTTCTTTTGTTTGATCCATGACATTACTTTTCTCATTCACTCGTTGTTCATTAGCTAATGGTAAAATCTAGATACTTTTCTTTTTTGTTGAATCTCAATTAGTTGGCTTTCTTAATACCTATTTGTCATCTATTAACTAGATTAGATATAATTTATATTCATGATCTTTTGAACGCACAGAAGGACACAGAATCAGATTGATGGTGTACCAACTATTTGCGTTCTGGGTTTGGCCATCTTTAAATATGAATCGATTTACAATTGCGGAATTTTATTTTAATGATATCTTGTTTCTTCCTTGCTGTCTTTGCGTAAAAAATATACTGTTCTTGTACGGTCTGCACGGAATTATTCATTTTCCAGCAATCGTGCTACAACATTTTTACAATTGGTCAAACTTAGTAAAGCACTAGCTGATGTGGAGACGACAATCACATTGAATCCACAGCGGGAGAAGGTGAGGCAAATGTGTGTATTAGGTTGGAATGACTTGTATGCATTTCCATAAATTGCTTCTCACATATTTCAATTTGATGGCTGTGGTGATTCTTGCCTAGCGGAGTGGTTTTTTGAGGTTGGATGTTGAATCTTTGAGTGCAGTGCAAAGTATCAATTCCCCAAGTTCTTTTCTTTCTCCTTTAACTTGTGTAGTGGGTGTTATTTCTCAGTTAACTATGTCATTCTCTTTTATTCATTTTTGTCATGTTCCTAGGTCTTGGAATAAGGTTGCCCATCAAGTAGCTCGATGGGCTTTTGCTTTAGACAGTGAATTTATTCTCTTAAAGGAGACTCCCCCTGAGATTCTCCCCTTTTGTATAGATGATCTTTTATCAATCTAGTTCTAGCCTTTATGGCATTTTCCTCAAAAAAAAAAAAAAAAAAAAAAGAAGTTATGTAATGTTCAATAATACTTTTTACATTATTCACTTGATTTTTTTGATTTTTTGATTTTACAAAAGGCAAGAAACTCTATATTAAATTAAAGTATGTATAAAATTATTATATTGGAAACGTAAAATAAACGGAAAGTATTCTAAATTGACAAAAATATATATACAATAATGTGTGATGTTGCAAGGGTGTATATATATATATATATATATATTATCATAAATTTATTAATATTAAATGTGAATAGTTAAAATGAAAGTATATATAATTCTCTTACTATTATTATTATTATTATTATTATTATTATTATTATTATTATTATTATTATTTGAATATATAAAATAATATCTGAAGCCAAATATAAATCAGAAAGCAATAAAAATAAATCACACATAAAAAACTAGAAAAATATCACAATCTTGTTAAGCAAAAATGAACGATAAACAAGTTGCTTAACTTCCATTCAGCTATAGAGGTATTTATACTAAAAAATATAGTTGTCGGATATACAAATGATGTGTCCAACATCTATATTTTGAATCATTGAAAGTGATGCTATCAGATAGTCATTCATGGATTGAAACCGTGATTGGCTCCTCAAGATATTTGAATTTGCTCATACTTTTTTTATAAAAGTTGTAGATATTTGAATTAACTTTCCATATAAATTTGAATCACCTAAATTGGACTTCTATAGCTCAAGATATGTCCAAAATACTAAGGATTGTGCAATCTGTAATGCAGACTATGGTCAAACAGCTATACCCAAATTGAAGCCATTATTTGCTCCTGAAGAAATTTGAATTTGCCCATAATTTCTTCATGAAAGATGTAGATATTTGAATTATCTTTTCATATCATTTTTAGTTACCTAAATTTGACTTCTATAGCTCAGGATATGTCCAAAATACTAAGAGCTATGCAATCTGAAATGTAGAATACTGTCAGATAGCTATACACAAGTTGAAGCCGTGATTTGCTCATGAAGAAATTTGAATTTGCCCATAATTTCTTCATGAAAGTTTTAGATATTTGAATTATATTTTCATATCATTTTGAATCACCTTAATTTGACTTCTGTAACTTAAGATATGTCTAAAATACTAAGAGATGTGCAGTTTCAGATGACAGATGTATACGTGGATTTCAACTCAAAATTTGCATAACCAAATGAACTTGGATTTTGACAAATAAGCCCAATTCAGAAAGCTCAAGATGTCTACTTCAAATGTGAAGAAGCTCATTTTCTCATTAAAGAGCTCTAAAGACGTCAAAAGCCTTCTTGAATCTTAGAGGTTCAATTTGCCCGAAAAGTCACTATTTTATCCAAAAGTGTATATGCTTGGTCTATGTTTGGTATATAATTTCCTATACACTTAATTGAAATTATTAGTATAAAAATTGTTTGTCAAAGTCCAAAATTTGGAGTTTGATCATGCAAATAGTCAACAACACTCTATAAACATAATTCAAAGGACCTCTACTTAGATCACAAAAATTTGTAAAAAGTCTTTCTGATGTGGAAGATCATATGAAGTCACAACCATATAGTATACTAAAAATTTTAAAGAAATTCCGCCATCGTCTTTAAGCTCATCTCTTACCGAGCCATCGGCTCTGATACCAATTGTTGGGGAAAATGTGCCCCTTACAATCCAACAAGTACTTTCACCACTTTAGATCACAACATAAACAAAAATACTTGAGAAATAAAAGAGATAAATACACAATAATTTAATATGAAAAACTCTAAAATAGAAAAAAATCACGGGCGTTGTCAAATGACAACTAAAAGAAAAAATATTCACTATGTGGAAAGTTATTACAATTACACTACAAAATATTTAACTTTCATACATAACCAAAAGCTTAAGTACACCCCAAAAGAATTTCTCATAAATTCTATCCTAGTTGCTAATAGCTTTCAATGGTACACTCTCACACATACCCAAGAGCTCAAGTATACCCAATAGAATTTTTCATAAATTTTCTACTAGTATAACTAATAGCTGTCAATGGTACACCAAATATTACATGGTGATTAACACACACAAAATATTTATGGTGATTGACATACTTAACAAAGGAGGGGAAGGAGTTCTTTTATAACCAACTAAATCCCTCCTTTATTCTCTTCTAACCAATGTGGGATAATATCCTTTTTTTTATAATCATTTTTCAACACCTACATCTCTAGTAGATGGCTGAAGAAAAACTAAATTAATTGATCCTTATCAATTAATGAATCTTTTAGAAACATAGAACAAAATGCAAAATAGGGTTTCAAATATGAAGGCAAGTGATCGAAACTTAGTTTTAATATTGCGTCAACATTTTCTTTATCATGTGATGCATTTAAAACTTTACTTTTCTTAATGGACAACCAATCTTCCTTTTCCCTTTTGAGACACATTGTCCCACCTAAAACTTTTGTAGCTAAAGGCACTCTATTGCTTTTTTTGTAATCCCTTTTCCAATGGTCTCCAGGTCCGAGGGGATTAAGCTTTTGCTATTGCCATAGACCCTTCCCCTGATAATGGACCAACATTCATTATCAGACAAGATATATAAATTATGCCGATGCTGAAGAGAAGTATCAACTTTGGACATGACTTTCTCACTACAGCTTGTAACAACAATAGCACTTCCATTGCTTTTAGATATTTTTAACAGATGCCGCATTAAATCATCCCACTTCTCACAGGCATTGTTCCACACATCATCAAGAACTAGAAGGAACTTCGTCTCTAGCTCTTTTTCAAGCTGGCTAAGGATAGCATCTTTGTTAGTTAACCCCCCAGCATTTACATTGAGACTTTACAGCATTTCTCCTAAAATTCTTTGATCATTAAAGTTATCAGAAACACAAAGCCACATTTTAACAACCGTAAGAAGTTATTGGTCTTGGGAGGAAGTCAACAAGTTTAGGATTTTAGAGACATCAACATCTCTCCCTACCATTAGATTGTCAAGTACCGAGTCTGTGATTCGGTCCAAGACAATTTGTTGGATGTTTCTATCTCTGGAGATGACTAGTTGGGGTTAAAAACCAGTAGCATTCTTGATCTTATCTAATAACTCATTCACTTCTCTAACCTTGTGGGCAGTTTTGCTGCGAAATATAAATTTTTTAACAAAGCAACCTGCTTTTGAGAATGGCAGGATCCGGAAACAATTGCATACCTGATCCATTTCCTACTGATTTCGTTTCTCCACTTCCCAGCAAAGATTCTCATAGCTAACTCATCAAGAACATCTTCAGCATCATAAGCAGCATCTTTTAGTTGATTCAGCCATCTCTTCACAGTCTTCAGCTTCACCTGTTGTCCTTCTGCTACTTGCAATGAGTCGCTGAGATGTTCTAATTCATGACCGAGAGACCATGTAAGTTTTGATTTCAGTCGTGACAAGAGCAAGTATCCTGGTCAGTGTTTGATCCACCACGAAACTGATCACCATGTCAACCATGATCAAGAACTGTTCTTGTAGCCAGTTAAGATTGAAGAAAAGTTTGAGACAAGCAGAATATGATTAATTATGCTGCTACTTAACTTATGATTTACAACTAATCATAAATATTTGATGTAATACATCCAAAGTCAATGCGAATTTTCAAACAACAGTTAGGAAGCAAGTTGGTAAATGTGCGTCACATGGATTATATATTTTTTTCTTATTAATTTTTGTTATTGCTACTGAATCATTTCGTTCCCACACATCACATGATGCTTTAATGGGAGCCGGCTGTCAAGGAAATTTTTGATAATATCATCTTGCTATACATTTTTTTGTAAATTTATTTCCAAGTCAAAATCTAAGTGTTTGATTTAATTAAAAATTTTATTTGATGTTTCAATATTTTGTAATTCTGAAATTCCTTATAACTAAATTAAATTAATTAAATTTTTAAATATATATCATAATGTTAGATTTATATTTTTTATAAAATTCAAAGGTTCCTTTTATATTTTTATTTTTTTTAAATAATACCTCTATTTTTATTTTTATATTATTTTATCGTGCAACATCAATTTAAAAATTTATTTTTCAACCAAAAAAAATATTAATTTAAATTCTAAACGTATATCAAATATAATCTAACAAAATATAAAATTTATTATTTTAAAAATTTATTTAAAATAAATTTTATAAAATTTTTATTTAAATTAAATATATAACATTATTAAAAAATATTTATAAATAAATTTTATTTGGAATTCATTCAAAAATAAAAATCATTAGAAATTTTTCATAGAATCAAGCTAAACACAATTTAGGGCATGTTTTGTTTAACTGTTTATAACATCTGATAGTAGACAATTGATAAATATGAACTATTTAGTAAAATTTTGTTAGCTGCTGTTATTTGTATGTCAAATGATCATTAAAGTATAATTTATTTACAAATATAATTTTATATACTTATTATTATATTTTTAATAATAATAATAATTTATTGTCTATAATTTATATATTATTAAAATAATTAATAAAAATTATTTAAAATATACATATTATTGTATAACTTTTTTAAAATAATTATAGTATAAATATTATAATTATATAATTATTAATTATAATTTACAATAATATTTATTTAATTATGAACTAGAAAAAATTAATTATATATATTTAATTTAAATGAAATTATTTGTTATTATTTATTTTAAAAAGAGTAAAATAGTCAAAATAAAAAATAAATACTAATCAGTTATCAGCTAATGGAAAAAACTCTAAAATAAAGTTTATCAAATCAACAATTATTTTGAAGAAAATTAGCTAGTTTTACCAAATTCCTAAATTTTAACTGATTAAGGAAAAATATTTATCAATTAAACCAAACGTACGCTTAATATTAACTAACTATTTTAAAGCGAAGAATGCTAGCAACACTTTTCTTTAAACTACTCATTTTAAATACTCAATATCGAATTACATATCATCATTAATGATTTTATATTAAAAAAAAAAAATACACATCTTGCTCTAATTTATATTTCTCAAATTTATTTATTTTTAAAATTAATTACTTTTAAGAGTTCATGTTTTCATAATCGTTCAAAATATGAAAAAGAAAATTCAAAAATAAATTTTTGAAGGATTAGCTGCATAAATTTTTTAAAAAAATTATCACAAAATTTTTTAATGTCTCACTTGATTTTTTATTTTTGAACTTGCATTATTGTATCGCTCTCGCAAATATACAAGTTCACCAAGTAATATAACAAAAATAAAAGTTGATCCCATAAGAATTGAATGTCTATCCAATTATTAATTTTGTTTTCAATTTGTTTAAAAATCAAATATTCAGTGAATTATAATTGCTAATTTTTAATAGCTAAAATGATATTATAGAATAAAATCAATTAATTTATATTTTAACAACCAATAACGAGAATGATATTAGAAATTGTATCACTATATTTTAATTAAGCCGATCACAAGAAATTAATTTTTCTTTCTATTGCAATTCTTGGAATTTCAATGATAGCAATTAATCTTTCTCAAGTAAAAATTACTTAATTTATTTCTATCAATTGAAAAGACTCCAACTAATTCCCATTATTAAAATATAATCAAGTGTAGTAAATAAATCATGAAGCACATCCAATTAGAATTGAAATGAATTAAGCTATCTCTAAACTTAAATCAATCAACAAGCATTCATATTCACGTTAAGATTAATATTTCTCAATAATTAATCTTAATTAAAAATCAATTATGAATGGCTAAATCATAAAAAATTAAACTTAATGAATGCTTAATGCAATTTAAAAGAAAAATAATAATAATTGAGTCAACTTAAATTAAAATAAGTTCAACAATCCCCAACATGAATTAATTTAGCTAAACATAATATTCATCATGTTTTTAAATGCAAAAGAGAACTACATTAAAGAATTAAGAGGAATAATAAAGAAAAGAAAGAAACTCCCTCCTTTTTTGTAGTTTTTTGCTCTTCTCCAGAAATTCTACTTTAGCAATCTTGTTCAGCTCCCACATTCTACTGCCTAAAACTTTGTTACTTGTTTTCTTCTATATATCTTCTCTCCTTCTTCTTGTCTATTCTTTTTCTTCATATGTCTTCATCATTACTTATTCTTTTTTTATATTCTCTCCTATGATTGTTTGTTTCCTTCCATAATTGCTATATTTTATATCCACTAAAGTATGTCTCATTTGCTTCATGCCTTCTACCCCTCTCCTATATGCCTTTTTATATAAATTCTCACATTTCTTCTTTTCTCTTATTTTATTCTTTAATAAATTTTTGCATTATCCTACCACTTAAGTGTGTTTTTTTTTTTTTGCAGCATAAATCATATCCTCTCTATATCATTATATCTCACCTCTATATCATTACGTCTCACCTTCATATCATTATGTCTCAACCATATCACTAATTAAAAATTGAATTAAAACCAACAATCCAATGCAGCCACCTCATAAAAGAATTGCTCATCACCCTCTTTATTTTAATTATCATAAGGCTTCTTCTTTCTTATCTGAGGCAATGTCCATTATGTTTATTATTAGTCCCACAAAACTAATTGTCCTCAGTAGTTGAATCATAGACAACCTATCAGCAAGGTCTTGGACAAAACAAGATTCTACATGCTGGAAAAAAGAGCTAAATAATAAAGCATTGGATCGAATCAAGTCACATGCCTTCGCACAAGTAATTAAAACCTGAACAAGCTTCATCCCATCAACACTTCCATTATCTCTGAGTTTCACCTTCCTTAACATTGCAACTAATGCATCTTCTATAAAAAATATAGAAATAACACCATAAATAAAAATTATAAAAATAAACACCATAAACATAAACATAGAAATAACTAAATTTTAATAAAAATTATAAAAAATAAACACTATAAATATGCATAAACCAACCTAAAAAAACCACTACACTTAACATATAATCAAGTACCCCTACACTTAGTTTCTTGCTTGTCCTGAAGCAAAATGAAAATAATACTTATTAATATCATGAACTCAGCACATTAATCAATTTTAATTTGACCAACTAACAGAATCTCCACTTAATCTAAGGTTTAAAGTATGAAACAAAATAAGCAACTCATGATCAAGAACACATGTATAAAGATTACCAAGTGGATAGCAAACTCTCTCATTGAATATAGAAATATGCACAAATTAAGATTCTCAAAGAAAGAACACAAGCCAAACAATTCTTTACTAGAACTACCTTTAACAAGACACAAAGAAGAAGTTATTATTATTATTATTAGTATTATTATTATTATTATTATTATTATTATTATTATTATTATTATTACTACTACTACCTTTGATGTAGGCATAGAAGAGCAAGCCCTTCAATTTATGAAAAAATTTAACAATTTACAATAGTGGTTTTTTCATAATTTTTTACAAATTCCAAGTATCAGATTTGGGTGATTCAAAAGCCTATTTCATGTGGAAACAGGTGAACGATTCAAAGTCATGAGCTTTGCTTGTGATGTCCATCACTTTTCCAGCAGATTCCTTCTTTTAAGCCCTCAAATGGGCAATTTTATGTTTTTACTATTTTTAGGATTTTATTTTCCTATTTTTTTAGGTTTATTTTATGGTTTGCTTTAGGGTTTACTATTTAAACTCCTTATTATCATTGTTGGACAATAATTTTTTGATGATTATTGAATTCTTTTCTTATTCCTAAAATTTTATGAAAATTTTGTATGCTTATAACCTAGTTTGGCCATAGAAAATTGATCATTGGTAGTCGTGCACGATTTAACAATTGTCAATTATTACTAATCCACCCTTACACTACATCAATTTAGAATTAGAGCTATGTTCCTCAGACAAGATGTCTCATAAAAGACAACAACAACAACTATAATAATAATGAGTAGAAGAGGTTTATGAACGTGATGATTTGTGTCACTTAGAGCAGTGGTTCAAACAATAAATGGAACAGATGATGGATCAATGGATTGACACCCTCATGGAATAACTCACAATGAGGATGGGGGAGTTATTAGTCAATCAAAATAAGGAGCAGCTGAATCAAGGTCAGTGGCAGAACCCTAATATTGATGACCAAAGGAATCCTTTTGCTAAAGGAAATGATGATAAAGATGATGATGGTGATGGTTATTATGATGTTCCTTGTAGACATCATAGACAGTATGTGGAGGTTGATGACAAGTAATGATATGAATGAGGTATGCAGACTGAAATCCCTGAATTTTATAGTACTTTACAGCCCAAAGAATTCCTTGATTGGTTGGCCACAGTAGAGGAGGTATTGGATTTTAAGGGGGTGCCAAAAAATCATCGAGTACCATTAGTCGCAATGAGGTAGGGTGATGGCTTGGTGGCAGCAGACTCAAGTCAGGTTGGGGAAGTCAAAAATTATGACTTGGGAGAAGATGAAGAAACAATTGCGTGCCACATTCCTGCCTTATAATTATCAGTGTTTAATGTACTAGAGGCTGCAGAACCTAAGGCAAGGAGTTCATTCAATTGATGATTATACAATTGAATTTTATCAATTAATTGCTCGAAATGAAGTGCATAAGATAGAGGACCAATTGGTGGCTTAGTATATTGGGGGCCTAAGGGAACAAATTAAGGAGATAGTCAATATATTTGATCCGATGCCTATTTCTGCAGCACACTAACGGGCTTTTCAGATTGAGAGGAGGCGTATTGGTAGCTTTTTATCGAATACTAGATAGGGCAATATTGGAAGCATGCTAGTGCGAGTTGTCCAAGTGGTGGCATGGCCATAGGTGCTCCAAATAAACAAGTAGTTGTGTCAAGGCCTGGTGGTATTAAATGTTTTGTGTGTGGTAAAATAGGGCACAGGTTGGCTGAGTGTAAAAACAGGGGAAAGAGGGTCATGCTTGCTAATTTAAATGAGCAATATGGCAAAGAGGAGGATGCAGACCTAACGAGTGACCTAATATTCGATACAGAAGCTATGGATAATGAGGTTATGACTGGTGATATAGGGATTGCATTGGTCGTGTGAAGATCTTACCTAATGCCTCAAGCTGCTAATGATGATTGGCTGCGAAGCAACATCTTCCAATCTACCTGCACTATCAAAGAAAAGGTATGCATATTTATGATCGATGGGGGTAGTTATGAGAATATAATCTCAGTAGAGGTGGTTTATAAATTAGGAATTGCAACTGTCAAGCACCCTAAGCCATACAAATTAGCATGGTTGAAAAAAGGAGGTGAGTAACTATGTCTAAATATGCCTTAGTTTCCTTCTCTATCGGGTTAAAATATAAGGATGACGTTTGGTGTGATGCGATAGCCATGGATGCATGTCATTTATTGTTAGGGTGACCGTGGTAGTTTGATAGAGATGTGACTCATAATGGAAAGACTAACACTTATAACTTTATGTTTGAGGGAACAAAAATAGTGTTGGTCCCTAATAAGGATTGTGAACAGTCTGAGATAGTGCAAGGAGAAAGCAAGGGTTGCGTTAACTTATTAACTCTGTCCCAATTTGACAGAGTAGCGCAGGAAGCTAAAGTTATTTATGTCTTATTCGGGAAGATGGTGGACAAAGAGGTGGTGATCCTTGATGTAGTTTTGCTACTTTTGGAAGAGTTTAGTGATGTGTTTCTGAAGAACTGCTTGAGGGGTTACCTCCCACAAGGGATATCCAACATCAGATTGACCTTGAACTGGGTGTAGCCTTACTAAATTGACCACACTATCGGATGAGTCCTAGTGAGCATAAAGAATTGAGGAGGCAAATGGAAGAGCTACTGACCAAAGAGTATATTCGTGAGAGATTGAGTCCTTGTGTTGTACTAGTCCTTTTGACATCAAAGAAGGATGGTTCTTAGTGGATGTGCATAGACAGTTAGGCCATTAATAAAATAATTGTTAAGTATTATTTTCCTATTCCTAGACTGGATAACTTACTTAATTAGCTTAGTGGGGCCCCAATTTTTACTAAATTGGATTTAAAGAGTGGGTATCATCAAATTCAGATTCAAGCAGGGGATGAATGGAAAGCAACCTTTAAGATAAAAGAGGGGTTATATGAATGGTTAGTGATGCCGTTTGGGTTATCAAAAGCACTAAGAACTTTCATGCATGCTATGAATTGGATTTTGAGGCCTTTCATAGGCAAGTGTGTTATTGTGTACTTTGATGATATTCTAATTTATAATGCTAACCCAGATGAGCATTTTCATCAGCAATGAGAGGTCCTCAATGTGATGTGTAAAGAGAACTGCAATTAAGAAATGTGCATTCTATACTCATAAGGTGTTGTTTCTTGGCTATGTTGTGTCGGGTAAGGGGTTACAGGTAGATGAAACAAAGGTTAAAGAAGTGAAACATTGGTCAACACCTACATTTATAACTGAGGTGAGGAGTTTCTATGGATTGGCTTCATTTTATAGGCATTTCATTCCATATTTTAGCAGCATTATAGCGCTTGTTACTGACAATATGAGGTAGGTTGGGAAGTTTATGTGAACTGACGAGGTAGAAAAGACGTTTGCTTTGATTAAATTATGTCTTACAATAGCTCCTATTTTAGTGTTACCTAATTTTCATCAATATTTTGAGTTGCATTTAGATGCTTCGAAGGTAGGTATTGGGGCTATTCTTAATCAAACTGGCGTATTTCAGTGAGAAGTTATCAGGGGCCAGAATGCGCTATAGTACTTATGATGTCGAGTTCTATGTTATTATGCAAGCTATTAAACATTGGCGTCATTATTTATTTCAGAGGGAGTTTATCTTGTATAGAGATTATAAAGCGTTAAAGCACTTGCATAGGCAAGAAAAAGTTTATGCTAGGCATGCGAGATGGGTTTCTTATCTCAAGAAATTTACTTTTATTATGAAACATAAGTCAGGGGTTGCTAATAAGGTGGTTGATGCATTGAGCAGATGAAAGACCTTGTTAACCTAAATGTCCATTGAGGTACCTGGTTTTGAATCTTTTATAGAATTATTTGAGACTGATATATATTTTTATGCTATTTTGGCCAAGATTAAAGCAGGTGAAAGGACATAATTCCTAATGCATAATGGATTTTTATTTAAAGGCAACCAACTATGTGTCCCAAATTGTAGCTTGCATTTAAAGATAATTTAAGAATTGCATGGTAAAGGGCACGTAGGTTGAGACAGAACTGTGCAGTTGGTGCAAACTCATTATTTTTGGCCTATCATTCATAAAGAAGATGAGCGGTTGGTGCAGAGATGTTGGATCTATCAAGTTTCTAAAGGCACAACATCTAATGTGAGTCTATACATGTCATTGCCAGTTCCATCATAGCTTTGGGTGGAGCTTAATATGGATTTTGTGCTAAGATTACCAGGCACACAGTAAGGGAATGATTCAATTTTTGTGGTAGTTATTTGTTCATGTTGCTCAATTGTTCTTTAAGGAAATATATAGGCTACATGGCTTGCCCATATCTGTTGTGTTAGATTGTGATACCAGGTTCCTTAGTCATTTTTGGAGAAGTTTATAGAAAATGGTGAACACGCAGCTGAATTTTAGTAGTGCCTATCACCTACAAACAGATGGGCAATCTGAGGTCCTGCATTGCTCTTTGGGTAACTTGCTGAGATGCCTAGTGGGTGAACATGTGAAGAGTTAGGATAAGAAACTGTGCCAAGAAAAGTTCGCTCATAATCATGAAGTCAACCAGAGTACTGGATTCAGTCCTATTGTAGTAGTGTATTTGGTTCTGCAAAAAGGACCTTTGGACTTGATTCCTCTTCCAATAAAGACAAAAGTTCATGGCAAGGCAAAGAATTTTGTTACTGGATTGCAGGAAGTTCATAAGGCTATCCATGATAACCTAGTGCATGCTGCCTCCAAGTATAAACAAACTATTGACAAGAAGAGGCGACATGTTGAGTTCAATGCAGGGGATTATGTGTAGGCTATTCTTACAAAGGAGCGATTTCCTGCAGGTGAGTACAATAAGTTGTCTGCTAAGAAGATTGGGCCAGTTGAGATTGTTGAGAAGATCAACCTTAACGCCTACCGTTAAAAGTTACCTAGCCACATTCAAACTGTGGATGTCTTTAATGTCAAGCACTTGATTCCTTTTACAAGTAATTATTCAGACAAGTTAGATTCAAGGGTGAATTCTATCCACCTTGGGGAGAATGATGCAAGTATAAAAGAGTAAGCCCTTTAATTTATGGAAAAATTTAATAATTTATGATAGTGGCATTTTCATAATTTTTTGCAAGTTCTAAGTATCGGATTTAGGTGATTCAAAAGCTTATTTCATGTGGAAACGGGCCAATAATTCAAAGTTATGAGTTTTTCTTATGAAGTTCATCACTTTTCAGGTAGATTCCTTCATTTAGGCCCTTAAATAGGCAATTTTATGTTTTTACTATTTTTAGGATTTTATTTTCCTATTTCGTTTAGGTTTTTTAGGGTTTGCTTTAGGGTTTACTATTTAAACTCCTTATTGTCATTATTGGGTGGCAGTTTTTGATGATATTGAAATCTTTTTTTATTCCCAAAATTTTATGAAAATTTTGATGCCTACAGCATAGTTTGACCATAAAAGATTGATAATTGGTAGTCATGTGCGATTCAATAATTTTCAATTGTTACTAATCCACCCTTCCGCTACATCAACCTTTCTTATGGTTATTCTAATTATCAGAATTCCCTTGCCTTTCCAACACTACTTAGCATGGAATCCTCCGAAAGGTCCTTTTAAGATACCTATACTCTTTTAAGAGCAATAAAGTAAATGAGCATTTATAAATTTGAATAAGAAATTTCAGCTCCCTTCCGCATCAAAAAATTTATTTATTTTATTTTTTACACTATTTGTCAATTCAAGCAATTCTAATGACTTAAGCTATCTAACCCGTGACCTCTTTAATTCCTCATAAATTATGCACATTTACACATTCAAAAAGAGATTTAGCATTAGATTCATTAAAGTATAAAATTATGTTCTTAACCATAAAATGCTCGTAATGCTTAAAAACCTCAAATCAAACATTAAATGAAGATTGAAGCAATTAATTAAAAAAGCTATATCAATGTGCCAAGCTCACAAAATTAATAAGTTGCAACCATCAAAGTTATGGAGAAAATTGATTATATTCCTACTCCATGCATGAATGTAATGTAACAAAACATAATAAAATAAAATAGAACACTTGAAATGCAAAATAAAACCCACAAGTTGAATGTCATGCCCATGCAAAATGCCCCCCCCCCCCCCCCCACTCTTAAATTTCACATTGTCCTCAATGTGAAATGTAAACATTACACACAAAACAAATAAACACTAAAAAGAAATAACTAAATAAAGAAAGTGAACAAAAAAAACCTCCACTAAGATGGTGATTTTGGTGAAGATGGAGGTGTTGACAAAGCTGTCGTGACATTGCTTCAACCATAACTGAAGTTGAACCTACATAGATTAAGAAGAATTGATTATTTTCCTATTGAACTTGAAAGACATATAAACAAATTTAATAAATTCATTAAGAATTCGAAAGCATCATAAAAATAATTCATGTGAAGAAAATAATTAATAAAAATCTAAAATAAAATAAAGAGATGATATCAAGTGCTAAATTGGGAAAGTCTTAAGCATCTTTAGCTAAAGACTTAAGCAGAATTGATAAGTCTGTGATTGCATAAAAACTTCAAGCATGACCAAATTGACTTAACCAAATTTACATCCACATGTGCATTACAATTTACCAGCAAAATTGTAAGAAATCCAAAGCACTTAATTTTTTTTATGTGTAAGCAACTTAAATTCAAAAAATAAAGATTAGAAATGAATAAAATAAATAAAAAATTAAGAATGAAAAATATAAAGCAATGATTAAAATAAAATGCTAATGGTTAGGTCTCTAGCATGACCAAAACTAAATTGTTCATTGAGGTTATTGAAGGAAAAGAAAAATTATTTTCCTTAGTCATTAGTCCTCCTTGATATACTTTGCACCTCTGTCCATTTACTAAAAAACACTCTCCTTTAGAATTCATAAGTTCAAGTACACTATGAGAGAAAACTTACTAAACCTTGAATAGACCACTCCACTTTGATCTTAATTTGCCCGAAAACAACTTTAGTATAAAATTGAATAAAAGAACAAATCACCAACTTTGAATTCCTTCTTGAGAATATGAGTATCATGCCATCATTTTTGTTTTCTTAAAAAGCTTAGTATTCTCATATGCTTGAAATCAAAACTCATCCAACTCATTGAGCTATAACAAACATCTTTCACTAGCTACCTTCATGTCAAAGTTCAATGCCTTAATGGCTTAATAAGCTTGATGTTCAAGCTTCGTGACAAGCTTTCACATACCAATAGGATTTTTATATGCTATACAATATGCCCACAGGGCATCATCCAACTTAGACATCTAATCTTTTCTCAAAGAACCCACTGTTTTCTCTAAAATCTTCTTTATCTCCCTATTAGTGACCTCCACTTAACTGCTAGTTTAGGGTGATATAGGGTAACAACTCTATGGTGAACTTCATACCTCTTGAGCAATAATTTAAACTACTTATTGTAAAAGTGTGAGCCTCCATCACTATCATAACTCTAGGTACTCCAAATATACTAGAAAATTTCTTAAAAATCTGATCACCACTTTAGCATCATTGTAGGTGAAGGAATGGCTTCCACTCACTTAGACACATAGTCTACCTCAAATAAGATATATTGGTTCCTACAAGATTATGGAAAGGGACCTACAAAATCCAATCCCCAAATGTAAAAAATCTCCACTTCTTGAATTGATGTGAGTGGCATTTCATTCCTTTTAGAGATATTCCCATGTATGTAACATTTATCACAGTGTTTCATATACTCCTTAGAATATTTGAATAAAGTAAGATAGAAAAACCCACTTTCCAACACCTTTGTAGCAGTTTTTGTGGCTCCAAAATGCCCACCATATGCAAAATCATGAAAATGAGACAAAATTTCCAATATTTTAATTTTAGGAACACACCTCCAAATCAACCCATCTTTGTAAATCTTATAGAGAAATGGATTCTCCTATAGACAATGTTTCACCTCATAAAGGAAATGCTTCCTTTGTTAATAGAAGAATTCTTAAGGCAACACTCCACAGACTAAATAATTAGCGATGTCTACAAACCATAGAGCACTAAAATGTTAGATAACTGGTAACAAGGCATTAAGAAATTCATCACTAATATTCTCTTCTTACCTCACTTATTCATAACCTTTTAACCTGGACAAATGGCTAGTTACAATATTCTCAAAACCTTTATTGTCCTTGATCTCTAAGTCAAACTCTTGTAAAAGTAACACCCAATGAATAAGACATGGTTTTGCATCTTTCTTGGCCAAGAGATATTTTTTTGCTACATGATCAATGAAAATAATAACCTTTGAACCAAGTAAGTATGACTTGAATTTATCAACAGCGAAAACCACTACTAACATCTCTTCCTCGGTTGTAGTGTAATTCAACTGGGCCTTTATAAGAGTTCTACTTGCATAGTATATAACATGAAGCTTATTCTCTTTCCTCTAACTAAGCATCGCCCTTCTAGCGTGGTCACTTGCATCACACATGATCTCAAAAGGAAGTGCCCAATCCAAAGGTAAAATAATTACGGTTGAAACCAAAGCTTCCTTTAACCTATTAAAGCATTTAAATAATCATTATTAAATATAAAAGGAGCATTTTTTAACTAATAATTGGGTTAAAGGCTTAGCAATTAAAGAAAATTTCATAATAAAATGCCTATTGTAGACACCTAATTTCGGGATGATATGTTATGGATGTGATAAAGGACTCAAATGATGAAAATATCATGAATAGGTCCTCGATACTTAAGCTTTAAAATTTCAAGGGTTTAAATGTATCTTTTAAAAGAAGAATTTAGTATTTTCAAGGACTAAATTGTAATGTTTTTTAGGACCTAATTGTAAAACTTAAATTCTTCTAGGGGTCTTTTTGTAATTAAAAACCTATCGAAATTCCATAATTCCGATCGAAATTGTGTAATTCTGATCGGGATTGTATAATTCCGATCAGAATTACACAATTCCGATCAGAATTGAATTCTTCCGTCTCTGTTTTTTGTCTTTTAACTCAATCCTAATAGGTTTAAAATTCCTAATTGGTTTTTAACTCAATCCTAATTGGTTTAAAATTCCTAAATATAATTTTAAGTATGAATCTTATATTTTTAGGAATTAGAATCACGTTAGGATGGAGCTAGGTTTTTTAGTTCTTTTTCCATTATATAAAGAGGACATGAGCTAGGAAGGATGGAAAAAAAAAAAAGAAAAAGAGGGAGAAAACATATTGTTTTAGCTTTTGATTTTTTTTTGTGAGTTTTTTTTTTTACAAAAATTCCTTTTGGTTTATCAAATAATTCAAAATCCTTGGAGAATTTTTGAAGAGCAAGATTCAAAAACTTATCAAGAACGGTGAATTACAAATCTGAGGAATACTCCAAATCATTCATAAGCATCAACATCTTCTTCTTATTTATTTATTTCTTTTTGATATTATTGATTATTTTTATTTTTTTGAGTTATTATTATAATTTATTCATTAATAATTATTTTTTTTATGGTGATTATGAAAGAAAACACATGACGATCATATTTGGAAGGGTGAATTCATGAGAAGTCCATGGAAAATCATGGATAAAGCCTTGTAGAGACATAATTTCTAGGGTTTATTTTTATTTATTTATTTATTTATTTTATTCATTTTTATTGGGTGTATTTATTATTTTTTTATTATTTATTGTAACAGCCCTAATAGTGGGAATAGTAAAATTACATGTATGGTTGTTTATTTATTTTTATTTAATTGGTTAGTAAAATTAGGTTTCAATTAGGTAATTATTTAAAATCAATAGAGGAGTAGATTAATTTAGGTTGCATATTAATAAAATTAGGATTTTAGTAAGGATTAATTTAATTATTTATTTGATCTTATTTAATTATTTTTTTATATTTTTATTTATTTTTGGGCTTATTTATTATTTTTATGTGCTTTTGGAGCCTTAAGCCCATTTTAGGTTTTGATTTATGTATTTAAGTTTAGGTAATTCTTTTAGCTCATCTCACTTAATAATTAATTAGGTTTAATTAATTAAAAAATATTTTTAGGTCCATAATTAATTAGATTTTAGGTTAGAAATATCCTTAGACCCATCTAGTTAATTAGATATAGACCCACCTAATTTAATTTAATTACTTTAGACTTAGCCCACTTAATTTAAGCCCTTTTTTTTTTTTTTTATAATTTGTAGATTTAAGATCACTATTTAATTAAAACATATAGAATTAGGCCCACTAATTTAAATATTCTATAATTTATATATTTAAGCTCATATTTAGAATTAAAATTAGTAGACTTAAGTTCATTTAATTAAAATCAAAAGGAATTAGGTTTTTAGGTTCACTTATAATTTAAAATATGTAGGCTTTAGCTCATTTATTTAAAATCCATGTAGATTAGACTAACTTAGCGATTATGTGATTTATTGAATGCATTATTTACTTGTATATTTCATGACTAGTTTGCCTTGGAGTTGATTGCTTTTAGGGTTTATATGAAATTGCATGTAAATAGAGAATAAGATAATAATTCATAAAGTAATTCTAAACGAACACAAGACTGAAATAAGTTGGTATTTCGTATCCAAAATCTCCTACTTGTGGTGCTAGCTTTCTTTTAGGGAATCGAGTACCACTTTTCGATTTGTCCCAGTTATTACCCTAGGTGGCAACTCCTCATCTCCACGCCATGTCTTTGTGACAGTGGTTAGTGTATTCTTTAGAGTCTTGAGCTCAAACAGTGTTGCGATTACTAAAATCTTGGACAAGCGCTAAACCCCGCTGTCTACACCTATAAAAACCTATATGTCTTAGAAATCCTTGAATTCCCTTGACTATTATTAAAGGTGTAGTTTCTCAGTAATTTCTATTTTAGCTCTATCTACCTCGAACCCTACACTCAAAATCTTGTGACCAAGGACTATCCCTTCCTCTACTATAAAATGGTACTTTTCTCAGTTAAGAAGAAGGTTAACATCTTTTCATCTTTTCAAGACCTTATCAAGGTTAAACAAATATAATTCAAAAGAATCACAAAAAATAGAGAAGTTTTCCATAAATACCTTTATAATGTTCTCGATGAGATTAGAAAAAATTACTGTCATACATCTTTAAAAAGTAGCTAGTGCATTGCATAATCTAAAGAGCATGCGTCGATAAGCAGAAGTCCCATATGGGCATGTAAATGTTGTTTTCTCTTGGTCCTTTAGAAAAATAAAAATCTAGTTGTAACCTAAATAATCATATAGGAAGTAGTAATATGCATGCCCTACTATCCTCTCCAATATTTGGTTATCTCCAACATTTGGTCAATGAACGGGAGAGGAAAATGGTCCTTCCTTATGGCTGAGTTCAATTTTCGATAATCAATACGTACCCTCCACCCAGCAACCATTCTTTTTAAAATTAGCCCACCTACTTCATTTTCCATAAGATTCATTCCACTCTTTTTCGATACACATTGCATTGGGCTTACCCACATACTGTTAGAAATTGGGTAAATAATGCTTACATCTAATAACTTGACAATCTCCTTCTTGACCACCTATTTTATGTTTGGATTCAAGCACCTTTATCTCTCTGTGATAGCTTTACTCCTCTCTTCCATATGGATTTTATGTATAATAATTGAAGGGCTAATCCCTTTTATATATGAAATCTGCCACCCAATGGACTTCACCCTATTTTTCACTATCTCACATGCCCTTTTCTCTTATTCGATGGATAGCTTATTGGAAATGATAATGGGTAAAGTATTTTCCTAATGTTTTAAGCTCTAATTTGGGTGGTTTAATGATAGATGGGGGAGTGGGGTTGTCACTACACACTAAAATTTCAAGTTTAATAAAAGTAGCTTCTTATGAGGGTTTACTATCTACTTCACACTCTAAACTTTTGTTAAGAATTTCTTTGTTTAAATTCACATTCCTCACACACTCATTTACAACTTCCACTCTTATTCAAAATTCCTCTCCTATTGGGTACTTCATTAATTGAGGCATCATAAATTTTACACTCTCATTAACAACCCTAAGAGTGATTTTCCCCTCATGAACATCTATGATAGCTCTCCCAGTATTTAAAAATGGTCTTCCAAGAATTAGAGGACATTTACTATCCTCTTCAAAATCCAAAACTACAAAATCCATATAAAAGATAAATTTATCTACCTTAACTAAAACATCCTCAATAATCCCATGTGGTTTCTTTGTAAAATGATCTTCAAGTTACAAATTCATATTCGTAGGGGTTAACTTGCCAAGGTGTAATTTCTAGAAAAGAGAAAATGGCATAAGGTTAATACTTGCACCCAAATCATATAAACATTTGGGAAATTCTTGAGCACTAACTACACAATAAAGAGTAAAGCTCCTTAAGTCTTTTAATTTAGTTGGTATTTTGTGAGTGATGATAGAGCTATAAGTTTCTATTAATTCCACAGTTTGGTTGTCATCCCATTTTCTCTTATTGGTGATAATATCCTTAAGATACTTAGCGTGTGTTGGCATTTCTACAAGAGCTTCAACAAAAGGAATATTAAGTTCAAGCTTTCTAAAAGTATTTAAAAACTTAGCAAACCTCTTTTGATCATTGTGTTTCTTTAAGCTCTATGGAAAAGGTATCCTTATCTCATATTTTTATGAATTAAGCACAGACAGTTGCTGTTTCCTATCACTGTTCTTTGCTTGTTGCTCCTTGCCTTCCTTAGTCATATCACCATTATGAATTTCTTTATCTTATGTTTCCACCACTTCTTTCTTGAGCTCATCTCTTGGCCTTATCTCCTTACCACTTCTAAGTGTTTTTGCTTTCAGTTGCTCCTTGGATTTATTTTCGTATTGCTTGGAAGATTCCCTTAATTTCTTTATGCTACTGTATTAGCAAGCTAACCCAATTGTACCTCAATATTGTGAATTGAAGATGAATGGTTTTTAGTTATTTGATCAAATTTGGCCTCCATCCACTTTTGATTTTCATCTTAATGGCTTATTTTATTGGTCATAGCCTCTAAAAATTTATCTAATTTATTTTCCATTGAGGCCATATGATCTTGATGGGGTTGTTGAAAACTTGGAGGTGCTTGCCTTGCTATGTTGTTCTGAAAGCCTTAGGGAAGTAAATTATTGTTATTATTCTAATAAAAATTTGGGTGATTCCTCCATCTCTGATTGTAAGTATTCGAGAATGGATCTCCTTGAAATTGGTTCCCAACAAAGTTGACTTACTTTAAATTTGCATCTCCATACACACCATTGTTGCCACATCCATATTCTTCCATTAAGTGCCCTACCATGTTGTTATTTTCACATAACAATTGTGAAGTTATTGCACCTAATGCATTTCTATGGTTGAGATCCTTTAATAGCTTTGAAAGTGCTATTGTTTAAGCATGAAAAGAAGTCACTACATATACCCCAATTTTTCCTCCTTGCCTTAGTGGATTTTGATGCTTTGATGGCCAAAGACAATTATTATTTGCCATCTCTTCTAGAAGTGAAAATGCAGCCTCAACTATTTTTCGCATTAAAGAACCTCTAGTTGTTGCATCAATGGTGTCTCTAGTGGATTGAGTAACACCATTATATAAAGTTTTGATGATCACATCCCTTGGCAAACCATAATGAGGATAGTTTCTTAGCAACTTTTTGAATCTCTCCTATACATCACTCAAGGATTCCATGTCAAATTGTTGAAAGGTAGTGATATCCTTAATAATCTTTACTATCTTTGAAGGTGAAAAATATTCTACCAGAAAAGCTTTTGCCAATAGATCCCATATAGTGATTGAAGTAGGTGGCTATGAGTTTAAGCATGCCTTGGTTCTATCCTTCAATATGAATGGAAAGAGCGTCAAGTGAATTGCATCATCTGACACATCATTATACTTGAAGGTATCACATATTTCTAGGAAATTAACGATGTGAGCATTGGGGTCTTCATTTGCCAAGCTATAAAATTGAAAACTTGACTAAATCATTTGAAGTAAAGTCGGTTTAATCTTAAAATTGTTGGCTTTGATTGTTACCTTTGCAATACTTTATCGTGTACGATCTAGACCTGGCATGGCAAAATCCAAGAATGTTCTTTCTTCTTCCTATTGTTTTTTTATAGTACTTGATTCCTCTTTAGAATGCCTCATATTCTCTCTTTCTAATCGTGTATGTTATGGAATAAAAATGGGAGGATCTGTCCCTATTATTTTGAGTATTATGAATACACCAAAACAATTAATTAAAACTAGAAAAAAAATGAATATCCAAATTTAAAACTAAAATAACTTAAATCAAGTAAAACAAAACCAATTATGTTGTTAAACTTATTCAATCCCGGGCAACTGCGCCAAAATTTTGTTTTGCTCTCGCAAGCATACGAGTTTGTAAAGTAATATAGAAGAAGTAAAAGTCGATCTCACAAAAATTGAATGTCTATCCAACTATTAATTCTATTTTTAACTTGTTTAAGAATCAATATTTAGTGAATTATAATTGCTAATTTTTAGCAACTGAAATGAAATTAGAGAATAAAATCAATTAATTTATATTTTAACAAGCAATAATGAGAATGATGTTAGGGATTGTATCACTATATTTTAATTAAGCTGATAACAAGAAATTAGTCTTTCTTTCTATTGCAATTCTTGGGATTTCAATGATAGCAATTAATCCTTTTCAAGTAAAAATTACTTAATTATTTCTATTAATTGAAAAGACTTCAACAAATTCTCATTAAATTAAAATCTAATAAAGTTTAGTAAATAAATCATGAAGCACATGCAATTAGTATGGAAATGAATTAAGCTATTTCTAGAATTAAATCAATCAACAAGCATTCATATTCATGTTAAGATTAATATTTCTCAATAATTAACCTTAATAAAAATTAATTATGAATGGCCAAATCATAAACAATTAAGCATAATGAATGTTTAATGCAATTTAAAAGAAAAAAAACTAATAACTGAATCAACATAAATTAAAATAAGTTCAACAATCCCCAACATGATTTAATTAGCTAAACATAATATTCATCATGTTTTTAAATGCAAAATAGAAATACATTAAAGAATTAAGAGGAATAATAAAGAAAATAAAGAAACTTTTTTTTTTTTTTGTATTTTTTGCTCTTCTCAAGAAATTCTCCTTTAACAATATTGTTTAGCTCCCACATTCTACTGCCCAAAAATTTGTTACTTGTTTTCTTCTCTATATCTTCTCTCCTTCATCTTGTCCATTATTTTTCTTCACATGTCTTCATCATTGTTTTTTCTTTTTTTTAATATATATATTCTCTCCTATGATTGTTTGTTTCCTTCCATAATTGTTATATTTTATATCCACTAAAGTATATCTCCTTTGCTTCATGCTCTCTCCCGTATGCCTTCTGAAATAAATTCCTACCTTTCTTCTTTTCTCTTATTTTATTCTTTAATAATTTTTTGCATTTGTTACTAATGTATGTTTCCTTTGCTTCATGCCTTCTGCCCCTCTCTTGTATGCCTTTTTAGATAAATTCCGACATTTCTTCTTTTCTCTTATTTTATTCTTTAATAAATTTTTGCATTATCCTGCTACTTGAGTGTGTTTTTTTTTCTAGCATAAATCATATCCTCTTCATGTCATTATGTCTCACCTCCATATCATTATGTCTCACCCATATGACTAATTAAAAATTGAATTAAAACCAACAATCCAATGCAACCAAGTCATAAAAGAATTGCACATCGTCCTCTTTATTTAAATAATCATAAGGCTTCTTCTTTTGTATATGAGGCAATGTCCATTATGCTCATTAATATTGGTCCCACGAAATCGACTGTCCCCAGTAGTTGAACCATAGACAGCCTATCAACAAAGAATAAAGCAAGATGCAACACACTGAAAGAAGAGCCAAAGAATAAAGCAGTGGATCGAAACAAGTCACATGCCTCATCACAAGCAATTAAAAGCTGAACAAGCTTCATATGATCAGCACTTCCATCTTCTCTATGACTTTCACCTTCCTCAGTATTACAATTGATGCTTCTTCTATGGCTAAATAAAAATAAACACCACAAACATAAACATTGAAATAACTAAATTTTAATAAAAAAATATAAAAAATAAACACCATAAACATGCATAAACCAACCTAAAAAACTACTACAGTTAACTTATAATCAATTATTTGTATATTTATTGATATATGATGTTAAAAAAAAATTACTGATATGTACAAATTATCTTATTACATATTACATTTTTTAATTACAAATTCATATGCGTAAAAATTAAATTTATATATTTAATAATGTTTAAGATATCTTCTTATGATATTTAGAACTTTTTCCCAAATTTATTAAATTAGTATTAGAATAAAAAGCTATTAAAATATTTTCTAAAAAAAAAACTATTAAAATATAGCCCAAACCGATTATTAAGCTCCTGACTTTTCGCATTTTATTGTGTTAAACTCTTATTTTTATTATATTTTATTGAAAAGATTAAGAACGCTAATTTTTTTTTTTCCAAATTTCACAAAATACACGAATCAGGGATATTGACACATTCCTTCACCATATAAAGAGCCCATGAATAATCCATTCACACACTCTGCAGATCCTACAGGACCCAAAAAAAGGTTTCTAAAATACAAAATTTTAATGAAAATTCAATTTTTTTTTTTGGAAATAGAAAATCGATTTAAATTAAAAAAAAAATCCTAAATCCCTAAATCGTATTGCCCTCTTTTGTTGAACTTTTTTTCTTTAATATTCTCTAGTTCTCATCAATTGTGAAAAATTAATTCACAATACATACCCTTACAGCCTGCTGCTGCAAAAAAGGTCAATGACCTCCTTCGTGCCAATCATATTCCAACTGTCTCTACAATCCTCAAATATAACATTTATAGTTAGGCAATTTTTTATTAATTTGTTACTGGTTGATGATCATTAAGTTATTAAATCAATTAAAAAAACAAACACTTTTATTTGATTACTTTTCCTGTGGAGACAATATTTACTTATTAACGTTATTGCTGCAAAAAATTGACTGCAAGATTTGATATTGCCATTGTATTGTATTTAACTCTTTGTTGCCGAATTGAGTAGTAGTCAAGTGGCATATCCCTTGAAGACATGAATAAGTTTTGTCACTCTTCTCTCCAGTTTTTTTTTTTTTTTTTTTAACTTGGGGGCAATTTATCCTTGTTGTCAGAAATTAAACTAGTAATAGAAGGATTTTTTGTCATTTGCCTACTCAATATTCAACGAATTGATTTCTGTCTTAGTTATTCCCCACAAATTAATTGTAATTGACGACACAAGTGATGCAAATGGCATAATTGCTGGAGACGGTCTCTAGAGTTCACGGGTCGAATCCCCTTTAAAAAAAAAATTTATTAGACTTCTTATTAGTATGGTTACAGACTTACACCATAGTCATTGCTCAGGCCAATACATTGGCATATCAGCAACGAAAAAGATTTTAGTAAAAACAATTACACTAGAACTGATTAACATATGTGTGGAACTAATTGCACACTACTGTTCTGCTCCTTCAAACTCCACCTGACAATCACATAGAGACAAAGCTTCCTCCAAATAAGCAACTATTTCATTGACAGTTGGCCTATTTTCCAATTCATTCTCCGCGCAGCCAAATGCAGTATTTGCTAGCAGTTTCACGGCAGCTGCATTACGCTTGGATGGACCAAGACCAAGACCAAGACCAACTCTGGGGTCTAACAGCTCCATCAACTCATTGACCATGATTTTACGCCTTGCTTAATCCCCTAGTATTTCTCGCATAATTTCTGCCTCATTATCGTCACTACAAATTGGCGGCTTCCCAGTTAAAAGTTCTAGAAACACCACACCAAGACTATACACATCAGATTGTGCAGTTACTGCTCTGTTTTGAAAGTATGCACGGTCCAGGTATCCAAATGTTCCTATTAATGTCTCTGTTAAGGACACTTCATAATCGTGTTCTAACTCAGGAACCTTCAATGCATATGAAAAACCTGAGACTCTTGCCGTAAAATTCTTTTCGACAACAATATTAAAAGACTTGATATCCCTATGAGTTATGGGTGGGACTGCATAAACGTGAAGGTATTGAATTCCTCTTGCAGCTTCTAATGCGATCTTTATCCTCATTTTCCATGACCTGATGACACGATTTTTATTTTTCTCATTGTGCAATAAGTCATATAGACGCGTACTCTTCGCATCCTCGAAGACCAGAAGCTTCTCTTCCCCTTCTTCACAATACCCAACAAACCTAACCAAATTATTGTGGCTCAGCCCTGGCATTGTCTCCAACTGGGTATAGAATGGACTTTTTTCAAGCTTGTCCATTTGTTTATGTCTCCAGATCTCAACATAACTACTATCTTTTAAGTAACCTTTATAAATATAACCAAACCGACTCTCACTTTTGAGGTTTTCAGCTGAGAAATTATCAGTGGCAGCAACAAGTGCTGCCAGAGAAAATTCCTGAGCTTTAACTGTGGGTTTCAACCTTCTCGGTAGCTTCGTGTTCGGAAGAGTTTCTGAAAATTTATAGTACCGTAGAACAAAGGAAAATAATAAAGGTCAAACGTTTATTTTGACAGGATTATCAGATTGCCGAGACAAAAAGGCATATGCTACTGATTCAAAAACACATCGTAACACGGAACAAATTAATCCAACAATATCAGCAAAAGTACCTAAATGTTTATTATTCGGATGCGGGTAATAAAACCAAGGTATGAACCATAGTTACCTGGTACGTTTCGATTCATTGTACAGGGACGGGTACTAGTACTTAAAATTTCGATGTCAATATATATAACACTCCCGGGATAGGCTTAGTTAATTCACTTTTTTGATACGTGGTACATCAAATGTATATTTTTGAATTATTTAATAAATAATAATGAGTTTTTTTATTTAGAATAATTACAACAAAAGCTAACAAAAAAAAAATAAAATCAGACCTATATATGAAATGATTGAACATAGTTTATAATTTAATATTAAACTTTGATATTATTTTACATATTAGCAATACAAAATATAGTTGGAAAATCGTAAAAAGTTCATAAATTAATAATTTTTTCAAGTCACTTAAAGACAACTTAATTTCTTTAATTTCTTCTTCTTTGGCATCTTGTTCTCTTGCATTTGATGGTTTTTATGTGTTTTGATATTTGAGGAATTGTTATTAGTTAAGAATGGAAAAAGTTCTTTTTTTGGCTTATTTTTTTCAACCTTTATTAATTTTCTTTCTTTAAAAAAAATTGGTACTCCATTTTATAGATTCGGATGGAGTACCTAAGAGATCCGGAACTCAAAAGTATCACGTTTTAGTACTTAAGTGCCAGATCGTGGTACTTAGGAGGATGAGAGTTCTCGGTACCCTTTAATTGTCCATTTAACTCTTTCTTTTCGACCCTTTTGAGAAACTTCAATAACACAAATGATCAAGACTATAAAAGACATTAACATACTAAGTAGTGCATATTGAGGCTTGTGCACAGATGATAGCCGATAAAAAACTACTGACGGGAGCTCTAAGATGAAATTTGCTACCAGAATGAAGCGTTGGAGGCCAAAAACCTGTTTCAAATGAAGCAATATGAGCTGAATATCTTAAAATATGTAATTCAAAATCCTAGTCTAGTGTTAACCTTCTTATTCAAGATACTTTTGATGTTGCCGTGCATCGGATCATTGTCATAATCATCTTCATCAATGTCTATTCGGAGGGGTTCATCCATATTTACTCTCTTGAAAGATTATTCATTTCAGAAGAAATAAAACTAGAGAGCAGCTAATTTTCTTTCAGAATGAGATCAGAAACAACGATCAATGATCAGAAAGGAGAATCCTTAATTAAGCTGTATACTATAAAAGAATTGTTGGTGGTATCAGGAACCACACGGTTTTATTATCTTAATTTAATGTAAACTACTCAGCAAAGGTTGAAGGGTGGATGAATATTTCCTTCTAGGCACTTTCAAATAAAAGTTCCAAGTCTGGGTACAAACTGCATTCACATGGTTAATACAAAATAAAATTAAGTTTTGTTTCGTTGATACTCTAAAATCAAAATTGAAATAGGAATGAAAATGAAGAGGAATCGAAAATCAAATGAAAATTTTAACAAAGAGTTTGATTTACAAAGGAATTGAAATAGAGATCAATCTTATTTACATACAAAATATATTAATTAATAATTATTATGAACTTATGTATTTTATTTCATTACTTTAAAAATTATTATATTTTATAAATTTTAATAATATATGATAATATTTAAAATTTTAACTAATTTATTATTAATTTGAATTGATTTTATGTGAATAAAAAATCATTCCTTACCCTATAAAGGGAAATGAGCAATTCCCATTGATGGAGATTTCATTTTCATTTCCATATAAAATTTTAATGAACCAAATACTACTAATGAAAATCACTCATTCCGATTCCGATTATGATTCACACTTTTATTTTTCATGAAACTTAACAGTTACTATGAAAAGTTATATTTACCTTCTAAATTGAAATTTAATTGCACTTAGTTACTTAGTTTGCAATATCTTTCTATTTTAATTCCATCTTCATTTGACTTCTATACTACTAAAACACCTTAATTGGATCTTCTATTGTATAAAGATAAATCAGCGTAATTTCTATATTTTTATAAGAACATTAATTTTAGTCAGTCTACACTTATTAAGTTATAATTTTCACAAATTAATAAATTTTTCTCAATTTATTTTATACTTAATTTGATTAGAGTTTTAGATCTTTAAAAGATAATCTAGTGGTTTGCGAGTTTGTTGAGAATTTTTAATTTGTTAGCAATGGTCCTAAACTAGTGCAACGTATTGTTAACTATTTGATGTTATTCTTTCATTAGCATTTACAAGGCTATTATTTTTCACTAATGTGTTGTTAACGGTTGTTTTTCAATTTTGAAAATCAAAACAATGTTTAGTTAAATTCTTGAGATAATCAAACTTAATTTAGCAGATTCTGCCTCCCAACATAAAATAACAGCTTTCTTTTAGCATAGCTCAGACTATTCATTGTTTTCTTTGCTATCTTTCCAAGACCCATACAGGGCAAAAACTAATCTAACAAAATGTTTCAAAAAGTTTGGAACTTGGATATGGGTAATAAAACCAAGGTATTAATCCTCTAATCGTCCAAGAAACTTTTTGTTTGTGAGTGGAAATTATCAAGATTGTGAAAGACACTTGCATGCTAACTCGTGATAGAAGAAGTTTCTATCATTTGTCCGCTTAACTTCGACTAATTGATTCCTATCTTGGTCCTTATTACCTAAGAATTTATGGACTTGACAGCACTAACTGGTGCAAATGGCATAATTGTTGGACAGAGTTTCACGAGCTTGGGGTTTGAGGGCTATTTGCCATTTTATGGCAAAATTTGAAACTTATTACGGTGATTTTGAAAAAAAGTCTCGTTTTGTGGTTTTTTTTTTTTAAGAAAATCTATTTTGCATCTTGAATGGTGAAATGGGAAAATAACAAAGGCCACCACATCCATTTCGCCATTCAAAATGACGAAATGATGTTAAAAAAAAAACTCAAAACGCCATTGCAAATGCAAATGTCAAAATGGCATACGCACAGTACACACACAAACACAACTGACACACGCAAATACACATAACATTCCTACATAAATAATAATAATAATAATAATAATAATAATAATAATAATAATAATAATAATAATTATTATTATTATTATTATTATTATTATTAAATTAAAATAATCATAATAATATTAAAATAAAAAATAAAAAAATCATAGCACTACAAGAAAATTAGCGAATTAGTAATGAAATTTATAAACGGAAACTATCCAAATTTGAAACAGAATAGAAATGGAACCATTAATAAGTATATTGTAATGGAATAGAAAACGGATTAGAAACACTTTTTAGAAACGGAAATAATTCTGTTTCTAAATATTGCGCCAAAAGAGGGTGCTAAGTTGTGGAATCAGAACTGCAATGGATTAGAAAGGGAATTTATTGAAACGAAAATGGTTCTGTTGCTAAATGATGCAATCAAATTAGAAATGGATATAGAAGCACTTTTCGTTGCTAAATATTTTTGTTTATAGATGATTAATAAATTTGTGAGAACTGAAAGGTAATGTCGTTGCTAAATTTAAAAACAGGAGGAAAAAAATCCATTTCTAAATATTTTACTCCAAATTAGAAATGAATTTTGTCCGTTTCTATTTAAAAACTGAAAAATTTCATTGGCATTTAAATATTTTGTTCCTATTTTCACTTCACTTCTTTTTTTTTCCTATTACCATTACTCTTCTTTTTGTAACCCTAACCTCTCTTCTTGTTCTTCTTTCTTTTTAATTTTGATTTCTAAATGGACACGCCAACTCCAACTATCGAACCCAAATGCATCCTCTCCTTCATTTTTCATTGTCTCACTTCACACAGAAGCTTTCGCTTCCCCCAAAGAACTCGATAGGCTAGCCTTTTAAAACGACATTGTTCTGCTACTTCAATTCCTCCATTGAGTCTGCCAAAATTAAAGTAGTTGGTATCGATGGCGACTCAACAATGTCGTTAATCGCATGGTTAGTAGCAGTTTGCAAGTCATAAGTTATTACCCTTTTAAAAAAATAAACTTTCATCATTATAGTAATAGTTTAGGTTAACATTAGTTAGTATTATTACACATTTTATTTTTTTATTCTAAGCCAAAACCTAATTTTTCAGTGAGTAAGTAATGGCAAATGTTCTTGAAAGGTTGAAGCTTTGAAAGAATTTATAGCACCCAGATTTTTAATTGAGGGAATAATGGCAAATGTGCTTAAAAGGTTCAATCTTTGAAAGAATTCATGACTTGATGAACTTGTGCACTTGCTGGCTAGGTTGTTATGATGTTTGTTTTATGTTGTTTTGCTTTGTTTTTTTGAAATTAGGGTATCTAGAGGAGGACATGATTTTCATTCCTCTTTTTTTTTTTGATAAAAATAAAAAAAATTTCATTAATAAAGAGAAAACATATTAAATGAGCAAGACTACCAAGCCATTAGGCTACCCAAAACACCCAATAAATTTTCCTAAGATGCCTATTTAACATGTGAAAAAATCCCAAAAAAATACAACTTCAAAAGTACATCAAAATACTAGACAATACCACAAAAAGGCTATAAAAAAAACAAGGATTTTCAGCTTGCCAACATCATAACATGCTCTACGACCAACGACAGCAAATTGGTCCAACAATACCAATAAGAGTAGTGAACAAAACCTGCACAAATAAACAAAGCAGACTAGTAAAGATATACACAATTCAATTTTTCATAGCTAGGCCACAAAGTCCTCAGATCTTGAACTAGCATCCTTAGCAAGCTTATCAGCAAGAAGATTAGATTCTCTAGGAATGGACTGAAAGTTGTAGTTGTGTAATTTATCTCTGATAGATAGAATGCTATAAAGGATGGTCTATAATCTCTAAGGGGCTTTTTCCACTCTATCATTTACCCAATTGATAGTAACCTCTAAATCAGACTCTATTATAAAGACAATTGATTCATCCCTATCCATGTTAACGCAAAGTTCTACAACTTTTTTAATGGCTCTAAGCTTTAGAAAGACAGCTCCTCATAGCTAATAGGAATGGAGAACATTGCAAGAATTGAGATACTATGATTCCTTAGTACTCCCCTAATGTTTACTATACCGGGATTATGAAGAATAAAATTCAAAGAAAAGAAGAGAAAATTTAAGGGAAATATATTTTCATATATTCATAAAAAAAAGGTTACAACTGTTATATATACACATAGGAAACCTATTCACATCCTAATTAGGAATATAATAGCATCCTAAATAAAATAAAGACTCTATTCCTAATTATATATAAATATTTACTTCCTAATATGTACAATCAAAATATTTACTTCCTTAATACTCCCCCTCAAGTTGGTGAATGTATGTCAATCATTCCCAACTTGCCAATTGAGTTGTAGAACAATTTTCCAGATACAGCTTTCGTGAGGATATCAATTAGTTGAGTTTGAGAAGGAACAAATGGAAGATCAATTGTTCCTTGATTCAGATGATCTTTAATGAAATGCTTGTCATCCTCCACATGGTTAGTTCAATCATGTTGAATCGAGTTATTTGCAATTGTTATGGCTGTCTTATTATCACAATGTAACAACATAGGCTTTGGATGTTTTAGTCCCAAATCCTGAACAATTCATCTTATCTACAGCAATGCACACACTTCATGAACCATTCCTCTAAACTCATTTTCAGCACTTGACCTTGATACAACTTTCTGTTTCTTGCTTCTCCAAGTGACCAAATTCTTTCCAATAAATGTAAAGTACCTAAATGTTGATTTTTTATCAGTCTGATCTTCGACCTAATTAGCATATGTATAACCAGTAATTTTATAATTCTTATTTCTCCTAAAGAATAAACCTTTGCCTGGAGAAGACTTCAGATATCTTAATACTTGGTATAGTGCACCTATATGTTATTTACTCAGAGAATGCATAAACTAACTTACAACACTTACTACATAAGCAATGTTTGACCGAGTATAAGATAAGTAAATCAACCTTCCCATTAGTTTTTAATACTGATATTTATTAGTTGGGACTTGATATCCTCAAATTAATAGTCTATGGTTGACTTCAATTAGAGTCTCGACTAGCTTACAATCAAGCAGGCCCATTTCTATTTGTAGATCCATTACATACTTTTGTTGGTAGAAGGAAATCACTTGAGATGATCTTGCAACTTCAATCCCTAAAAAAATACATCAAGTTACTCAAATCCTTAAGTTCAAACTTAGCTGATAACTATCTTTATAAAATTATTATCTCACTCAGATCATTTCCACCATATTATCAACATACATAATCAAAGCTGTGACTTTACCTAACTGTTGTTTGATGAATCGCGTATGATCAACATCACTTTGCTTATAATCCTACTTTCTCATAAAAGTTGAGATTCATTTAAACCATGCTTGAGATAATTTTTTAAGTCCATACAATGCCTTTTTTAGTTTGCACACTCAGTTAGTACATCTTATTCCAGGTGGTGGATTTATATACACTTCTTCATTTATGGTTCCATTCAAAAAGACATTCTTCACATCAAATTGTCATAATGGCTAGTCCAAGTTAGTAGTTAAGGAGATAAGAACTCAGATGGTGTTCATTTTTCTTACTGGAGCAAATATATCTTTATAGTCAATTCCATACTTCTAAGTATATCCCTTTACCACCAACTAAGCTTTATATTGATTAATGCTGCAATCTGGATTGAGTTTGATAGTAAATATCCACTTGTACCTTACTGTTTTCTTTCCTTCAGAGAGTGGAACAAAATCCCATAATTCTTCTACAATGCCTTTATTTCATCATTCATAGCTTTTTTTCAATCTGGATAAGCTAAAGCCTCATGTGCATTACTTAAAATAGATATTGTAGATAATTGATTCACAGTATATGCATGAGATTTAGACAAATAGTTGGTTGATATGAAATTATTGATACGATATTTAGCTTTGGTATGAAGGTCCAGATCATATTATTTTTTTGGAATCCGTTTATTAATTTTAGAAGGATAATGAGGCTCGACATTTAAAGTTACTAGGGGAGACAAGTTTACCTTGTTATGGACATCTGATGTTTCTTCAGCTTTTAGTGTGGGCTGGGAAGACATACTATCTTGATTTATTTTAGGTCTTAGATTATTGTCAATTGTCCATCCAAATGAGATGCTTAGACCATTTGAAACTTTAGATGTCTATCTAGGTGAGATCCTCAAAAGATTTAAGATACTCAAAATGCTCAAAACATATGAGATACTTGAAATGCTCTAAACATTTGAGATACTAAGAGTGCTATTTTTAAAGATTCTTGGAATTCTCTCCCCCTGAAGAGAGCACTTAAATTGGGTGAAGAAGGGAGCATTTTCATGGAACTAAACATCCTAAGTGACATACATCTTCTTTGCATTCGGATCATAACACTGATATCCTTTTTGTAGATTCGCATAGCCAATAAAGATACATTAAATAGTTTAAGAATCTAATTTTCTGAGTTGCCGATGAACATATGCTGAGCATCTAAAGATTCATGGCTCAAGATTATTGAGAGGTGGAGATATGAAAAGTTCCTAAAGTTTATACAGAGGCATTTTGAAATCGAGAAATCTTTATAGAGTCTGGTTTATAAAATATGCAGTGGATCAAACAACCTCTCTCCAGTATTCTTAAGGAATATTCATGTTAAACAATGATGCTCAGACAACTTCTAATAACTATTGATTATTCCATTCGGCTATACCATTTTATTAAGGAGTGTCGGCATAGAATGTTTAGTGGCGAATGCCATGCTTATGGTAAAAATTTTTAAAAGCCAAGTTAAAATACTCCCCACCATTGTTAGACTACAAGACTCAGATTTTACTTTAGTATTATGTAGCCACCATTTTGTATAGGTCCTAGAAAGTAGAGCACACATCTCCCTTATTTAAAGGTAATGATACCTAAGTCATCTGAATACATTCATTAATAAACGTTATAAAATTTCGAGCACCAGATAAATTGGGAATCCGAGCAGGTCCCCATCAGAATGAATGGTCATAAATGGAATCAAATTTTTATTATAACTCAGTACATATAAAGTTCAGTAGCTTTTTACTAATTCATAAATATCACACTTGAATTCAGAGCCTGTGATACTAAAAAACAAGTATCATTTTATTTGTTTAAGATAATGAAAGGAAAGATGACCAAGATGACGATGCCACGACATAACTTGGTCATTAGCCGAGCAACTTCTACCAACCATATTGACTTAACTTTTGACTTGGATTACTATGCAAATCATGTTAGTACAATCTTCCACGTTTAACACTAGAGCCAAGAATTTGACGAGTTGCACTATCCTAAAATACATAATAATTAGGCCAAATTTTGACAATGCAATTCAAGATTTCAGTGATTTAGCCAACATATAGTATATTATAATAAAAAGATGGAACAACAAGAATAGATCTAGATTAAGAGAGTCAGAGTTAGATATTGATCCTTCATGAGTGACTGGTGTTATGCCTCCATTAGCAGTCCAGATATTTTATTGGGTTAATAGTTGGATGGATGTAAGATGGTGAGTGGAGTTTGTTATATGATCAGTAACACCTGTATCAATAATCCATGTAGTATTTTGAGTAAGATTTTCCATACCTGATGTTACATCAAGATCACCACTTGGCTTAGTACTACTAGAAGTGGCAATTGCAACTTTTTCAAGCTTCTTACAAGGCTTTTTATTAAAATTCCATGATTCCGAATATCCCACAATTTCATAGCATTGTTCCTTGGAGTGTCCAACTTCGCTGTAATGAGTACAAGTGTATATAATGGACTTACTCGGTGCTTTCCCTTTGAACTGGGAATGAGTTTAAACTGCTACAAGTACTATATGGTCCAACAGAATCTTCAACACTTCCATCGTATATCATTGGTTATGATCGCTTTGCATATATGTATAACTAGACTAGAGATCAAGAGGTGGATCCTTCTATAGTACTTCACTTCGAGCATTATTAAATTTTGAATCCAGCTTGGCTAGGAAAATATGTATTTGAAGACAAGTAATATGTTTGTTGATTGATACTACTTTATTAACATCCTCCCTTTGAGCACAAGTTCGGGCATAAATTTCCTGAAATATTCCAACCAACTCATTATAATATGTAGGTAACAGCCTACCATTCTAATGTGTGGTAAATAATTTCTGGTTTAATTTGATTAACTGAGTTTCATCATATCCATCATAGAAAGTTTTTAAGATAACATCCAATATCTCCTTTGCTATTGGAAGATGGATGAATCTCTTTATCAATGTCAGACCCATGGAATCAATCAGCTAACTTTTGACTTGGTTAATATCAATAAGCTAATTCTCCAAAGCCTTATCTCCTACTGGTGGTTTTGGCGTTGTGCCAGTAAAGAAGCTAGATTTATTTTTGGCTCCAATTTTCATTTCTATGAGTTATGACCATAGAGGATAGTTTGTATCATCAAGAATAATTCTCTTAGGAAAAGGATAATTATCTTGAAGAATTTGAATAAAATTAGGTGTTCCATGGGATACGATGGATGTGTTTTTAGTGTTCATAGTTTCAAAGATTTAAAGGATTCAAAGGATAAGAGAAGAAAATATACGATTTTAAGGATTCAATAAGAAAAAATTTGATTTCAATGAGTATGCTCTGATATTATGAAGAATAAAATTCAAAGAAAAGAAGAGAAAATTCAAGGGAAATATATTTTTATTTATTCATAAAAAAGAGGTTACAATCTTTATATATACACATAGGAAATCTATTCATATCTTAATTAAGAATAGAATAATATCCTAAATAAAATAAAGACTTTATTCCTAATTGTATAAAAATATTTACTTTCTAATATATACAATCAAACTATATACTTTCTCAACAGATTACCACTTGATAAGCTATCCACATTCCATTTTAAACTTCTGAAAGGTGTCAGAGACCATAAAACAGTCTTGTTTACTTTCTAGTTTAAGCAAGTGCAAGTGGGTCTTAATGATATCTACAGAACCTAGAAGTTGCTTCATATCAAAGGTAAAAGTAATACCTGAGGCTAACAACTAGAAAGTCATCCTTGTTAAGCATATATTAAACACTTTTATTCCAATAAAGTGTACTGCTATTGAATATGAGATTTTTTTTTCCAACCATAGGATCCATAAAGTAGAATATAGACAAGCAAACCATACAAAAGAGGAGTTGATGTGCTTAATATTATTATATTTATGATATTATTTTGTTGTATTATGTAATTAATTAATCATAATCATTATAATATTAAAATTAAAAATTTTAAAAACTAGGCGACACATACAACACTATGCATATAATAATAATAATTAGACCTAAGTTTGCACATTAATTTCTTTTATATATTTGGTCTTAATATCCACTATAAACGAAGCAAATAATAATAATTTACAATCATACATTCAAATCAAATGGGGGAAGGGATTAGGGATTACAATGCTTTACTCAAATGATAGTATAATAAATGGAAAATAAACCAAGAATAAATCAAAAGTAAACTATTGGAATTAAATAAAAACTCTCAAGAACTAATTAATCAGATAAATATTTCATGATTATAAATCACCTGGAAAAACTCCTACAATAGATAAAATGTTAGCTCCTAAAACACACATAAAGATCATACACAAGAATTTACAAGATTTGCTCATGAATCAATTTAGCAAAACAAGAGAAATAAAACCATAAAAAGGTAAGTACTAAACTTTAATTGAACAACATAGTGGGATAATCATACAAGATAGACTTGAGTATGCTAAGGCCTATACATGCATGGAAGCCTTACACAGTTTAAAAAAAAAGCAATAAGGTTGTATAAGACCCTGTCAAAGTGGCAATCGCTTATGTGAAGAGGTGATCGCCTCATGATAGTGAGGCGGCATGGTTTGCAGAGGCTATGCTAAACAATAAACACATGAGGGCTTGTCAAAGTGGCGATCACCTTATAGTAGTGAGACAACACCTCTTAGAGAGGCGATAGTCTGATCAATAGGCTCATACAACTCTCAAACTCTCAAATTGGTAAACTTCCACTTCAAGTAAGAATCTACTATTGTGAACAAGAAGGATGCACAACTACACCTAAAACTTAGTTAATCATGTTAAAGGCAAGGCATATTACAAACGATAAAAACAAGAGAGAATGAATACACAAAGTAGTAAATAAATAAACTAGAGATTATATAAGTAATAAAAAAGGATCATGCAAATCTATGAATTAAGCTTAAGAAGGATCAAGATAATTACTGAAGAATGAGCTTTCCAAATATGGCGGGCCCTCAAAAATGAATAGGGATGTTGTTCTTCCCTTGATTTGCTCTCCTTCTTGAAGAAAATCCCTCCTTTGAACTTCACTCCCCTTCCTTCTTTTTTAAGGATGTTTTTTTCAGAGCTCTCCTTTTCTTGCTAATGGTTGCTAATGGCTCTAATTGTTGAGAAAGCAAAAAAAAATTTTTTTCTACTCTATATTTTTCTCCTTTTTATTACCTCCTTAGCCCATCCCCTACTACTCTCTTTCATCATTGCATGTCCTAGCCTTTTCTTTTTCCTTTTCCCAAAGTTTTCTTTTTTTCATCCCAGAAGTTGAGTTACATACCAGGTAGGCCCACTAAGTTGGTTGTCATGATCACCTCTACTTTTAATATAGAGGCAAGTGGCTGTTGTAGAGGCAATGCCTCTATAATGAGGTAATCACCTCTTTACAAAGGCATCACCTCTCTGGCCTGTCCTGCAATAGGTAGTGGGTCGAGGCAGATTGGGCTTATTTTTTAAAGGTTTTTAGGATTAGATTTATGGGTTTCAAGTCTTCGAGTTCATTTTCAAGAAGATTTCAAGTTTCTTTCTTGCATTCTATTTTTACATTTCTCGTGATCTAGCTCTATTGTAAGCCGACCAAACTGAGCATTCATAGTTTGCCCCCAATCATGGCTAATCAAATTAGCGTCTGTAGTTTGCCCTTTGATTTTTTAAAAAACCAAATGCATGCAATCATAATTTTTCAAAAAATCATATGCATAACACAATAAAATAATAAACAACATACTTAATTTTTGAGTTACACTCAAGAGACGAATTCTTCAATCTTGAAACTTGACCATGATCCTCGAGTTTTTCTTGCCTAATCAACCACTTATTAATATTTGGTAAATTATCTAAAAATGATGATCCTTGGGTTTTCTTGACCTGATACATCACTTAACTAAAATGTGGACTCTCGGGTTTTCCTAGCCCGATTACCACTTAACTGAAATGTGATTCTTAAATTTTCCTAGCCCAATTCACAACTCAACTGAAACATGATTCTTGGGTTTTCCTAGCCTGATTCACCACTCAATTGAAATGTGGACTCTCAAGTTTTCCTAGCCCAATCATCACTCAACTGAAATGTGATTCTTGGGTTTTCCTAGCCCGATATATCACTCAACTGAAACATGATTCTAGGGTGGGTTTTCTTGGCCTGATATATCACTCAACTGAAATGTGTTTATCAAGTTTTCCTAGCCTAATTCACCACTCAACTGAAACATGATTCTTGGGTTTTCCTAGCCGATGTAGTGGAAGCCTTAACAAAGAATTGAATTCATTGATTCTAAGAATACCCAAAAATAATAAACCAAAACCCTGTTGATTCAAAGAATACCAGAGGAATTAGAAGAATTATGTCATAATTTATTTTTAATCAATCAAAATTGTCTCAAAATAACTCAAAGAGGTAAATAAATCGTGTTTAGGGAAAAAACCCTAAAACTAAAAAAAGGAAAAGACTAAAAACTCCAAAAAAGGAATATAAACTTTTAATGTCAAATTTAAGGGCCTAAACAATGGAATTTAGGCCCGAAGATGGGTTACTACAGACACAATGTGTAGCATTTTTTATAGCCCCCTGAGTCAGCTTTGATTTGATATACTATGGGCCCTACAGGTTAATTAGTGTCAGCACGACCATCCATTTGAAGCCCAAGTGTACACGCCCACTTTGTCAAATCCATCCTTAAATTTCAATGCTACCTTATCCACATCATTCCCCCAGGTGATAGAAAATTTGGCCTTAAATTGAACACAACATCATCATTAGAAGAATTGCTAGGGAAGGGAATTAAATGATTGACATTAAAGCAGTACGGATATGGCTAGGTAGCTTCAGACGATAAGCATTTGAATTAATCTTCTCTACTACCTTAACTGCACCAATCTTCCTGATAGATAGCTTATTGTACTCCTCTATTGGAAAGAGATCTTTTATCAGGACTGGCCACACAAAATCACCTACCTCAAACTCCAAAGGTTTGCGTTTCTAGTTAATAAGCTATTTGTACTGAGAATTGGCAGTAGATAAATTATCAAAGACTATCTTATGTACATCCTGCAAACCCGAAACAAAATCTACTACTTTCCCTTAAACCTTTATCTTGCTAGGCAGGGGCATCAAATCAAGAAGACCCTTTGGCTGAATGGAGTAAACAACTTGGAAAGGACTGAATCTTGTGCTTCAATTAACAATATGGTTGTGGGACAATTCTGCTTGACAAAATTTCTAACCCAAACCTTCACATGATCCCCCACTAGGCAATGCAGCAAGTTGCCTAAGGACTTGTTCACTACTTCAGTTTGCCCATCTATTTGAGGATAATAGGCACTGCTGAAATTTAGTTGAGTTTTGATCATCTTCCACATGCTGCTCCAAAAATGACTGAGGAAATGGGTATCTCTATCAAAGACAATGGATGTAGGCAACCTATGCAAATGATACACATCCCGAAAGAACAGTTGTGCCACAATTACTGCATTTATAGTCTTCTTGCAAGGAATAAAATGAACCAACCTAGAAAATCTATCAACAACAACAAAGATGGAATCATTACCTCGCTGAGTATGTGGCAATCCTAACACAAAGTCCATACTAATGTCAGTCCAAGGTGAGAAGGAACTGGGAGAGGCATGTACAATCCCGCATTCATGGCTATTCCTTTCAAAACCTAGCAAATTCTGCATCTCTAAACATATTTATTAACCTCTTTATGAACTAAAGGCCAGAAATATAAAGCCTGATTAGTTGCAATATTTTGTCTCTACCCACATGTTCCTCACCATGTAACTCTTTAATGATCCATGGGCGTAGGCTATAATTTGGAATGCACAATTGAGTTCCCCGAAATAAGAACCTATCTTGTAGTATAAATTATATCCTCTTCCCAGCCTTTACATCTTGTAACACTACAGAAAAGTAAGGATTAGTAGCAAGTAAATCCTTAAAAGAATCAAAGTCAGGCACCTCAACTCGCATAGTCACTAATAAACTATTCTGTTGGCTTAAAGCACTAGCTACTCTATTTGTAATGCCAAATTTATGCTTCACCATAAAAGTGAAACATTCAAGATAGGCAACCCACCTAGCATGGTAGGGTGAAACTTTATCCTGCTGGTGCAAATGCTTCAAAGAATCATAGTCAATATACAAGATAAATTCTCTTTGAAACAAGTAATGTCGCCAATGTCGTATTGCTTGCACTACTACATAAAACTCGATGTCATATGTACTATAATTAAGTTGGGAACCATATAACTTCTCACTATAAAATGCCACATGGCAGTTATTTTGACTCAGGACAACACTAATCCTAACCTTAGAGGCATCGGTATAGAGCTCAAAAGCTTATGAGAAATCTGGCAACACCAAGATTGGGACTATTGTAAGGCATTCTTTGATGACATTGAAGGCTACCTCTACTACGTCCATC
Organism: Mallotus nudiflorus; assembly: GCA_947683625.1. Lineage (NCBI taxonomy): Eukaryota > Viridiplantae > Streptophyta > Magnoliopsida > Malpighiales > Euphorbiaceae > Mallotus > Mallotus nudiflorus. Next base: position 128,721 of record CANTUR010000272.1, read on the forward strand.
CACTCAAACTGACTACCCTTCATGCAATTTGTAATGGGAGCCATTATGGTGCTAAAATTTGTAATGAAATTCCAATAAAATGAGACTAAACCATGAAAACTCCTCACTTCTGTTAAAGTTGTTAGTCTAGGCCATTCTCTTACCACCACCACCTTAGCTTCATCCACTTTTAAACCTGTTGTAGAAATCACATACCCAAAAAATAGTACCTTGGGGACATAAAGACACATTTTTTTAAGGCAGCATAGAATTGTTCCCTGCTCAGTACACTAAAAACCTCCTGAACATGCTATAAATGCTTGATATAATGCAAATATGCATACTTATTTAGGAGTATTTTAGTAATTATGTTGTTTATTTTGCTTGTGATTTTTTTTATATTCTTATTATATGATTTCTATCTTCCAAATGCATTTTAGGTTTATTTGTATGTTTTGATGTGTTTTTAGGTCTAATGATCATTGGAAAAGGCTTGGATTTGGTTAAAAAAAGTTGGAAGGAAAAAAGACTTACTCTTGAAGGATTCAAGACTATCACAAGTCATTACACATGGGATGATTCATTACAGAAAGCTTCCGTAACAAGTCGGCATCCTGGAATGACTCGGCATTGGGACAAAAGGCCTAGAAGATTCTGGATTGAGTAATTTTCGTATTTCGGTCATAAATTTCTTTACAGACATCTAAATGAAGTGATTCAAGTTGATTTTGAAAGATGACTCGAAGATCTAGAACTTTCATGAAGGGATTTTCTAGAGATAGAGTCATTTATATGGACAAAAATGCCTTGGAAGTTATGTATTCTGCATAGGGTTGTAACCCTTCATGTCAAAGGGTACCTTTCTATTTTGTAACCACTTCTAAGGCCTATATATATAGGTCATTAGTGCCTTGTACATGAAGATAGAATCAAGAGAGAATCAAGATAGAGAATAAAGATAGAATTGAGATAGAATTCAATATAGAATTCAAGATATAATTCAGGAGAGTTCATTCTTCTTTTCTATTATCTTATCTATTATTCAAAAAGAAGGAAGCAGATCATTTATGCAAGAGAGATCATTTTTGGCTAGAAGACAAATTAAAAGGGTTGTATAAACTTAATCTCTTCTCTTCTATATTATTTTTTATTGTCTCTTGATTTAATTAACCATGCATAGTGGCTAAGTATTTGAAGGAATTGTAATGTTGATTGAATAAGGATTACATACTCATACTTGCTTGTTTGATTTGAATTCAATTAGTAAAAAATTGTGTTATGTATGCTTGATCACCATATGTAACTTGTAAATCAGTTTATTTACAATGAGAGTTGGAATAACTTGGTGGAACTTTAATTGGATTCACTTAAGTAATAAATTCATTTGGAGACAAGGAATTCATCTTAAGGGATATTTAGTAGTTTTACTTGTGTTTCCTTGTCTATCTCTACAATGAACCGAGAGGACTTGTAGACTATAGACGGGAATATCCTAATCTGACAACGAGAGTTGCTTTTTAGGATTTTTTTGGTATAGTGTTATTTATGGTTTCTTCCTATCTCTACAATGAACCGAGAGGACTTGTAGACTTTAGGAGGGAACACTTCTAATTGACAACGAGAGTTGCTTTTAGGAACTTTACTTTAATCTGACAATGAGAGTTTCTTTTAAAGATTATACGCACTAATTTCCAATTATTAAGTCAAGAATATTAATTTACATATCCTTATTGATTATCATTGTAATTCTTCCATGTGTTTTGATAAGAACTTATAGTAATTGTAGTTTTAGTATTAGAGTAGTTGTTTTGATTATAATTTATTTGCTTGATTATTATTGTGATTTTATTTGCCTATCCATCTTAGTACCTATTCGATTAATACAATATTTACCCCGAATTCCCTATGGATCGACACCCTACTTGCTCTATACTAAGTCCTAAAGACTACAATATTATAATTTGACCCTCGATCAGATTTTGGCGTCATTGTCGGGGAATTTGATCTGTAATATTTATTAATTTAGGGTAGAGAAAGGTTGTTTTAGGCCTTGTTTTAATTTTTATTTATTTTTTTGTTTATTTATTTTTTGTTTGTTTCTATTTTAATTTCTATTTAAAATTTTATTTTTATTAATTGTTTAATTATGAATTTATATGCTTACTAGGAGTACTAGTGATAGTAACCTGCTTTTTGATCCTGAAATTGATCTAACCATACGTGCTTTGTGCAGGGAACAAAGGCAAAGGATAGAGAATCAATTAAACTTCAATAGAATGGCTTAACCGGAGAGAAGGACATTGGGTGATTTTGCCATTCCCGATATTTCGGGTAGTTTTGGTGGAATTGTGGCTCCGGCTATTCTTAACAATAATTTTGAGATCAAGCCAAGTATTATCCAAATGTTGCAAAATAATCAATTTGGAGGCTTACAAGGAGAGGATCCTTATGCTCATATTTTGACTTTTCTCAATGTGTGTGCAACCTTCAAAATAAATGGAGTGACAGATGATGCAATAAGGTTGAGATTATTTCCATTTTTGATCAAGGACAAGGCATAACTATGGCTTGCAAGTTTGCCTAATGAATCAATTGCCACATGGGACTAATTAAAGCAAGCATTTCTACACAAATATTTTCCACCACATAAGATAGCCAAGTTTCAGAATGAAATCACTACTTTCAAGAAAAATGGAAGTGAGACAATTTATTCGGCTTAGGAAAGGTTTAAGGAACTATAAAGGCAATGTCCACATCATGGTTTTCTAGAATGGATGATCCCTCAAATCTTTTACAACGGGTTGAAAGATAAGAATAAAAACATCGTCAATGCGGCTTTTGGTGGGAAATGGATGGACAAAATAGCTAGAGAGGCCATTACATTGCTTGAGGAACTTGCATCTCAAGGGTACATGGGTGAAAAAACTACTATGGCAAAGGCAAGAGGAATCTTGGAACTTGATTCAATCAACATGCTTAGTGCAAAAGTGGATGCCCTCACCAAAATGGTAAGTAAATCTCAAGTTAATTCATTAGAATGTACTAACCTTATTTGTGAGACTTGTGGAGGACCTAATTCATATTCTCAATGTAATATGAGTGCTAATAAAGATCTAAATTATATCCAAGGGGGTTTCAACCAAAGAGTAGGACTTAACTTAAACACATATAACTCTCAATGGAGGAACCATCCTGGAGTCTCATGTTCAAACCCATCTTCGCAATTGAACCCCCAAATTAACCCAAACACCAAACCTCAAAACCCACCTAGATTCCCTACAAAACAACAACCCTTCAATCATCCCCAATCTAAACCTAACCTAGAGAACCTTATTGAGCAATTTTTGAACCAATAAATTGCCATCAATAAACAAAATGAGGAGCAATTTAAACAAATATCTTCTAAGCTTGAGCAAATTGCTACTTATAACTGAATCCTTGAAACAAAAATTTCCCAACAAGCTTCTTCTTCTAATGCTAAACCCTTAGGAAAGCTTCCAAGCCAACCAGAGTATGCACAAAAGGAGACTTGATAAGCAATTACTTTGAGGAGTGGTAAAGAAGTTGAAGGAAGCTCTAGTAAAAAAACAATAATAGTTGATGATGAATAGGTAGGGATTAAAGAAGGGGAGGTTAGTGGTACAAAGAAAGATGAGAGTAAGTTGCAAAGTAAGAAAGAAGATGCTACATCACCAAAGGTGGATATTAGAACTCTTCCTTTCCCTCAAAGGTACATAAGGCATAATTTGGATAAGCAGTTTGAAAAATTTCTTGACTATCTAAAGGAGATTACTATCACTATACCATTTGTGGAGGCAATAAGGGATATACTTGCATGGGGTAAGTTTTTAAAGGATATTTTTAACCATAAAAGTAAGATTGAAGACTATGGTTTGGTATCTCTTGTTGAAGAATCTAAAGCTATATACTCCAAATCTCCACTGAAGCTCAAGGATCCTGGTTCATTTACAATTCCTTGTACAATTGGAGGTATGCATTTTGACAAAGCCTGATGTGATATTGGTGCTAGTGGTAGCCTTATGCCTTTTTCAATTTACAAAAAGCTTAACTTAGATGAGATTAAGCCTACCAATATGTCTCTTTCCTTGGCGGATAAATCTGTTACATATCCACTTAGAATATTAGAGAATGTGCCAACAAAAGTAGGTAAGTTTGTGATACCAGTAGATTTTGTTGTGTTGGAGATGGAAGAGGATCTTGAAATTCCAATTTTGTTTGGAAGACCATTTTTGCGGACAGCAGGAGCAATTTTAGATATGAAGAATGGGAAAATTACATTTGAAGTAGATAATGAATCTATGAAATTTGATGTGTTAAATATGGTGAAGTAAACACCTATAGAAGTGGCAAGCAGAGTTGATCATATTGATGCTCATGATGTTATTGATGGGTGTATAGAAGAGGTGATTCATAAGTGTATAAAAAGTGATTCTATGGAGCTAAATAAGGTTCATGAGCCTAATGAGCAAGTTTTGGAGATAAGTCCATATAAACCTTTTCAAAGGACATCAAGATTTGAATCTTTGAAGAGAGAAGATGATCTAGAGGCTACTGCATCACCTGAAAAAGTAGAGTTGGAGCTTAAGCCTTTACCATCAAATCTCAGATATGCTTTTCTTGACTCTAATCTTCAATATCCTTTTATTGTTAATTCATCTTTGCCTAATGATTATGTTGATGCTTTGTGTGATAAGTTGAATAATCATAAAAATGCTATTGGTTATTCTATTAATGATTTAAAAGGAATTAGTCCTAAAATATGTATGCATAGAATTTTGTTAGAAGATAATGCCAAACCTTCCATTGAAGGCCAAAGGTGATTGAATCCCACTCTTAAATAAGTGGTAAGAAAAGAGGTGACTAAGTTGCTTGACAACGGAATCATTTATTCCATTAGTGATAGTAATAGGGTAAGCCCCGTTCAAGTTGTTCCAAAGAAGGGAGGCTTAACTGTCGTTAGGAATGAGTCTAATGATTTAATACCTACTCGAACTGTCACTGGATGGCGTATGTGCATTGATTATCATAAATTGAATAAAGCAACTAGGATGGACCATTTCCCATTGCCTTTTATTGACCAAGTTCTAAAGAGGCTAGCTAATTTCTCTTATTTTTGTTACCTAGATGGACTTAGTGGATTTTATCAAATCCCTATTCACCTTAAAGACCAACCTAAGACTACTTTTACATGTCCTTATGGTACTTTTTATTTTAGGCGTATGCCTTTTGGTTTATGTAATGGACCTGCAACTTTTCAACGATGCATGTATTCAATATTTAGTGATTTGCTTGATGATTATGTAGAAGTTTTTATGGATGACTTTAGTGTCTATGGTACTAACTTTTCACATTGTTTAGACAATCTCTCTAAGGTTCTTGACAGGTGTATCGAGCATGGTTTGGTCTTGAATTAGGAGAAATGTCATTTCATGGCACAAGAAGGAATCGTTCTTGGTCACTTAATTTCAGAGAAAGGCATTGAAGTTGATAGAGCAAAGATAGAAGTAATCGATAAATTACCACCTCCCAAATGTGTTAAGGACATAAAAAGCTTCTTTGGACATGCATGGTTTTATAGGAGATTTATCAAGGATTTTTCAAAGGTCACAAAGCCATTGTGTATGTTACTTGCTAAGGATGCAGGGTTTGAGTTCGATGATGCGTGTCTTGATGCATTTAACACCTTGAAAAGTGCTCTTGTATCTGCATCTGTTTTACAACCACCTAATTGGGAGGAGCCATTTGAAATAATGTGTGATGCTAGCAATTTTGCTATGGGAGCTGTGTTGGGTCAAAGGAAGGAAGGCAAGCCTTATGTGATATATTATGCAAGTAAACTACTTGATGAAGCTCAAATCAACTACACCACTATAGAAAAGGAGCTAATAACTATTGTTTATGCATTTGACAAGTTCATATCATATCTTATGGGGCAAAAAGTGATTGTTTATTCTAATCATTCTGCTCTTAAATATCTTTTGAGCAAGAAGGACGCAAAACCTAGAATTTTAAAATGGATTTTGATGTTGCAAGAATTTGACTGGGAAGTCCGAGATAAGAAAGGGAGTGAAAACCTAGTAGTGGACCATATATCAAGGCTAGACCAAGATGGATTAAGAGAACTTGATGATGGTGTCCCAATCAATGAGTCCTTTCATGGTGAACATCTTCTGAATATTACATCAAAATAACTTCTATGGTTCGCTGACATTGCAAATTATCTGGTAAGCGGAGTTCTACCTTATGGTGTGGATTATAGACAAAAGAAAAAGTTTTTGTATGATAGTAGATTTTACTATTGGGAGGAGCCCTTACTATACAAAAGGTATGCGAATGGATTAATTAAAAGGTGCATACCTCAAGATGAAGTCCAAGAAGTTTTAAAGCATTGTCATTCCTTGGAAGTTGGAGGACACTTTGGAGCATCAAAGACAACATCTAAGGTACTGCAATCTGGTTTTTAGTGGCCTACTTTATTTAAGGATGCTAGAGAATTTTTGCTCACATATGATAGATGTCAAAGGATGGGTAACATATCTAGGAAGCATGAAATGCCTTTGAAAGGAATTCTTGAAGTTGAAATTTTTTATGTGTGGGGAATAGACTTTATGGGTCCTTTTCCTAGCTCTTTAGGCTACAAGTATATTTTGGTTATGGTTGATTATGTTTCAAAATGGGTTGAGGCAATGCCAACCTTGACCAATGATGCTAGAATAGTTAAGAAAATGCTTAAGAAGGTCATTTTCCTTAGATTTGGTACCCCTAGGGCATTGATAAGTGATGGAGGTTCCCATTTTTACAATCATCTAATAGAAGCTCTATTAAAGAAATATGGAGTGACACACAAGGTTGCCACTCCATATCACCCATAAACAAGTGGGCAAGTTGAGGTAAGTAACCGGGAGATTAAATGGATTCTTGAGAAAATGGTTTCTTCGTCAAGGAAAGATTGGGCATTGAAGCTTGATGATGCATTATGGGCGTATAGGACAACATTTAAAACTCCAATAGGCCTTACTCCTTATCAGCTTATATATGGGAAGTCATGTCACCTACCCATTAAGCTTGAGCATAAGGCATATTGGGCAACTAGAGCTCTGAACTTTGATATGATGAAGGCAGGAAAGAAAAGGTTACTTCAACTCAATGAATTAGATGAACTAAGGATGAATACATATGAAAATGCAATGTCGTACAAGGATAGGACTAAACTGTGGCATGATAAGCATTTAGTAAAGAAAGACTTTCATAAAGGAGGGGCTGTTTTGCTTTACAATTCAAGATTAAGGTTGTTTCCGGGCAAGTTAAAGTCTAGATGGTCGAGTCTTTTTAAAGTTGTCAAAGTTCATCCTTATGGTGCCATCGAGATATCAAATGATAAGGGTGAAACATTTAAGGTAAATGGACACCGCCTCAAACCCTACTTGATCGGTAAGGCAACTACTTCAGGTCAACCTATATACCTTTCTAAGACTTAAAGGAATTAAGGTACATTCACTAACACATTTTTACTTTATTATGCATTTTTATTCTATGTTTATATTTCATTTTCATTTTTTTTAGCAATTTCACTTCACATTTCATTACTCATAAACTTGTTTTCAAAATTTTTATTTTACACATTTTCCTTGTTGCTTTTCTTAGTTCAATTTTTCTTATTCATATGCAATTCATTATTAGAATTTCATTATTTTCCTTTTAGTATACATTTGGTTTCTAATTAGTATATTTTTGGTTTTTGATACAATTTTTATGCATTCCCTTTATACATATTATTTAGAATAGGACTTAGAAATATTTTTGCATTTTTTTTATACCGTCATGACTCGTTACACCATAACGAGTCATTACAGTAACCCATTGTGCCGAGTCGTTACACATGGAATGACTCGACACAACCCAAATCAAAATGTCATGACTCATTCCAATGGATCGAGTCGTTACAGAAAGCAAGCGTCATGACCTGTCCCACCCATGTCGAGTTGTGCCACCTGCAACTAACTTCCATTTTTGATTTTACACACACATACACTTTTATCAATTTTGGATTTGTGTTTTTAACATCTTTTTATTAGTTTTTATTTATTTTTTAATTCAAAATTGAATGAAAAGGTGTTTCATTTTTCAAGAGGTGTCATATATTTTCACTTCCCCATACACCTTTTCACCTTCAAACACATCTTTTCAACCCTTTCTCACACACCTTTTCATATATCTTACACCCTTATATCTTACACACCTTCTACACCTATATATACCCCCTTTTTACCACCCTCACCACTCATAAAACCCACCCTTAAGAGTCTATACGAATTTTGATAAGACTCTTATTATTTCATCTTCCCCATTCTCTTTTCTCCCTATAAAAACTCTTTCCATTTTCTTTTTACAGAAACCCTAACTGAAATCTCTACTCCTTTCCTTTCCATTTTCTCTATTTTCTTTACTTTATTTTCATTTTTATCATCTTCATATTCCTGCATTTCTATTACTACTTCTATTCAAGCAAGTTTAGCAATATAGGTAAGACTAGAGGATCAACATCTTAGAGACTTCATGTTAAAGAATCTCCTCAAGAGGAAGAGGAGAATCTAAGCAAGACCTACAAGGCCAAGTTCCTCATCCTATCACATGAGGAAGGGGCTAAGCTTACCAACATCAAATTCAGAGAAATATTGGCTTGTAAGTATATGCCTAACTCTCTTTTGATTAGAATAGATATGTTTGATGAGTTTGATAGAATGCTTAATCAATGTGGTCTTAAAAGGTTGGTTTCAATGCATGAGGACACATATGTGGATTTAGTCACTGAATTTTACACCACTCTTGATGTTAATGCCACCAACTCATAAATCTTGGAATTTAGGTTCGAAGGCAAATAACACCAACTCACTTATAGTTTCATGGGTAGAGTGTTTAGATTAAAAAAGGATGGGTTATGTGACCCTCCTTCTAACTTTAAGTTGAATGAGTTTTGGACTTTCTTGACTGATTTGCACACTCGCTTTTAACCCAAGAAAGCTAAAACAATGTTCATAAAGGATATGAACTATTGGTTGCTACATAAATTCCTTGCTTGTCTTGTCTTTCATAAATCTGAATTCAAAAGGGTCACTGCACAAGAGATGTTTCTCATGTGGTGCATTCATAATAGAAAACAAGTTTATTAGACCTATTGGATTTTCAACCAATTGTTGTCTTGTGCACCACGTAAGGATGCACCCTTGACCCATGGTCATGTTGTCACAATTATTGGTAAAGCCTTGAATATCAATCTTGGAAATTACACTCGAAAAGTCAAGTGTTCTTATTTCACTAACCATGCCCTCGTAAGAGGAGAAGTTGTTGATGCAGGTTTAACGTTCATTCCCGCCCACTCACGATCTTATTGGTGAGGCCTTCCCGGGGCAACCCGAGTTGAGGAACCAATCCACCAACCCATGGAAGAGGAGGAAAAGGAGGACAAGGAAGCAGAAGAGTTTCCATAATACCAACCTTTTGGAGATGTTCCCCTCCTTACATACCCCCTCCAAAGTGCACCAAGTTCTTTGAGTGATCACCCACCTATATGGGATCAAATTCTGAACAACCAAATTTCAATGCAAGGGCAATTGAATGCCTTAGCACGTCATCAACAACAACTCATTCATCGCCAACGTAGGATGGAGTACAAATTGGAAAAGTATTTCGCTCAATGCGGCTATTCCATTGACTCTCCACCCACCACTCCCACCGATGACTAGGGAAGTTCTTCTTTTCCTTTCATTTTTTATTTTTCCATACATTGGGGACAATGCATGTATTAAGTATGGGGGGAAGGATACTAGTTATATATATTAGGATGCTATATATATATATATTTATTTATTTATTTATTTATTTATTTATGTTTGTGTGTTTTATATTTGTGTTTGTGTTTTTTTTATTATGTTTGCATGTTTGCATTATCTTTTTCATTCATTTTGCTCATATATATAATAGTAGCCATCCATATTAGTCTTTTTGATTTTGACCAAAGTTATTTTGTTTTGTTAAATTTTTAATGCTCAATTGGTAGAAAGTTTAAGTTTCATGTAGTATAAGTTATAAGTTTATGCTTTTATCTCTTTTTATTATTTCTAAAATCTAAAAAATGTATTAGTCAACTTGCTAACTATGCTTAAGGCTAGTTAGTAATGTTTTAAACCTAGGTATTCTTAGAGTCTTAAGTAATTTTAGAGAAACTATAGCCATAATACTTAGAAACTCACTTTTCAATAATGGATGAGGACTTATTATTAAAAAAAATAAAATAAAAAGTAAATAATGCTTGTGATATGATGCATCTCGAGTAAGTTGTGTGCTCCTTAGTTGCATTCATTCGGAAAGAGATGTATAATATCATAAGTTGGTGCATTTGTGTTTGCTTCTCATTTGCATTCGTTCAGAAAGAGTACATCCAGTAAATTTACTTTGAAAAAAAATTTTGTCTAAAAATGACGTGAGAAGAGTGAGTTAATGAATGTGATTAAAATTTTCTCAAAACTTACTTTTGCCTCTAGAGTTCCTAAGTTTGAAACATGACTATTTGGTCTACATAACTTGGTTAGAATTTTGACTTTGTATTTTTTATTTTACTCTTAGTAAATTGAGATAATTGGGCAAACTTGTTGCTTATACTATGAGGCTTGTTTATTCTATCATTGTTGAGCATTGAAAGTATATTATATTTTCTATCTTTGTTCTAAATTAAATTGGCTTGGTGTGGTGGCTACGTCTATTTAGAGTAAAATGAAAATTTTGTTAGCTTTTTCATCTTGGATCTTCACTTGCTTGAGGGCAAGCAAGGTCTAAGTATGGGGGAGTTTGATATAATGCAAATATGCATACTTATTTAGGAGTATCCTAGTAATTATGTTTTTTTATTTTTCTTGTGATTTTGTGTTTTTATGTTCTTATTATATGATTTCTATCTTCCAAATGTATTTTAGGTTTGTTTGTATGTTTTGATGTGTTTTTAGGTCTAATGATCATTGGAAAAGGCTTGGATTTGGTTAAAAAAATTTGGAAGGAAAAAAGACTTACTCTTGAAGGATTCAAGACTTTCATGAGTCATTACACATGGGATGACTCGTTACAGAAAGCTTTCGTAATGAGTCGGCATCCTGGAACGACTTGGCACAGGGACAAAAGGCCTAGAAGATTCTGGATTGAGTAGTTTTCGTATTTTGATCATAACTTTCTCTAAAAACATTCAAATGAGATGATTCAAGTTTTTTTGGAAAGATGACTCGAAGATCTAGAACTTTTATGAAGGAACTTTTTAGAGATAGAGTCATTTACATGGACAAAAATTCCCTGGAAGTTATATATTCTGCATAGGGTTGTAACCCTTCATGTCAAAGGGTACCTTTCTATTTTGTAACCTCTTATAACCACTTCTAAGGCCTATATATATAGGTCATTAGTGCCTTTTACATGGAGATAGAATCAAGAGAGAATCAAGAGAGAATCAAGATAGAATTTTAGAGATAGAATAAAGATAGAATTGAGATAGAATTCAATATAGAATTCAAGAGAGTTCATTCTTCTTTTCTATTATCTTGTCTATTATTCAAAAGGAAAGAAGCAGATCATTTATGCAAGAGAGATCATTTTTGGCTAAAATAAAAATTAAAAGGGTTGTATAAACTCAATCTCTTCTCTTTTATATTATTTTTTATTGTCTCTTCATTTAATTAACCATGCATAGTGGCTAAGTATTTGAAGGATTTGCAATGTTGATTGAATAAGGATTACATACTCATACTTGCTTGTTTGATTTGAATTCAATTAGTACAGAACTGTGTATTGTATGCCTGATCACCATATGTAACTTGTAAATCAGTTTATTTACAATGAGAGTTAGAATAACTCGGTCGAACTTTAATTGGATTCACTTAAGTAATGAATTCACTTGGAGACAAGGAATTCATCTTAAGGGATATTTAGTAGTTTTACTTGTGTTTCCTTGTCTATCTCTAAAATGAATTGAGAGGACTTGTAGACTTTAGAAGGGAATATCCTAATCTGACAACAAGAGTTGTTTTATAGGATTTGTTTGGTATAGTGTCATTTATGGTTTCTTCCTATCTTTACAATGAACCGAGAGGACTTGTAGACTTTAGGAGGGAACACTTCTAATTGACAACGAGAGTTACTTTTAAGAACTTTACTTTAATTTGACAATGAGAGTTGCTTTTAAAGATTATACGCACTAATTTCTAGTCATCAAGTCAAGAATAATTAATTTACTTATCCTTATTGATTATCATTGTAATTCTTCCATGTGTTTTGATAAGAATTTATAGTAATTGTAGTTTTAGTATTAGAGTAGTTATTGTATAATTTATTTTCTTGATTATTATTATGATTTTATTTGCCTATCTATCTTAGTACCTATTCGATTAATATAATATTTACCCCGAATTCCCTGTGGATCGACACCTTACTTGCTCTATAATAAGTCTTAAAGACTAGCGTATTATAATTTGACCCTCGATCAATGCTCATCATAGTTAGCACTATAAATCAGGATATCATCAAAGTGAACCACAATAAACATGCCAATGAAAGGCCTCAACAATTGGTTCATAACATGCATAAAGGTACTAGAGGCATTTGACAATCCGAAGGGCATCACAAGCTACTCATACAACGCTTCCTTGGTCTTAAATGCTATTTTCCACTCATCCCCAGGCTGAACATGTATTTGATAATATCCACTCTTTAAATCAAGTTTAGTAAAAATAATTGCACCACTAATCTGATCAAGCAAATCATCCAGACATGGGATAGGAAATTTATACCTTACGGTGATCTTATTGATGGCTTGGCTATCCACACACATGCGCTAAGACTCATCTTTCTTAGGCATCAAAAGGGTAGGAACAAGACAAGGGCTCATGCTTTCCCTAATGTGACCTTTAATAAGTAGCTCCTCCACCTATCAATGCAACTCCTCATGCTCACTAGGACTCATCCTGTAATGTGGTTTATTTGGCAATACTGTTCTGAGCACCAAGTTAATAAGATGTTGAATGTCACAAAGTGGTGGCAAACCATTAGGAAGTTCATCAGGAAATAAGTCATTAAATTCTATAACCAAGGGAACCATAACTTCTAGGACTGTAATGGGCTCAACCACCTCCTTTCCTAACAACATATACTGTGTGTCTAACTCTTATAGTTCCTTATCGAATTGAGCCAAAGACAACAAAGTACTAATTCCATTGGCTGGCTTAGGTATATCCACTTGTTGTTTAGGCAGCAATATAATTTTAACCCCATCAAAGATGAACCTATAAGTATTGGTTCTCCTAATATGCGTCACATCCCTGTCATACTACCATGACCTTCCTAATAATAAATGAAAGGCATCCATAGCCACCACATCGCACCATACAACATCTTTATATTTCTTGCCAATGGAGAATGACACCAAGGCTCTCTTAGACACTGCAACTTCCCCACCCTTCTTTAACCAAGCCAATTTATAGGGTTTAGGATGACTTTCAGTAGATATGTCTAGTTTTTGGATAGCCTCAACAGACACTATATTCTCACAACTCCCTCCATCAATGGCAAAGCGGCATACCTTGTCTTTAATAGTGCAAGTAGACTGAAAGATATTACATCTTAGCCATCCTTCCTTTGAACTTGCCTTAGGGGTCAAGCAAGAACGCCTAACGATAAGGGAAGTCCCTACATCTCTTTCCAAAAGTAATTCCTTAACTGTTTTATCCTCATCATATATAGGATCACCCTCAATTTCCCGGTCCTCCTCAATATAATCATCTGCCTCAAGGAAGAGGGTCTTTTTCCCAACCTTCTTTTTACATTCAGATAGCATATAGCTAACCTTTCTATAGCCAAAACATTTTATACCCCTTGCTAGTCTATTAAGTTGCCTCATGCCTCTATTATTGTCGGCAACACCACTACCACCATTACCACTTACTGCTTTATTAACACCACTATTACTGCCAGCCCCATTGCCCCAAGTGTTTGGATTGGCAGCTCTTCATGACTGTCTCTCAACCACTAAAGCTCTTTGATGAGCTGCAGACACTGAAATAGGATTAAATAAATTCATTATGTCCTACAGCTATGGCCTCAAACCCCTAATATACCTTGCTACCAACTAATCCTCCATTTCCTAGATTTCATTCCTTACAATCAATTGATAAAATTTAGTAGTGTAATCATCCACTGATCTCATACCTTGTCTCAGATTTTGCAGACGTTGGTACATCAACTGCTAGAAATTATATGAAAGAAAGGCATATCGTATATGCTTATTCATCTTCTCCTAAGTAGTAATTTTACTCTTTCCCAATCTAATGCAAATCAATTTTGATTATTTCCACCACACAGTAGCCCTACCCCTTATTCTTGTGGTAACTAAAGGAACATGCTTGTCTTTTAATACCCCTTTAAATTCTAGAATCTCCTCAACCGTCAACAGCTAATCCAAAAATTCTTTAGCTTGAAGGCTGCCATGAAATTCTGGAATCTTAGTTCTCATGCCCATTTCTTAGCGCCTATTAGTATCATCTGTGATAGGCCAATTGTGTCTGTGAGGAGCCCCATCTTCATACTCATCCCCTACCTCCTTATCATCACCAAACTGTTCTGGATGATTATTTCCTTAGGCTTTTTTCTGGTTACCCATATCGTGGCCAATCTACCTACCAATTGATCCACCACTTGATTCATTCGCTCATCAATCATCTCCTGGACCCTCTACTCCATGTCTCATTCATACACCTCCTGCACTCGTCTCCTTGGTTGCATGTTATCAAGATCGATGCTCTGATACCAATTGACATAGCGAAAGCCTAAGAAATTGGATAAATATTGCTCAATGTTGAATCATGCATGATTACCGTCTAGCAATCTTCTATAACATGTTGATTTATGCATAAATGCCAGAAATCAATCTTCTACAACCTGTTGATTTGTACAAAAATACCAGGATATAGGCAATATTGATTTACACAAAGGAATATCAAAAATTAGGAAAATAGAATCTGATGATCAATTCAATAAAAATTGTCTTACATAACACTAAGGCTCACATATTTATAAGTAGCACAAACCTACCAACCCTAATTTTTATTTAGGAAATAAAAATAAAGACAATTCTAGCTAAAGTAGGAAATCAAATCCCTAACATTATAGGAAAGTTAATTTCTAATCAATACTAAATTAAAATTAAAATCAAATCCTAATAATAATAATAATAATAATAATAATAATAAAATTATATCTGCTATCCAATGTTTTACAAACTCATTCTAAGGCTTGTTGCTCTACAGCATTCCCTCTAGGGTAGAGAAAATTTGCCCTCGAATTTTGCCTAAACATTTAGAAACAAATTTGCTATAGAACATCATAAATTCATCTTCAACTTGTAATTCCTTCAAAATAACAATTAAAGGAATATAAGAATAAAGAAATTTATCAATGCCAATGAAGTTAATATGTTCAACATCATCCTCATCCTCTTCATGAAATATTGGCTCATCTCCAATAAATGCATCCTCATCCTCACCGTCATCAGTATCATAGAATAAGGTCTATTTATAATACTCTATCAATATGATTAATAAGGATCATTTTGACTTTAATACCACTTAATGTAGTAGAAGCCTTAAGAAAGAATTGAATTCATTGATTCTAAGAATACCTGAAAATAATAAACTAAAGCCCTGTTGATTCAAAGAACACTAAAGGAATTAAAAGAATTATATTAGTAATTTATTTTTAATTAATCAAAACTATCTCAAAATAACTTAAAGAGGTAAATAAATAGTGTTTAGGGAAAAAACCCTAAAACCAAAAAAAGGAAAAGACTAAAAACTCCATAAAAAAAAGGAACATAAACCTTAATGTCAAATTTTAGGGCCAAAACAAAGGAATTTGGGCCAGAAGATGGGTTGCTATAGACGCAGTGTGTAACATCCATTATAGCCCTCTGAGTCAGTTTCGATTTGATATATTATAGGCCTTGTGGGTTAATCGGTGTTTTCATGACCGTCCATTTGAAGCCTAAGTATGCACACTTACTTTATCAAATCCATCCATAAATTTCAATATTGCCTCATCAATATCACTGGCCCAATATATTACTCAATTAAAATATAGACTCTTGGGTTTTCCTAGCCTAATCACCATATAACTAAAATGTGATTCTCGGGTTTTCTTGGCCCAATATATCATTCAATTGAAACATAATTCTCAAGTTTTCCTGGCCTGATATATCACTCAATTGAAACATGATTCTCAAATTTTCCTGACCTGATTGTCACTCAACTGAAATACAAACTTCAGGGATACAACTCGAACAACCCTTCTCTTAATTATGAGCTTCAGGGATACAACCTGAACATCTTTTCTCTGATCATGAGCTTCAGAGATACAACCCTCCTTTGATCATAAGCTTCAAGGATACAACCTGAATAACCCTCCTTTGATCATAAGCTTTAAGGATACAACCTAAACATTCCTGTTTTGATTACGAGCTTTAGGGATACAACCTGAACAACCCTTTCTTCCAAAACATGATCCTCAAGACACTCATGGGAAATTTTTTTACACTATCCTTTTTTGAATTCCTCTTCCCTAGATTAAACCCCTTTGTTCTCCATTCTCTTATTATTTTTATTTTCCCAAGAGACCTAACTAAAATATCTTCCACTATAAAAACCCACTTTTCTTTCTCTTTTTTTCCTTTCTTCCTCCTTTTTCTTTTCCCTCCTTTCTCTTCTCTTTTCCTATGCTCACATTTTTTAAACATGGATGATGAGAGGATGCTAACCGTATCAAGTGGGATCACATTTCACTTTTTGTAAACACCCTCTGCAGTCTTGGATTGTCCAAAGGAGATACAATTCCTCTCTTAATAGATTTGAGGATTGATATTTGTTAATCGACATCTGAAGAGGTTAGTATTCGAATCCTTCTTATTTTCTTATAAATTACATTGGGTTATACTATATTTACATTCATTTATCTTTCATGATTGAAAACTAGATTTATTAAATATGCATTTTATTGATTTAGTGAAACAAATTAGATACCGTTCACTAATCTTCCCTACGTAGAGGTGATCGCCTCTTTATTGAAGTGATTGCCTCTCTACATGACAATCACCTCATTAAATTGGGCGATCATCTTTATGTCAGCGTACAGGGTATCACCTCATGCGCAGGGGTGATTGAAGATAGTGAGGTTTAGCGTGCGCCTAAGATTTTAGTAACTGCGACACTGTTTGGGCTCAGGGCCCTAGGGAACAACACACTACTATATCACAAAGACATAATATGGAAATGAGGAGTCGCCACCTAGGGTAATAACTGGGACAAGTCATTTTTGTGGTACTCGATTCTTTAAAAGAAGGCTAGCACCACAACCAAGAGATTATAAGAATGGAATACTAACTTCTTTTAGTCTTGTGTTCATTTAGAAGTACTTTATGAATTACTACCTTATTCTCTATTTACACACAATTTTATTAAATCCTAATTAAACATCCATCTAGCCCTAAAGCAAACTAGTCATAAAACTGCATGAAAAAAATGCATACAAAGCACATCATCCCTAGGTATAAACTATGTTAATTTTATTTTAAAGTTTAGCTAATTCTACATTTTATTTACAAGTGAAATGGACTAAAGGTGGTCCTACATGTTAATAAATGAGCCTAAGTCTACTCATGTTAATTTAACTAAAGAAATAGGTCTATGGTCTATAAATTTTAAAGAAATGAATTAATTAATGGGCCTAATTCTTATTTAATTTTAATCAAGTGAACCTAAGTCTATTTTTTTTAATTCTAAAAGAGTGCCTAAATCTACAAATTATGAAGCATTTAAATTAGTGGGCCTAATTCTACATGCTTTAATTCAAAAATGGGCCTAAATTGATTTTAAAATTAATTAAACCTAAAAATCCAATTAAAAGCCTATTTATTAAATGGGTTAGAACCTAACATGGGCTTGGGGCCCAAAACACACAAAAATCAACAAACAAACCCAAAAACATAAAAACAATCAAATAAAAAAAATCAAACATACAATTAACTTATTTCTTCTAAAACCTAATTTTAATTAACATGCAACCTAAATTAATCTATTGCCTCCTTTGATTTTAATTAGGGTTTACCAAATTGAACCTAATTTACTAATTAATTTTATAAGAACAAGAGAAAGCTATACTTTTCATTATTTCAACTATTGGGGCTGTTACAAGATTTAAAAAAATAATAAAGAAAACAAAATTAAAATTACAACCTTTGAGAAAATAAATTAAAAAAATTCAAAACCCAAAAAAAAAATAATAAGATAAACTAAATAGAGCAAGATAAAAATTAAATTGGGATATTTAACTCTTGGCATTTATTCATGGATTCTCTATGGATTTCCTTGGTTGAATTATGTATTCATCATCAGAAACATGAAGCGCAAAGAAGAAAAGGAAAATAAGATTAGAATTAAAGAAGAAAGAAAACAAAATAATGAAAATTAAACAAAATAAATACAAAAATAATAAAATGAAAAATAATAAAATAATATGAAAGAAAGAATTAATAAAAAAGAAAGGAGTAGAAGAGTGAAGCTATGCATATGTTGTTTAAGTGCCTTTCAGAATGGGATTTCACCGTTTTGAGAAAATTGACCTTGTGTTTTCTTGATTTTTGGACTTCGAAAAAAATGGTTTTTTAAAACAGGTTTTTTTCCCTCTATATTTTTTTTAATCAACCTTTTTCTTTTGTAGGTTTTTTCCTCTCCCTCTTTACGTAGTCTCCTTTTTTTCTTTTTTCTCTACCAAACTTTCTTTTTATATCCCGTTCCTAACCCTAGCTAACCACTTATGTGATCACATGAGAGACAACTCTGATCTTTCCTTTAAAAAACAAATAGGATAAGAATTTTAATTTTAAAAAATTATATGCATACTAGACACAACACCCCTATAGATAAGTACCAAAATTAATTTTTTTTATTAAAAATAAATTAAATTTAGACCAATCATAATTTTAAAAAATTGAGAAAAATAATTCTTTGCTGAAATTTTAGTGCGTCAGCATTCCAGAATGTTGATTGGCATTGCGTGCCGATTGGCATTACGCAAATTTTCCAATATGCCCCTATAAAATTTAATTTTTTACAATTAAACCAAAAAAATATTGCAATTGAGTCCTTTAAATTGTGAAACTTAACACTAGAGGTCAATTTTCAACTAAATTTTCATCATATAGGCTTTTGTCGCATTCATGCACAAATGCATCCTAAAATTGGGTGCTTATAATTACCCCCCTTTGTTGCTATTTTCTTGAAAAATTGCAGCAAAGCAATAGAAGCACATAATTTCGAAGGAAAGAATTAGGGTACTTAATTGTATCCTAATTAATGGATTGATGCTTAAATTGCTGTGCAATTTTTAAGGAAGATATTATGTTTAGTATGCTTCACTATATTTCTTATAGAACGTCTAGTAAGATATATGTAAATGAGTTTTGCTATATTCCCTATGGGACATTTAGCGTTTCATGATTTGAGAACATGCTATAGCTCTTGTGGAACATCTAGCAATAATACCATAACTACTGTGTAGTATTTAGTGAACTGCATTATATTCCCTTTGGGACATCTAGTGATAATATATTTTATTATATTCCTTATGAGACATTTAACAAAATATATGTAATTATTCTCACTATATTCCCTATAGGACATTTAGTGATTTATGATTTGAGAACATGTCATAGCTCCTGTGGAACGTCTAGCAATAATACCATAACTGTTGTGTATTGTCTGGTGATTGCACTATATTCTCTTTATGATGTCTAGTGAGATATATGCAAATGAGTTTTGCTATATTCCCTATGGGACATTTAGCATTTTATGATTTGAGAACATGCTATAGCTCCTGTGGAGTGTCTAACAATAATACCATAAATACTGTGTAGTGCTTGGTGGACTGCACTATATTCCCTTTGGGATGTCTAGTGACAATGGATTTCATTATATTCCATATGAGACATTTAACGAAATATATGTAATGATTCTCACTATATTCCCTATGGGACGTTTAACGATTCATGATTTGAAAAATGTGCTATAGTTCATGAGGAACATTTAGCAATGATACCATAACTATTGTATAGTATCTAGTAAATCAAAATATTTGAAAATTCATGCTATAACTACTTTGTACCATATAATATACTGAATTTGAAATTCATGTTATGACTACTGGGGTAGTGCATAACGAAATAATCTGAAATTCCTGTTACAACTACTTTGTAGCATATAACAAAACATATTTAAAATTCTTGACAAAAATTATGATGTATTTAAAATGCAAAAATCAAATTCTATAATTATATTCAATATTTTATACTTGACAAAGGATTCAAAATTTTAATACAAACCAACTATGTAATTAATAATTCTGTGAATTATTAATTAATGATATGAATTTCATAAAATGGACCAAATTGTAAGGAAGAAATTTGACTTGAATGCAAGCAAGTTTCGATGGATCAAAATGGATATTTTCCATTCTATATACTTCACTTTTGCATGTCATGTTCCATTTCTCCTTACATCTTCATTTTCTTTTCCTTTCATTTTTTCCTTACATTGATTTTTTCTTTCTTTAATTACTTGATCATTTAACGTTCGATTTGCAATCAGTCATATCCTATGGCTGCCCCGCAATATAGACTACATAGGGAAGTGGAAATTCTAGCCAATTCAATTATGCTATCTCCATATTTTCCTCAAAATAGTCTTGGACTTCGAGAAGGCTCCATATCCTCCCTTTGACTTACCTACGTCTCCACTTACAGATGTGGGTAATGAGGAAATGTTTCCTTCTTTCTATTTATTTTTGCAAAAAATTATTTATAAAGTTAGTAATCAAAATCAATTTCAGAATGCAAATTAGTATGCACATTATTCAAATTAGATTAGAAACTGGTTGAAAATGCATGAAATTTTGAAATTAAACCATGAAAATATGAAAATTTTAGCTCGGGTTTGCTATATGTCTGATCAAATGTCTAGAATCCTAATCAGGAGTCCTGATTTTTAATTGCCAAAGCAAATTTTCAATCGGCACTGCCCAATGTTGATAAGCATTACGTAATGTCGCTTGGCATTTTGTAATGCCGATCAGCCTTCCATTTTGTCGATCAATTTTTAATTTTTTTTATTTTTCAAATTTCATCTAGGGATCGATGAAATTCACGAGTTATTTTCACATAGCTTGGGAATTATTTCATGGGCTACCAATGAATGTGACGCAACTGATATGAGCCTCAGGTTTTAGATAATTCATTGTTGTGCTTCTGACAGTTCGAGGCCGATCTGACCTTTATTCTTTATTTGCTTAGATTAAGAGGTGGATGGACACCACTCACACTTTTCATAATCGCATAGGGGAACTAACTATTTCTCCTATGAGCTTTTCTGCCATCACTGGGATTGCCTTCAGAGGAATTCCTATTCCTTTCAACATCTTATTTCAACCTTCTTGAAGATGCACGAAGTCAGTACGTGTGTAACTTGATTGGGTTCATCCCAATGTGGAAGAATCAGAAAAATATGGTCCTTTCATCTCTAATCGAGGGATTTAGACGCATGCCCACTACTACTCCCTGTTAGATTACTTAGAAGGTGAGGTGTCTCCTCCATATTCTGCTAGGCACAACTCTTTTCTGTGAGACTAGTCACGAGGTTAGCATTGCTTTACTCGACCCCCTTTCTGACTTTGATTGAGTTGTTACCCTTGATTGGGGATTTTCTGCATTAGCTTATCTTTTCTATAGACTGGATACTGTATGTAGAGGTGTTGTCATGATGTGTTGCTTTTAGCACATTTTTCATGTACGTTCTTTTTTTTTTACTGATTTACTAATTTATTTTTGTTTTCTAGATTTGGAGTATAGAGATCGGGCTGACCTAGGGTTTTGATGCTATTAGCTCCGATAGGAGTCTCCCTCTAATGCAGAGATGGGGTTCTTCCCATCTAGCTAGCATCAGAAATATTCTTCAAACTTATCATGATCAGATAAACTCCATTAAGTGGCACTTAGTAAGAAAACAAAATCGTTAATATTTTATAATGTAACTTTAAACTTAATTAACATAATTTGTAGATTAATTCTGATTGGCTGAAGGGAGTTGATGATGTCTAGAGATATGATTTTATGGTTGGAGTAGTATGTTTTAAGTCCATAAGGATTTTACTCCTTAGATATGATTGTCAGATGTGGTATTTAAGGGAACGAGTATATTGCTGGTCTTTTGGACCCTCACAACATCGTATTCCTTCTGATATCCCTCCTTCGATGTTACATAGCTCACACCTGATAGGTTCAGAGCTGAGAGAGGCGCTATAAGGATATGTTGTCTTGATTTTTCTTGAGCGATCTTGCCATTACCGTCGATTCATTCATGAGAATCTCCTAGAGCAAATTCCTACTAACCATGTTGAGGTAACTTTTGATCATTTCATTTATTCTTTTAGAACCCATAAATTACTCATTCTTTTTCATAGTTTAAGGAGATTAGTTCCCCTGCTATAGAGGCAATGGGGGAAGAGACCGAGACTACTCAGAGGACTGAGACTACTCCTAATACTGAGAGATTTGAGCCCAAACCTAGTCATACACACTATACTCAGCACATTAGGACTAGTCGTAATTGTTGGTGTTATCCTTGGCAATGTCTCTCTTCTAGATAGGTCAATGCCTTATTAGGCTCCTACTATTTAGAATTTGGTTGAGCAGTATATGCACTTTAGCGATGTTCAGCTTCCTAGTTTTCCCCAGCAGATACTTCTCATATGAGTCTATCTGACTTATTTCCTGCATGATTTATACACTTGACATGAATGTTGATAGAAAGTTTACAACACAGGTTCTCCAAACACAAGCAGAGTATTAACATGGTCTTGCCTCATCTCAAAGGTTATTTACTATGCAGGTCACAGATAGTTGGCGAGTAAGTATATACACTAAAAAATGCAAAGTGTATGCATGTTATGTATATGATATAACATTTCCCATATGTGCAAAGTTATTCTAGTGATCTAGAGCATGAGAATGAGATGCTTCACCGATAGCTTGTAGACTTAGGCATTGATCCTCATAGTGTTGGGACTTCATATGCTAGACCTTCAGATACTTATCAGCATGATGACCTGACTAGAGGATGGAGGCCTTGGCCCAATTCGGGAGCTCATGATGACCTATTAGGACTATTTTTATTTTTGAATCTCAGCATGCTTGTATCTGACTATTTCTATAGTACTGTTACTTTCTAGATTTTGCACTGTTCTAAGTACTGTTATATATCACTTGAATTGGTAACTGCTTTTGAGTAAACTTCTTCCATTAAAATCCTTCTAACAATGGATAATGCTGAATAATTAAATAAATAACTAATTAATTAAAAAGATAAATAATGAATATTCTCCCTTTAATAATTGTTTATTTATCCTTATCTCTTTTAGATTTCATCCCCTCATCTTATCCATATGCCTTGAGCAAATAGAATCCTTTTCTCATATGGACTCATTTTCCTTCTCTATATAAAGAACACACAAGGGGCATTATTCCTCATTCTTTACACTTTCAATTATGACTCAAGCATTCTCCAATTGATGAAGAAATTCCTTAAGAGCCTTGATGGAAATAATTGGAATAACTTTCTCCCTTTTCATTGCAAGTCACTAAAATACCTTCAGCATTTGAATATCAACAGCAACTTTTTGCATGGTATTGCAACTTTTTGGGATGCTAAGGACCATATGTTCATATTCAATGGGCAAGAGTTATGCCCAATGATTGAAGAATTTGCTACCATCTTGGGGTGCTCATTAGACTTAACGATCATGATTGCTCTTATTAATAAGCTATCCTATACTCATAACCCTGGGACCATCGATCTATCTTCTCTTATTACTGTTTGTGAAACTAAAGATAAGAACAGTGCTGCTTGGACTAGAATCATTGCTTTTTGTCTTTATGAACAATTTTGCTAGTTTCATCTTATGAAAAATGCTGACACACAGATTGTGAGTATTTTAGAGTAGGTACAAACTGGAGTCGACCCTGTGCCTATTATTCTTGCTAAAACTATCATAGGACTAGACAACTTCAAAACTTAGAATCATCTTTTAAGCAATTTACTTCTCCTTCAGGTACGTAACTAGAATCTTTTATTTGCCTTAACTTTTTCCCAAGTTGCCCTTTCAGGTTTTCAACTTAGCATGCTTGCCCTTACTTTTTCCTAAGATACCCTTTTGGGTTTTTAACTTAATGGGCTTTTTTTTAAGATTTGGCTATAAAAAAAAAGCTGAGTTTGCTTATCGTTCCTGCCAACCCTTTAACTTATCAAACTTATCAGCCATAATCTCATCCATTGAAGATGAAGGATAAGCTTACTATAAACCAATGGGTTGACTGGTTGAGGGGCATTGCAGATGTTGAGATCACATGGGTCTGCTCTTATTGGAAATTAAAGTTCATGACCATTGAGTTATATGATCATAGTGTTCTTATTCCTAGACTACTTTTCTCTACCTTTTTCTCTCCTTTATGTGTTTACCGTTAGTATGGTCGCCCATAGTTCATTTTCATTATTCTTAATGATTTTGAAGGGTTCCTTTTGAGACAGGACTTTTTGGACAAGGTTAGGAGCTTGTGGCCTTCTAGGAACTTTGAGCGAAATATCCATTTGAATGCTAATATGACTACCAATGATAAATACAAAGCTTGGGTTATAATGCAAACTATAGAGCCATCTGGATTTGCTAAG
The DNA here is from genome assembly GCA_947683625.1 of Mallotus nudiflorus. Classification (NCBI taxonomy): domain Eukaryota; kingdom Viridiplantae; phylum Streptophyta; class Magnoliopsida; order Malpighiales; family Euphorbiaceae; genus Mallotus; species Mallotus nudiflorus. Next base: position 153,575 of record CANTUR010000272.1, read on the forward strand.
TACAAGAGGACTCCAGTGTTGCAGGATGAATCATAAAAGAAGAAACCAAGACATATTTAGAGTAGTGATCTCATAGTTCTGGTTTTTTAAGGCTTTTCATGCTTTGTTTTTTTTTTCCTTTAAGTACTTATGCCTTATAATAAAGATAGGATATACAATATTCAAACAAAAATTTCATTTCAATTTGCTTTATTAATTAGGGCCAAAATGAGTACATTTATTACATCACATTATATAACTCATGTTATCAGCTAGTCCTTTTAGATTTTCTAACTGAGTATTCTTCTCTCACTTTTATTTCCCTAATTTTTGCCTGACCAGCCCTTTGTAGGTTTTCTAATTAGTGGGATCACCTCTTTTCTTTTATTCCTTAATTTTTGTCTACCAACCCTTTGCGGGTTTTCTGAATAGTAGGAATGTCCTAATTTTTACTTGATTAGCCTTTTCAGGTTTTCTAGCCAGCAAACTTTTATTTCTTTTATACCATTATTATTTTATCTTTTTTTTTAAAAGATAGTATTTCTTGAGATGATCCAGGTTGATTGGCTCAGTGAACTCATTCCCTTCAAGATTTGTTATTTTTGCAGCTCTCATAGATAGAATTGACTTGACTAAATACAATCCTTCCCAATTTGGTCTGAACTTTCCTCATGGATCAAATACTACTGCTCTAGACTATTTTAATAGCTACTCTAGACTATTTTAACACCATGTCCCCAACCTTTATCTTTCCAGGCTTAACCTTCTTATTAAATGATCTTGTTATCCTTCTCTAATATATCTGAGTATGAAACAAAGCATTCATCCTCATTTCATCTAGAGATACCAAATGATCATATCTCTTTCGCGCCTATTCATTCTAAGGTATTTTAGCTTCTATAACCACTCTCAAAGATTTGATCTCAGTTTTTATAGGCAAAACTGCTTCATAACCATACACTAAAGAGAATGGTGTTTGGCCCGTGGCAGTTCTAGCTATAGTCATGTACCCCCACAAAGTGAAAGGAAGAAACTCATATCAATCCTTGTAAGTTTTTACCATTTTAGAGAGAATCTTCTTAACATTCTTATTAGTCACTTCTACTGCTCCATTAGCCTGAGGGCAATAAGGTGAAGATTTATGATGTTCAATCCCATACTTCTGTAATAACTCTATTGTTTCTGCCTAAAATTGGACACCATTGTCTGTCACAACATGGTGCGGGATCCTATACCTGTAAATAAGACTCTTCTCAATAAACTATGCCACTTGTTTCACTTCAGAGTGCTAAAGGACTCAGCCTCTACCCATTTGGAAAAGTAATATATTTCCATAACTATATACTTATGCCCATTAGATGTTTTCGGCCTTATTTCTCCTATGATATCAATCCCCCATGCTGTAAAAGGCTAAAGAGATGATAAACTAATTAGCACCATAGGAGGAAGATGGTTAAGATTCCTATAGATCTGGCATTGATGGCACTGTCTTACTATTCTAATATAATCTTTTTCCAAACTCATCCAATAATACCCCTTGTTTGATTATCTTTTTAACAAAGATCATTCCATTCATGTGAGAACCGTAAGCTCATGCATAAATCTCTTTTATCACCTTTTAAGATTCATCTTTCTTGAGACATTTGAGCTGCATTCCATTCAGTAATCTTTTATATAATACTCCATCTTGACTCACATAATTACGTACAAGAACACGAAGAGCATATTTCTCTTTTAAAGTCGCTTCATTTGTATACTTTCCTTTCTTAATAAACCTTTGAATGTTATAAAACCATGGCTTCTCTTCATGCCCTATTTGGATACCTATAGTTTGCTCTCCCCCATAATATGGGGCTCCTGATTTTACGATTACCAAATTGCTTCATAGTAAATCCAGTCATATTATCCCATATCAAAGAGAGTGTTTCTAGTTCATCTACCATCTGATTATCATCTCTTGACAAATGGATGAAGAGATGTTTAATGAATTTCCTTATTAAAGTTTTTAAATAACATATATGAGGCTTTAGCTTTTCCTCTTTCACCTCCCATTCTTAATTAGCCTGATTGATGACCAACATCGAATCCCTATATACCAACAACTCTTTTGCTTCAGCTGCTATTATTGCCTCCACTCCATGAATGCATGCCTCATTCTCAGCCATATTATTTGTTACCTTGAGATCTAACTTCTTGGCCATTGGTATGGTTTCTCCTTCTAGCGTAACAAGAATCACTCCTAATCTGGCTCCTTTGTTGTTTATAGCCCCATTGAAATAAAGCTTCCACTCCTGATGCTCTACAACTAGTAAGTTCTCATTTAGAAATTATAAATTCCACTATTCATCACCTCTTACTAAATTCTAAGCTAGGAATTTTTCTACTGCCCTTCCCTTGATGACCTTTAGTGTAATGTAGTCTATATCAAATTCAGTCATGAGTATAAGCCATCAAGACATTTTTCTAGTTAAAGTAGATGCTCGAAATAGATACCTTAAAGGATCTATCTTTAAAATAGCTTGAACTTTATAGGACTAAAAATAATGCCTCAATTTTCTTATTGCCTATATCATTATCAGACATGTCTTTTCTACCAAATCATACTTTTCCTTATATGGTAGAAACTTCTTGCTAAGGTAATACACTGTATGTTGTACTCCATCTAGTCCTTCTTGTGTTAGCATTGCCCCCATTGCATTTTCCTCTAGAGCCAAGTACAGGATCAACGGCTTACCTTGCCTTAGTGGCTTTAATACAGGTAGATTGGCAAGATATTCCTTAATCCTATCAAAAGTCTTATGACAATCATCGTTCCACTTCACAAGTTGATCTTTCCTTAAAAGCTTAAAGATAGGGTCATAAATATTAGTAAGCTTTTCAATGAACCTACTAATATACTGTAACTTAGCAATAAATCCTCTTACTTCTTTCTCTGTCTATGGCATTGACATTTCCTGGATAGCTTTCACTTTATCTGGATCTACTTTAATTCCTTTGCTATAACTATATGCCCTAGTAGTTTTCCTGAATTGACCCCAAAAATGCATTTCTTTAAGCTGAATCTCATATTGTATTTCTCAATTCGAGCTAAGAACTTATCTAAAACTTCAAAGTATCCCTCCCTTATCTTTGACTTAACCATCATGTCATCTACATACTTCAACTTCTATATACATCATGTCATGGAAAAGAGTAGTAGTTGCCCTTTGATATGTTACACCTGCATTCTTCAATCCAAAAGGCATAACCTTATAACAATACATCCCCCATTCTATAATGAAAGCTATATTGATCTTGTCCATGACTGCCATCATTATTTGATTATATCTTAAAAACCCATCCATAAAAGAATACACCGCACTTGATGTTGTACTATCCACTATCACATCAATGTAAACTAAAGGAAAATCATCTTTTGGGCATGCTTTGTTTAGATCCTTGAAATCCACACACATGCATACTTTACCATCTTCTTAGGTACTAGCACTATGTTTGCCAACCATTGAGGATAATCTACCACTCCTAAAAAATTAGCCTGGATTTGTTTAGCAATTTCCTCTCTTATCTTTTCAGTCCACTCTAGTCTTAGCTTGCATAGTTTTTGTTTAATAGTTTTAATTTCTAGATAAGTTGGAATATGATTTTCCATAATTTCCCTGTCTAAACCTGGCATATCTTTATAAGTCCAAGCAAATACTACCTTTCTTTTATTAATATTCTCTCAAAATTTTCCATCTCTTTAGGAGTTACATCATGTGATATATAAATGTTCTTAGGATTATCATTTGTGCCAATGTTTAATGAATCTAATTGAATGGAATTAATGTCTAACAGGCACATATGATCAATATTAAAATGCACAATACCATCAGGATGGACATCACATAAGTAAGCCAAACTAGAATTCATATCATTGACCATGGAAAAAACAAAGTCTTCATCCTCATAAAGGTCGAACATTATTACATCAATTTCTTCATAAAAAACATCATTAAAACTATTACTAATGATAGTAACTAAATCCTAGGGTGGCTCCTCTTCAGGTGGCAAACACAATAGCTCTTCAACAGCAGCATCACCCATCTTATCAGCTACCTGCTTCATCACTTCCTCTTTGTTATCCTCTACTAGGATCTCTATAATCTGCTCCTTGAAGATCTCAAATCTAGGAATATCTTTTCTAGCAACATTGATAGATTCCTTAAAACCCAGATAATACTTGCCTTCCCCTGGCTTGATAAAATTCTCACTCATTAGCCTAGTTCTCCCCAAGGGCTTATTTATCTTAGCCTCTCCCTTCTTCTTTCCTCTTTTCTATCAAGTTTTATCTTAGTGCACCCTAATCCCTTAGTGTCGCCCTGACTTTTGAATTTTAAGGGTTTAAGGCTTCCTTGCTCATTCTTTCCCAGCCCCTGTCTAGGTTAATAATTCATACTCTCCATCATCCTCGCTACTGTTGGATCCATCTCAGTTCCATAAAATATTCTAGTAACTAAGAAACTAGGGGGAACACATACTTGTTTCTATTTATCCTGTATGGTTGCCACAGCTGCACTCATTCTAGCTTTTATAGTCACAACCTCTCCTTCATGAGGGAATTTTATCTTCTAGTGCATAGTTGAGGGTACCCCTCCTAGAGAATGGAACCATGGCCTTCCCAAAAGCAAGGCATATGTGACAGGGATGCCTATTACACTGAACTCAATAGTTGACTCTACATGTCCTGTTTTAACCAAAGCTTGAAATATGCCCTCCACAGTTCGGGTGCTATCATCATAGGCTCTGATTATAAAATTTAAACCTTTTAAATCATCAACTTTCAAAACTAAATTAGGCAAAATTTTTAATGGACACACATTAATAGCATAACTGTCATCTACCATTGCAAAATTAGTTCTCTTTCCCCTTACTTCAGCTGGGATAAATAGCGCCTCATTATTATTTCTACCTTCCAAAGGCAAATAATCATCTAAGAATGTTATCAAACCAAGCTTCTTTTCCATGACCTTTGCTACTATAGCCCCAGGTGTAGCTACTGTTTCGATAATCATATTTGATAGAGCCTTGACTAGAGCTCTTTGGTGGCTGCCTGAATGCATCAATAATTCCCAAATGCTCACATTCACCATAGATTTCTTTAGCTTCTCTAAGATCGGGTCTTCATTTTTCCTTCCTCTACTTCTACATCCTCTGTCTCTTCTCTTTTTATAACTCTCTCAATTTTCTTTTATATTGCCTTATAATTCTTTCCACTTCTAGTGACATATTTCACATTAGGATTATTACTCCATACATCAAGAACACTAAGGCTCTTTTCATCAGAGTCATACCAAATGTCAATAACCCTAATAATTTGATCCCTCTTTCCATCTTTCCATACTTCCATTATGCATGTTTCTTTCCCTTTTAGCTCCTCTATGTTAAGTTTGCCCAAATGTTGACTTAGTAGCTCTTCAACTACCTCTTGAGATTGTTCAAAAGTAAAAGATCCATTGTTCTTTCCTTTCATGTCACCATCTTCGAACTCTTCACCTTATCCTGAGGGCATAATCTCCTCTACTAGTATATCACCTGAAGCGGGCTTAGAGTAAAATACTCTATAGTTGAACTTGCCTGAAGGTTACCAATAAACCTTTAACCCTTCTCAATGGCTGCTTAGGAATTTCATATTCTCCCTCTTCTTCCATTAGATCATTATCAAACTCATCACCCCATCCTAAGGGCACAATTGATTTAAAAGGAATATCAGCTAAGGGTGGCCCTGAATAGAACACCTTAAAGTCAACTTTGCCTGAGGGTTGCCCCAATAAATCCTCTACTCCTCTAGAAGCATTAGGAGATTTCTCATTATTTGTAAGATTTAAGTTTTCAAAGGAGTCTAGCACTTGCTCTTCGCTAACTCTTGAGTTGATCACCATGGTGGTTAGTGGTGGAAAATTTTGGTAGTCTGGGAAAGGGTTGTTTATAGTGTTTTGGTTAGAATTGGACTTTTCGGGTTCTATGATTTTTTTAGAGTCTATAAGGCTTTGGATTTCATGTTTTAAGTGGATACAAGAGTCTATGGAGTGGCTAGCTACTTACTAAAATTAACAATTATTGTTTAGGTTGTAGCCTGGAACATTTGGGTTTGGTGGTTTGGAAAATGTTAAGGGTCTAAGCAAGCCTCTTTAGATCAAACAGCCTAGGACTTTAGAAAGTGGTTGGTTAAAAAGAGAATCTCTTGGGCTGCTGAATTGTACGCACCTCCATAGCTTGGCTAGTACTTCCATGTTGCGTGCCCCTAGTTAGGCAATTTTAGTTTCCTATACTTTTAAAGCTTTTCTTCTTCTCACTCTTAATTTCTTCGATTTGCAAACCAACATCATATAGGTCTATAAATGTTTTGGGATTCATCATTTGCAACCTCACAACTAAATTAGGTGAAATGTTATGGACTATCATCCTAACCTGATCTTTCTCAGCTAACTTATTTTTCATTAATCTTGCCTTGTTCATAAATCTAGCCAAGGAATTAGAAAAGGATTCGCTTCATTTTTGCCTAGTTAGTTCCAAATCCCTTATGGATACTTCCAATCTAGTATTATAATCATATTGTTTCAAAAAATTAGTACACATTTCTTTTTATTCAGTCTTGACAAACTTTTTCAACCTAAGATACCAGTTTACAGCCATTCCCTCTAAAGACTATACAAATAACCTAGTGATCACAACTAATGGGCCTTAGTAGTGCTCATAGTTTTTGTATACTGACTAAGATGAATTCTAGGATCTCTAGTTCCAGCAAACTTCTATAGTTGAGGCATTTTGAACTTCTTAAGTAGCTTATTATCCTTAATTAGCAGCATATCATCAAAGTCAAATGAATATCCCATGCCTTGTCCTCTAATCAGCTCTTCCATCTTAGACATTTTCTGGGTCAGTGCTTGCATCTACTTGGACTCATGGACTTGTACCAGTTCAAGTGATTCTCTTTTTTCCTTTTTTATCATGTAGTTCTCAACATCCTCAAGCTTCACATCAACGGTAGGTGGGTTTCTAGCTATTACCCATATCCAAGTTCCAAACTTTTTGGAACATTTTGTCAGATTAGTTTGTACCTTGTATGGGTGTTAGAAAGACAACAAAGAAAATAATGAGTAGTATGAGCTATGCTAAAAGAAAGCACTGTCTAAAAGAGTTTTACTTTTGTATTCTCCAGGATTGAACATACTCATCCAACAGCTATTATTTTATATTGGGAGGCAGAATCTACTAAATTAAATGTGATTATCTCAAGAATTTAACTAAACATCATTTTGATTTTCAAAATTGGAAAATAACCATTAACAACACATTAATGAAAAATAATAGCCTTGTAAATGCTAATTGATAACTTATTTTTGGAACTCCTGAGCTGGCAACCATGTAAAGGATTAAAGATGAGTAAAGTGAGATGTGAGGAGGATCCCCACAAACCTTTTGATGTCTAAGTTGGAGTATTGGAGTATATAGAGAGAGACTTTTAGAGATATAAAGAGAGTAAGAAGTATAAGAGAATAGAATAAATGAGAATGAGGGATATGGGGTCCTATTTATAAGGATAATGATGCTCAAACCTAAGAGGAATAGGATTTCTCTTCGATGAAAGTCCTATGAATATTAGGAGAGTGTTTCTTCCTATTTTTTTAGGTGCCCTTCTTCTGCAAGAAACCCTATATAAGAACATAAAGATCTTAGTTAAATAGGAATATGTATATAAGGTATCAAGAGTCTCCCTCAAAAGTATGTTAGGATATTTATGTCCGATGTATCCGGGTCTGTAAGGTGATGGAAAACGTCATTGCATTTGATATGGAAGGGTCACTGAGGTGTCCAATCGTAGTCACAAAGGAAAAAATAAGGCTCGATACCGAGTCTTGTAATCACCATATTAGAACATTATTGAAGTGCTAGTTGTACTTGAGTACACAGAACCTACAATGAAAAAGCTTAATATAAGGGATTAACTCGCCAGTATGGAGGCAACTTGGCAAAATTAGCCATCGTTGGAGTTTTGATGCTTGGTGCATTAAAAGTATGGCCTGAGTGCCATATAATCTCAAAGCACTAAAAGCATGGCCCAAGTGCCATATAATCTTAGTGTATTAAAAGTAAGGCCCGAGTGTCGAACCTCAGTACTATCAAAGAGACCAAAGGGTGCCAATTTTAGTCATTGGACTTAGAATATCAGTGCATTAGAAGCGCAGCCCAAGTGTTGATGAAGAAGATAGTTAGCAGCGAGAGGAATAAGATTATTAATCGCCACATCTTTTGACTTGCCCTTGAATTTTGAATTATGTAACCATCATGTTTGTTTGTGTGTTAGAAGATTAGATGTTTTAGCTGCCATAATAATACTTGCTTGATTAGTGGACCTTTCTTTTGCCTGAAATTACCCATTAAGCTTATGAAAAAGACAAAAGTGATCATGAGGGCAGTGATAATCATTTTAGAACCTTCTGATGCTATTTAAATAGATCAAACCCTTGTGTTTGTTGCATTTTTGCTTTCCTATTATCTTCTTCCCTTTCTAAATTTTCTCTTGTGTGTTCTTTGTGTCTTTAGAGCCTTCTTTGTGAGCTTATATCTTTCTGGCTAGGTGAAACTTCTTCTCTTCTCCATATTCTTTTTCTTATTATTTATTCAATAGGATCTATGGCTCCATGAGAGCAAGTTAGATTTGACTTGTTTATTTTTAAAATAGATGAGGATTTTCTAAAATGGTACCAGAGACATTTTAGCATTCCAACAGACTTTGCTTTGCACACTATAGATAAGAATTTCAAAACTCATATCCCTATATTGGATTTTAATATATTAGTTGTATACTTTGATCAATTAGAATGGGGATTAAAGTTCCCCTTAGATCCCTTTATTAGGAGTTTTTTTAAATAGGTACAACATAGCTCCTAGTCAACTCCATCCCAATAGCTATTGGATTTTGACCGATTTCATAGAATTGATATATGAGGAGGGTAGAGAGCTGAATCTGGATGTCCTATAATATCTCTATAGCTTGAATATAAAAAAAGGAGAGCTAATGTTCTCTCTATTAGCTATTCTGAACCATAACCTCTTTTAAAGCTTCTGAATCTCTATAAGAAGTGGAGACATAGTTTTTTTATTATTGAACATCCATCAAACTTTATCCATATCTAGTATATGTGGTCCAACGATTGCTATAAGATGAAGCATCCTTCAAGACTATCTTATAAGGATACAAAGATGTGTTAGTGATATGCACTAGGTCCATCATTTGTGATTATGTATTGACTTTATTATTTTATTAATAAAGAGGTATTATATTATCATTTGATTTTATGATAATTACATGAATGGTTAATTCTTACTAAGGCCATCAAGTATGTGACTTGATAGTAAAACCCTTAGATTAAAATAAGAGTTCTATTCTAATTATCCCTAGCCATTTATTCATTATATGAATATTAAAGTATTAAGGCTAGTATGATGTTGACTGATGGTTATGTTTTACTAATCATAAATATGAGATATTAAGTCAACTCATAGGTACATGATGAGAGATCATGTACTGGATTGACCCACTATGAGAATACTACATAGATTATTGTCATAAGTACTTCTTATCACAGTAATTTTATTTTGGTCCTTTGACCTTGAAATCATCATGGATTTCTACATAGCTATTTTATGTTTTGACACATTCTAACATTGTCTTTAACCAGATGATTAAAAGAATGTTGTTGGATATAAAATTAGTTATGTGAGGAATGTGAGTGATTTAGAAGGAATTTATCCCTCATTAATATGAGAAAGATATCTAGAGGCCCCTTGATGAGATAGACTGAATGAAAATGCATGGCCATGCTGAAATGAATTGATAAAGAGTTATCATTTTCAGTCTACTTGGAATCAAGTCATAATATTGAACTATATAAGGATGACATTCTATGCCTTATATTCAATTAAGATATCATGTGATAAAGGGACAATAAAATTCACTGTAATTAAGTTATGTCGGATTATTGACTTCACATGACTTGGGTAGTCATAATGTCTTGCTAGAGGCCACTTATGACTTGTAGGCCTAAATAGAGATTTAGGCCCATTGCCAATGTTATGTGAACCTACAGGGTCACACACTTAGAACAAGCCCAAAACGGATATGGGTTTAATAAGCCCAAAATAAACTCTGTGGAAATAAATAATTAAAGTGTTTTATTTATTTGTTTATTTATTTAAGATAAATGTTATTTTAAATAAATAAATAAGATATTATTTTTGATTTGTTTTTAAACAAAATCAGAATATAATAAATGGAAAATTACCAAAAGGTTATTGGTAAGTGAAACCCTAACTTGGAGTCTATAAATATGTTATATTCTCTAGGGTTTCACACACTGGTTTTTAGCCTCCAAATTCGTTTTCTTTCCTCTTAGAAAACAAAGACAGAGTTTTTCCTTTTGTTCTTGATTTGTGAGACAGTCAAGAGGTTGCTAGCACACAAACTCAAATTCGTTTTGTGAAGGGCTGTTCGTGTGGATACCTATAGAGGACGCATCCTTTTGGAGACGTCTTGATCCGAATAACCAAGCCAAAAAGCTCGAGGTAAGGTGTCACCGGTGTGAACCTCCTCTCATCTTTCCAGAGAATCTTGCCTCTTCTGCGTTTTAGGTAAGATTATTAAAAACCCTAGATTTAATCAATTAGTCGAATTACATGGATCCTGGCTTGGGAACGTGATAAAATTTTAATTTTTCCGCTGTGTTTGCATCACGGAACCCAACAAGATGGTCATAAGGCTTCATCTTCATGGCATAGCTAATGCAAGATATGCCAAAAATTTATCTAAAAGATACCTTCAAAGAGTCTGTCCTAAACATATACATCTCCGTGGTAAGTTCTAAAATTCAAAAGGTATTACTCTGACTTCTATTTTTCTTTTTTTATTTGTAGATGGATAACTTTTTGAGTTTGCAGATAGGATTTAACTTGTAAATGATGAGCTAGAGACTCAGGAGGACGTGCAGATGTCTTCTCCTATTTTTGAGCCTCTTGCTTTAAATGCGTCATCTAAAGCTGCGAATAACTAGAAAGGGAAAGCCATGGCTAAACCTTTTTAGGCAGACAAGTCTAAGAGTCAAAGGAAATGGGCCCTGAATGAGGACCTAAATGCTAAAGAGTTATACAAGGAGGTCTTTATTAAGCACCCAAAGCTATTCAGGTGTCCGGACATAAGGTCCTAGATCTTGAAAAAGACAAAGCCTCTGAGTATACTGAATGCTCAAGTTAGGGACCAATATGTCGAGTCTCTATGGCTTCCTAAAGATATCTAATGCTGGATGGATGTAGATAAGGAGGAGCTATACAACTTCATGATAGGGCACTCATTAGAGGTAATTATCTTCCACTTTGTTTACTTTGTGTTCATGTGTACCTAAATTGATCATTTTTGTCTTTTCTTTTAGATGACTCAGGCTTTTATACTGGCGAAGGATAACTATTATTATCTCAAGAGTCAGTACAGCCTGAAGGAGATAGAGGTTGGTACTATAGCCATCAATTTTTAAAAGAAACTGAAGAAGGTGAAGGCAGCACTAACACTTTACTAAACCAAACATGTTATGGCAACATCTGAGGCTGAGGTGAGCCATAAGAGGGTGGAAGAGTTAGAGTATAATCAAGCTCAACTTACATAAAAAATTGAGGGGCAGGACTCCCAAATTACAATTTTAGAGACAAAACTTGCTAAAGTAGAGAAATCCTGTGAGGATGACAAAAGAAGCTACTAGAACATAGTTGTGGGGTATGTCAAAGCTTATAAGTCTGAATGTTGGAGAGTTTTTCTTGCCTAACACCTGAATCTGGACTTCTCAAACTTGGATAAAATAACACCTATCAATCTGGCCAGGGTTATTATCGAAGAAGATGCTCAGAGCAAGCCTTCTTCTAAGCGGTCGAAGAATCCCAAGAAACCAACCAAGTCTACCACTAATAAATAATCTTCTGAGAAATCAAAGGATTCGAGGCCTGCTGGGGAAATGTCTACTAGTGTTATCTTCATTAGACCCATCTAGCCTTTAGATCCAAGTTTCATGATACGAGTCTTCCATCTTCTGAGTTTCCTAGTACTCAATTATACATTATTTTAGTTGATAATTTTCCCTATATTTTGGAATATACTCCATAATACAACATTTTTAATGATAAATGAAGTATTTATTTCTTGAAATTTTGAGTATATTTATTGATAATATATCTGGAGACTATCCTAGTTCCAATATCAGGGTAATTCTTTTCCCTATCTATCTTTGATCTTGTATGCCCTTTTATTCTAAGATCTGAATAAAACTTTCTGAATTTCTCATTTTTTAATTGCTTCCCATTATCTGTTATCAGGGTGTGTGGTATTCTGAATCTGCAGATGATTTCTTTTCAGAAAAAGTGCTGGATCCGAGCCTTAGTGATGGTTAGTACAACTTTAACTTCTATCCATTTGGTAAAGTGGTCTATAGTTACGATCAAGAACTTCTTCTAAGAGGTTGAGGTAGGGAATGGACCTAAAATGTCCATCCCCCATATTGTAAAAGGCCAAGGACTCCCAATTGGATGCTGAGGATTATAAAGCTTATAGCTGATGTAGGCAAATTATTAACATTTGTGGCATTCTTGAGTCAGTTTTTTAGCATCTTGGGACATGGTAGGCCAATAGTATCCTTAGAATAATGCCTTTCTAATTAATGAATGATGAGATTCATGTGCTCCACAAATTCCTTCATGGATTTCCATGAGCACATAATTTTCTTCTTCTGACAACACACATTTAGACCATAGGAGTGAGAGAGACCTTTTGCAGAGTTCTTTGTAGTGGATGAAGTAGTGCACAGGTTTTATCTTTAACTTCTAAGCTTTTAACTTATCTTGTGAAAGTAACCCACGTTCGAGATACTGAATGATCATTTTTATCCATTCTGCCACTTCTTGTATGTCCATGATCTCTACTTCCTCAATGCTTGGTTCTATTAATGTGTCAAGGAGCTCGAGTTCTTTAAATGTCTAATTATCTTTGGCCACTAATTTGGCTAGTAGATCTGCTTCTAAAATATTACTTCTAGGGATTTGGATGATTTCCCATTGTCCCCTATCATGTTCGAGCTTCTTTAAGGGATGTCTGACTTTCTTGATATATTTGGCAATGCTAGGGTCTTTAATATGGAATGTCCCTTTGACTTGGTTTATCACTAGTTATGAGTCAGAGTATATCTTGAGATACTCGACCTTGACCTCAGTGGCTAACTTCAATCCCGTTATAAGTATTTCATACTCAGCTGCATTATTAGTGGCATTGTACTTTATCTAAACTGCATATCTAATAGTGACTTTGTGTGGCCCCTTGAGAATGATTCTGGCACTGGATCCTTAGATGGATTAGGCTCCATCAATATGTAACTTCCATTCTGGACACTCGAAAGGAGCAAAATATTATATTGTCATCTCTTATATGAAGTCTGCTAGGTTTTAAGCTTTTATTTGCTATTGAGGTTCATAGTTGATGTTGAATTATCTAAGAAATATTAACCATTGAACTAGTCTAGCTAATGTTTCAAGTCTTTGTAGCATTTTCCTAAGAGGGAAACTGTATCTTTCAACTATTGTATAGGACTAAAAATAGTGCTAGAGTTTTTAGGATGTGTGGACGACGGCCATAGCCAACTTGTCTAGTTTGTGATACTGAATTTTTGAACCTCTAAGTGTCTTATTGATGTAGTATATTAGATTTTGCTGACTTCCTTAATTCTTCACTAGTACTGATGCAATTGACTCCTAACTAATAAAGAGGTATAAGTACAGTGTTTTATCAGGGATTAGCCTACTGAGTAAAGGTGGCAAGGATAAGAACTTTTTTATGTCTTTAAAAGTTATCTAGCATTCTCCATTCCATATAAACTTCTTGAAATTCTTTAATGGTCAGAATAGTGGTAAACACCATCTGGCTGAACAGGAGATGAAACACCCTAAGGTTGTTATTCTACCATTTAACTTCTGCAGCTCGTTGATTGATTTCGGAGCTTTCATTTTAAGAATGGCCTTCATCTTCTCCGAATTAGCTTTAATTCCTCTATAGGATATCATGAATCCCAGGAATTTGCCTGCCTTTACTCCAAAAACACCCTTATTTGGATTTAGCTTGATCTATTATTAATTCAGTATTCAAAGGATTTGATCGAGGTGATCCGAATGCCACTCTACATGTTGGCGCTTGATGATGATATCATCTACATATACCTTAATGTTCTTTCTAATTTGATTTTAGAACATATGATTCATCAACCTGTGATTTGTTGCTCTAGCATTCTTTAGCCTAAAGGGCATAATTTTATATCAATAAAGACTTTCATGGGTGATGAATGATGTCTTTTCCTGATCTTCTTTCTTCATTGGTATTTGATGGTACCTTTATGCAACATCCATAAAGCTATATAAACAGTGATCAACAGTGGAGTTTACCAATTGATCTATCATTAGCAACGGATCACCATCTTTGGGGCATGCTTTATTGAGATCAATATAGTCCACACACGTCCTGTACCTACTATTGGACTTTTTTACTAGCACCACATTGGCTACCTTATGAATGTGTTACTTCTTTAATGAATCTGGCTTTCAGTAGCTTCTTTATTTCTTTAGCGATTACCTTCTATCTTTCATATGCAAAGGTCCTCTTTTTTTGAATGACTGGCTTTACTCCTGGCTTGATATTCAGACTATACGAGGCAATCTGAGGGTCTACTCTAGTGATCTTAGATGCTTAAGAAGCAAAGATACCTACATGTTTGATAAGGACCTTACTTATTCTATGCTTAACTTTACTATAGAGCTCATTGTCAATTCTTACTGTCTTTCCTTTAGCAGTTTGTAAAGTTTAAACTTGGTCAATAGGCTCAGGGTTGGCTCCTTGTTTTCCCATTTCCCAAGACTCCAGAGGGAATACCTCCATCTGAGGTTTGACTATCATCTGGTAGCATTGCCTAGCCATGTGTTGATTTCCATGAATTGTTAAGACTCAAAATTCAATAAGAATCTTCATGGTCAGACATCGAATACTCATGATTGCATCAATCTCGTAAAGTATTAGTTGGCTAATGATGCCATTATATACGAGAGGAAGATCTACCACATTGAACTGAGCTCTAACATCTTTCACTTCTCCAGAATCTTGGTCATTGAATTCTAGACTCAACTCTATTAATCCTATTAGTTAAGTGGTTCCTCCACAAAAGCTTTTAATAGGATTTTGGATAGCTTTCAAATCGGTGATAGAACTTTCCATTGCGTTGTAGGCATTCAAAAGAGTGTGTTGACAGTGCTTTCATCATCAATCAACAATCTTTTTACCAGGTAATTATTGATAAAAGCACTTACCATGAGTGCATTATTATGAGGGTACTGAACATGTTTCATGTCTTTTGGACCAAATATAATAGTCTACTCCTTTTTATGGGTGGACCTTTCTTCTCTGTGAGATCTCTTAGATCTTTTCTCATTAGATTTTCCTCCAATAATTATATTAATAACTCTAACTAGTTCATTATGAGCTTTTTTTAGTTCCAACCTATCCCTATCTTGACCATTTGGATCTTTGTTCCTCTGGTTGTGTTAGTGAAGTTGCCAAGTTTACCATTTTATATTAATCTTTCTATGGAAATCTTTAATTCTAGCCATACCTTAATTTCATGCCCATAATCCCGATGATATTGATAATAGTACCTCTTATCCTGCATGGCTCTCCGGGTCAAACTCAGCCTTCTAGCTGGGGTTACTCCCAAGCCATTTTGTCTGACTCACATTAGGATTATGCATCTAAAAGTGTTTAGTGGTGTATACTTCTCAGCCTCCTTTTCAAATCCTTTTACTGGATGTCTGAAGTTTGATCATAAAAAACTTGGCCTTCTAAATCTTGACCTTTCATCTTTCCTAACGAGTGTTTTCTCGTCATCCTGACAGATCCTTCTAACGTTTTCCATCTTTATCATCTTTATTGCTATAGCCATTACCTCAGTGAAGGTGTTAGGTTCCTTTATCATGATCTTCTCTTTAACCTTGCCCAATCGGGTCCCATTCTTCAAAGCCTTTATGGCTACCTCATCGACCAAATTTTTTATTTGTATAGCTACTTTGTTAAATCGATCCAAATAGATTCTCAGTGATTCAGTGACCTCCTATCAGTACATCTAGAGATCATTAATGTTTTTAGCACAATTGGTGATGAATTGAGTCTGAAATTTCTTAGCTAACTCTTCAAAGGAAGAAATAGAATTCTTATGAAGCTGGTGGAACCACTTCTGAACATTCTTGATGAGTGTACGCAGAAAGAATCTGCACATGATTCCATCATTCATAAAGTGATAGTTCAAAATTTACATAATTCAGCCAGTGAGGAAAGTCCAGCGAATAGGATTAACAGGGGAGGTCTGATATAAAGAATCCTGAAAAAAGAATTGAGGGGTCATATGTTACTAAGTGAATGACTATTATATATATGCATGTAACTTAATGTACGTACACACAAGCATGAACAACAATATTAGTATATTTATATTTATATAAAGTATACACACAATTCATACACATGCTTGAAAACATATTTTATGTTTTAGTTTATTGGAGGATCATAGTAGAACCCTAAAAATTTGTCTACTACCTCGATCACTGTAATTCACTAGCCAACAGGTATTCCATAACTCCAAAAATATTTCTCTTATTCAACTTTTTGGTAGTGGAGTAGCCCTAAATACACAGAAAAGTCAACCGATGATCCGTAGTCCACTATCGGTATGATTGGCCCCGAGTACACTGCAAGTCAATCGAGGTTTTGGAGTCACACCCCTCTTTATCCACCATTCACAATAATCATTTATCCATATCTCAATCAATTAAAATTCATAGCTTAGCATCTAGCGTATTGTTGTGCAATAGTTCTAGTGTCACCCATTAGGTGGCACATTTTATGGCAATCCTCCGAAACATTTATAAATAATAAAATGATGAAAATCATATTAATATGGTAGCACCCATTAATCATAATTAATATTCACATTTTTATATGAAAACATATATATATATATATATACACACACACACACACAAAATAACAATAACATTCAATGCAACATGACATTAAAATTCATATTTATTCAAACTATGGATGCCAACAATATTTTCTACATATAATGCATACATATAATAATAACTCACTGTTTGAGTGCACACCTCTACTTTGGTTCAGCTGGCTCGGTTCGATAGGCCTAGCTCGCAGTGCAGCTAAGTAAAAAAATAAATAAATAAATAAATAAATAAATAATAATAATAATAATAATAATAATAATAATAATAATAATAGAACTAAATTCCTAATTTTATACTTCTAGAATTTCTAAAGAATTACTCGATCTACGATACAACTCAGTTAAAACTCAAAATTTAGGATTGACTCGATATCACATTTTACGAGAATTCTATCAAAAACTCAGCAGAGTCTCCTTTGTAAAACAAACATCTCTCTACTAAAAATAGAGTCATTCCTGCATGGAAACACACTTCAAAATATTTCAAGGCTCAACATCTCAGGTTGGGCCTCTAAACTATAGTTATTACCCAACTGAGAACCAATTCATCAACAAAATCCAAAATAACATAAATTTCAATAATTCACCCAAAAAAAATCATAAAATCTATATAAAAATATAATAATTTCTCAAACATTAAAATATCTCATAAAAATATTAATAACCTTTGTCTTCCAAATAAATAATAAAATTCTAGTTTCTAAATAATATTTGCTAATAAAATCCATAAATGGAATAAAATTCATATTTTACAATTAAATTAGCTTAAATTGCAAAGATTTATTAAAATCACTTATTAACATCATAAAAATAATAAAATGCCCATTTAAGCTCAAAAATAATAAATAAAGTTATTATTCCAAAATTATCACAAATTAACTAATAATTGGAAATAGTAATAAAAATTATTTTTCATACTTTTATTAATCCAAAAATAGTCTAAAACAAAATAACTAACAACAATTTCAATTTAAATCAAATAATTTAGTAAATTCCAACAATTCTTCAAAAATACATATTTAGAAATAAACTAAAAAAATTCAATTAAATACCACAATTGAATCTATTTACATAATACAAGCATAAAAGATGTTTATTTCCAAAATAATTAATAAAATTCAAATTTATAATTAAATTCCATTATTAAAATCTATTCTTCAAATTTTTGAAATTAAATAACATTAATTACAAATAATTATTTAAATTTCTCAAATATATAATAAAAATAACCAAAAACTCATTTAAGCTTAAAAATAATAAATAAAATTATTATTCAAATATTTTTTTGGAAATTATAAATAATTGGCTAAAAATAGGAAATAAATTATAAAAATTATTTTAATACTATTTATTACTCAAATTATGTCAAAAACATACTAATTAACAATAATTTCAACTAAAATATAAAAATTACTAATTTATACTAATTTTCCAAAAATTAATTTTTTTTTACATAAACCTTCAAAAATTCATAATAAAAATTCTATATGCAATTTCAATAAAGTTCCTTAACAAAGTTTAATCCATATAATTAATAGGATTTATTTAAAATATAAAAATTTTCCAAGCTCGGAATAATGCTGTGAACAATAACTAGAGCCTGAAAAATTCAAAAAATTCATAAGAATAAATAAAATCATTACGAGGTAGATCATCATCTCTAGATCAATTATCTCAAAGCAATTTTACTTAATAAAATCAAATTAGAGCTCAATTTAACAAAATTATACAAAATTACCTATAATTGAATTTGTCAAAATTAAATTCAAATTCGGTGTTGCTTGGTTGAATCAAATTGGAGGAATTGAAGCTCATATCGAGCGGAGTTGAATGAACCCAACCTCGACCACTGGAGATGCTGGAATCATTGTCAGTGTGCTTCCTTCTTCACCGCCTGAAAATGGAAGAATGGGGAAGAGAGAAGGTGGTAGTGCTAAGGGAGGTTGGGTGGTCTTGCAATGTTTGCTGGTGGTGCGTGACTCCTGGCAGTCACCGGAGTTGGAGGACGTGGTGGCACAATGAAGGGAGGGGCTGGACTTCAACGGGGAAGAAAGAAGAAGGGAAAGAAGAGGGAAGAAAAGAGAGGGAGAGGAAAGAAAAAGAGGGGAAAAAAATTCTTTTGTATTTTTTTTAATTCACAGTACAAAAGGACAAATTAAAAAAATTAAAAATTAAAAATTAAAAATATCTACTTCTCAATAATTCTCATCACAATATATATACACACACACACACTTAACAATATTTAAAGTGTATCACTAATTGAGAGATGGCATGATAAATACACTATATATATATATATTCACATCTTTACCTATCATCCTTGCATCCCAAGATAGATTAAAACAATATGTGACTCCATTAGTTACAAACTCTGTACCTGATAAGTACACAGCTTAGATAGACTTATTATCATCTATAATTTTATCAACTTGTAAACCATGATTTATACCTATGCTTCTATCTCCAATTCTTGTCATCTTCCTCAAATCCAAAATCAAATAACTTCAATAATCTATATCACTAAAGTTTCAACTCATCAACTAATATCCTCTAAATTTAGTATTTCTTAATTCATATAAAACAAACTTAAATCACTTTAAATAACTTAAATCATAATGAATACATCAATAATAATAATAAGTTCATCAAGCAAACTTCACAAAAATTCAGTTGACAAACACATTCTTAAATCATGTCATTAACACGTTAAAATGTCAATAAGATCATTGACTAGCTCTTTAAAACATCTACATCACAAAACTCGATATTATCCATAACTTACATCAAAACCAATGAAAACACAATCAATCATATTCTTATATGTACTCATAGTTGTGTCCTTGAAATCTCAAGCAATTATAGGCACAGAATGTCTCACCTCTTTCTCTCAGCAACCCAGAGTAGCATAATGTCGTGCTAGCAAATCCATTTCTAAAATCACGCCTAAGTCAATTACACCCTAGAGGACTAGATCCATAAATAACTCTCTAAATTTTAGTCCTCAGCTCGGATGCTAATTTATATACTAAACTTAATCCTCTAACATACAGTTCTATAATAATAATAATAGAATGGAGATAGTTAAAAACACTCATGCTAATAATCTTTAGGTCATTTCACCATTTGGATTGGTAAAATATGCATTTTGTAAGTTCAAAAGGTAAAATTATTAGTCCTATCTCACAAGCTTGCCACCTCAACAAAAATTACCATAAATTGGATATTATTTTCAAAACAATCATAAAAGGATTTTGTTTTTTTTGAAAACCACCACAATAAGGTAATAAGTTTTAGATTTTGCTATAAAATGGCAAATAACCCGGGGTTTGAACTTTGTCCATGCCTTTAAAAAATATATATTAGACTTCGTATTAGTAGTATGGTTACAGTATAACCATTGCTCAGACCGTAAATTTTGGAGTAACATGCTAAAATTTTTTATAGCGATACATTGGCATGTCACCAATTTTGTATGTACATACATTGAAGAAGAATTTAATCAAAAACAACTCTGGGTCTAACAGCTCCATCAATTCATTGGCCATTATTTTACGCCTTGCATAATCCGCTAGTCTTTCTGATCGTCACTACAAATGGCGACTTCCCAGTTAAAAGTTCTAGAAACACCACACCAAGACTATACACATCAGATTTTGCGGTTATTGCAGTGCTTCTAAGGTATGTAGGGTCGACGTATCCTAATTAATGCTCCAATTAATGTCTCTGTTGGGGACACTTGGTAATCGTGTTCTAACTCAGGAACCTGAAACTGAGACTCTTGTTGTCCAATTCTCGTGGACAAGAATATTAAAAGACTTGATGATATCTCTATGAATTATAGGTGGCACTGCGTAAACGTGATGGTATTGAATTCCTCTTGCAGCTCCTAATGCGATCTTCATCCTCATTTTTAAGGAGTTGGCAGCACTATTAATATTAGGGAGATTCTTATTTTCACTCGGTTTATTAGACCTGATGGTAAAATATATGATACATTATCAAAGTAATTTGCGCTTGAGTAGTAAAAATGAGATTCCTTTTACATTATTATTATTGTTGTGTAGTAAGTCATATAAATGTGTACTCCCCATGTCCTCGAATACGAGAAGCTTCTCTTCACATTCATCACAATAAACAATAAGCCTAACCAAATTCCTCTGGTTTAGCCGCTGATTCAGTATCTAATGGGCTCATATCAAAATCTTGCCTTGGTTTCTGTCAGGAGTGTTGGAATTCTTATTTAATGGGCTCATATTAATTATGGGCTACAAAACAAAATTAAGTTAGTTTATGTAAAAGCTATAGAGACCTAACAGTATTGGATAGAGATCTAGTTGTTTTGAAGTGGATTGCGCTTATAAAGACATGTGGGCTTATCATAATTAGGGATCAGTAGACCACTGCATAAGTGCTAGGCAATAAGGTCTCATCCCTGCCACACAACCTATTACAATTCTTATTTATCTTCTTATTCTGGAAAAAAGGAGGATGATAGCACCTCAACACCATCTTAGAGAGAAAGGGGTAGCAATGGATTCAAAATCAGATATTTGCTTTCAACTAAATATCTTCCATATATGTTCCAAATTTCCATAAATTAATCTCAAGCTACATTACATGTGTTAGTTTTTTTTTTTTTTCTTTCCAAAATATATTTTGGAAATCATGATGCATGTAATTTCCAGGTATCACATCCAGATCTCTACATAATATTAGCTGATATCAAAAAAATATTGTGAAATGAACATTGTAAAAGAAAATTCTTGCCTATTTCAAGTGTATTGATTAAATAATTTGATTTCTAGCTAGTTTAGTGTCAAGTGACTGAAGATACTTTTGATGTTGCCAGGCATCTTCTGATTTGCCATAATCATCTTCATTGAAGTCTATACGCAAGGATTCATCCATATATACTCTCTTGAAAGATTATTGATTTTGCAGAATAACCAAAACCTAAAAGCAGCTAATTTTCTATTTACAATTTAGTACAGAATGAGATCAGAAACAATAGTTAAAGCATCATACTGAACTGAGATATATGTTGTTATTGACTTGGTAACAGGGTCAACACTGTTATGTTATTAATATATAACTGGCAAAAGTTGCAGGTAGAATCAATAGTGGCAGCTTCAAATGAAAGTTCCAAGAGACTAGATACAAACAACATTTACAAGGTCAACACACTATACTGATAATAAAAATTACCTTCAGAATACTTATCTCTTTATCTACGAATTCTGGTTGATTGTTTGATGCTTCAGGTCAAGTTCTTCTCATCCTCAACACTACTACTAACGCGTAGAGCCAAGCTTCTCTCCAAATTTGCAACTAAATCAGTCATAGTTAGCCTGCTTTGCCCTTCCAAATTCACACAGTCACCAGCAGCTCCAGTGCCTCTGCTTTGTTTAGATCCAGTGAATGAAACCGAGAGTCGAAAACCTCAGCTAATTTACTAGCTATGGTACTAAGCACTGCACAGACCACTACACTTGTTAGTGTGCTTCCTCCGTTCACATCTTTTTTTAACATAACTATACGCATTGCATTCTGAAGTTATTGTTCTTCCACTATAGTACTCATGATCAACATATCCAAATGTTGCTACCGCCTCTTTTGATTTGTCATTCTGTTAAAAGGAACTTCTTATCTTATGATCCATCACATTGTTGTCACATCTGATTGATTTTGCTCGCTAAATTTTTATTGATCAGTAACTTTTCATCTCCACCACGTCTCATCAACATTAGACTAAATTGCTCTTTCTCTTCTTATTCTTCAGTGCTACTAGCTAGCATTCATTAAAGACAAGCTTTGCTCCAAATTAGCAACTACATTAGTCATGCTTGGTCTGTTCTTCCCTTCCAAATTCACACAATGAAGTGCTGTATATGCCACCAGCTCCACTGCCTCAACTTCATTTAGCTCTAGTGGACCGACCCTAGAGTCTAGAGCCTTAGCGAATTCCCTGGACGGAATTAAAGGCACTGTAATATCCACTAGACTTGTTGGTGCTCCTTGCCTGTAGTCACTGTAAAATATAGCCTTCTTTCCTGTCAAAAGCTCTAATAACACTACTCCGAAACTGTATACATCACTCTTCGCAGTTAAAATGTTTTGACTGTTGTACTCTGGATCGATATAGCCAACAGTTCCTACTGCCTGCATCGACTTGTACTCATTTTCTGATTCAGGGGCATTCAATGACGATGAAAAATCTGTAACTCTAGCAGTCCAATTTGCGTCGAGCAAGATGTTTAAAGAATTTAGGACTCTGTGAATTACAGGTGGAACTGCGTAATTGTGAAGATATTCAAGTCCTCTAGCAGCATCTAGTGCAATCTTGATCCTCATTTTCCATGAATTGATTACATTACCATTCTTTTCATTCTTGTTCTTGTCATGTAAATATTGATACAAATTTCCATTCTTTGAGTACTCATAAACTATAAGCCTCTCATTCTCATCTTCATAATATCCAATAAGCCTTATTAAGTTTTTGTGATGAAGCCTTGACAACATTACCAATTCAGATTCAAAAGCCCTTTGTTTCTCTTCAGAAAACTGCTCTTCTTGACCTTTCTCTCCTCTCTTTACAGCTATTTCCCCACCATCTGCTAGTTTCCCTTTATAAGCAACACCGAATTTCCCTACACCGAGCTTGTTCTGTAACGAAAAATCTTCAGTTGCTGCAGCAAGCTCAGCCAGAGTAAATTCCACTGCCCTACTCAGTTTCCTGACTAGTGGGGTTGACCTCTTTTGTGGAGGATTAACAGACAGTCTAGAAAACAATAGGCCAGAAGCAAAAATAATAGGCCAAAAAGACACTTTGATCGGATTATTTACCTTTTGAGACAACAAGGTGTATGTTATTGCTGCAAAAATGGACTGAAGGCAGGCACAAAGCAATCCAATTATGTCAGGAAATGTTCCGAAAGGCTTGTAATTTTGATGTGGGTGATAAAACCAAGGGATCAACCCTCTCCTCATCCAAGTTAGTTCTTCTTTTTGACCCTTGTAAACAAGATCCATAATAGAAATAATTAAGATTAAAAGAGACATTACCATACTCAAAAGTGCATATTGAGGCTTCTGCACAGATGATAGCTGATCAAAAGTAGCTGATGGAAGCTCAACGATGAAGTTGGCAACAAGAAAGATTTTTTCCAGGTTTATGATCTGATTTCAGAAGAGAAAAATTAGTTGATCCATGGTCTTTTTTTTGCAACAAGCTGATTTTGTATCGTAGTCCTTACCTTCTGATCCAAGCGACTTGCACTACTGTGTCCCTTATCACCACCAAGCTGATGTTCTTTAACATCAATATGCAGAGATTCAGCCATACTCTTTCTAAGAATTATTAATCTCCAAAAAGAAGCAAAACCCAAGACCAATTTTCTTCTTTTTTTTTTTTTCCCTCACAGTTCAAAGGAAATAAATCTTGGAAAAGTAAGCAAATAGTACATTTGCGGTCAGCATTAATTGCCACTTTTTGTACCCCACGCGATTTTTACATCAGTCTATTGCCAGATATTGAAATGTAAACTACGCAATAGAACTATCCAGTCAACAAGGATTTGTTATCCACAGGGCTGAGACTTTGAAAATGCGCCTTTCGTTTCATCATACAAGCTACCTTAGATGTGCTGATGTGATATATATTCACATCATTGAAATGCAGAAATTATTCCACCAATAATTTAAATAATAAAAAATATAAATATTCAAATAAAAAGATCAGAAATCAAACCTCCACCTCATTTGTACGTTAGAATTTCTTCTTAGCTAAAGATTTCGTACCACATTTGTAGTAAGAATCACTTGTATGTTGCATTTGATGATCTTTTTCAAAAGATTTGATGTTGCTATGATTAATCTTTGTATTTTATTTAACTCTTTGCCAAGATAATTTTTTTTTTTTCTATCTTAGAGGTGCAGTTTTACCATCCAATAGTAAAAAATTAAACTTGTGATAGAAGAAGTTTTTGTCATTTGTTCACAAGACATTCGGCTAATTGATCCTGTTTTTGTCCTTTTCAGGAATTTATTGGGCTATTTTCTTTTTTTATCAATATAATTACAGAATAATCATGGCTCAGATCATAACTTTTGTAGTAACTTGATAAAACTTATTATAGCTTATGGTGCATGAAAACTTCAGCTGGTAATTGTTTTTACTTTCGCGTTTTAAAAATGTTCATATATCAAAACTTTTCAAAAATATTTCGGAACCCTTTATATAAATTTAAAAAATTAAAAACCACGTTTTCAACTTAAAAATAAAGATAAATTGAAACAAAATTTTGTATTTTTTTACTAAACAAAATAATTTATAATTACACTATTAATTAATAGTAATAAAAAATATTTTCAATATATATATATATACACGAAAGGAGTGAGATAGATAAAATTATGAAAAAATCTTTACTCATTATTATATAAAAATTAGATAATTTAGTTATTTACTAATAAAAATAAAATTGAATTAATTAAAATATAATTTTAATTTGATAGAAAGTATATTTTTTTTATTTTAATTAGGTTAACAAGTATGTTTTCTATTTTAATTAGGTTAATTTTTATTTTATCTCTAACAAAATTAAATTATTTTAAATGTAATTCTAATTTAATTGAAAGTATATATATTTCTTATTCTAATTAGATTAACTTCTATTTTATCTCTAATAAAAATAAAATTAATTAACATATAATTCTAATTTAATGAAAAATATGTTTCCTATTTTAATTATTTTAATCTATTTTATTTCTAAAAAATTAAATTAATTAAACTGTTAGTGATAATTTTGTTAAAATATATATTTTCCATTTTAATTAGGACTACTTATATTTTATCTAATATAAATCAAATTAGACAATATAGTTTTATAAGTCTTCTTATATTAAATTTAATAAGTAAATAATTAAAATCAAAATTAACAAATTTTATGAAAATAGGAAAAAGTATATAATTTATTTTAAAAGTAGATATTTTTTATAAAATTTAACAAAAAAGAGTTAAAATTAAATTAATTAATATTTATAATTTAATTATTAGTTGAATGTAAAAAAATTACATCAAATTAATTTTTGTGTAAATAAAAGTATTAATATTAAAATTACTGAAGAAATAAAGTGTCAACACTAAAATAAAAAATTTACTGAAATTGTAATAAATTATAAGTTCAATAGGGTTGTAATATTTAAATTGTTATATAAAAAAAATATAATTTTATTATTTTTAAATTTTTATTAACAAATAACTAATGATTTTTTTATTATCTTGATTAATTATTATCATAATATTTTTTTATATGAAATTTATTATAGAGTTGAGAAAAATTAATTATAAGAAATATTTAAGTAATATCATATAATTATTTAAATAAAATATTTATAATAATTTTAATGGATTATAACTATATTAAGTTAATATTAAATTGTTATATAAATAAATAACACTGCACTTATTTTAAAATTTTTATTTAATAATAATAATAATAATAATAATAATATGTTTAATTATTTATTTACTATACATCACGAATCAAATAATTTTTTTATTCACATATATATATATACTCCCATATTTTCAATATTTATACATTTTATTTCTTTATTTTTTAAAAATGTCCTTTCTTCGTATTCCCGTACTGTGCTACATAGGTTATAACTATGCATTTTTATTTGTATGCATATACAGTAAAATAGATTTTTTTTTAAGAAAATATAATATCATTAAATCAAATCATGGCTCAATACATCATAAATAACAAGAGGATATGAATAAATCCACTCCTCTAGATCAGACTCAGAAGCTGCTACTCTAGCAATGGATTGAGCAACAACATTCGCTGATCTCCTGATAAAAACTAACTAACTTAATCAGCTGTGACAATAAAGACTTCCATTCCTGAATAATAAAGTCCCACTGAAGAAAAATCCATAGACCAAGTAACTACCACTGAAATCAGAAGTTGAAAATCTTATTTAACAATTATGTGATCCACCTTTTTAAAGCGTAACAAGCTCAGAGACTCCTTTAAAGCAATTGCTTCAGCCATAAAAGGATTAAATGAACCTTGTTTAGAAAAGAACCGCACCATTCGAAAAGTACTAGTTGAATCATATAGCACACAACCCATCCTAATCCGAGAGGTAGCAAAAATGACACTGGCATCTACATTACATTTAACAAAACCCGAAGGTGGACAGGCCCACTTAACAGGATGAATAGTAGTACCACCCAAAAGATTAAAGTTTTGTTTCACATTAATATCTTACCAGAAATCATTAAATTTAATTGCTTCCATCAATAGAGCACAAGTAGGACAAACCTTACCATTCCATACTTTATCATATTGACTACGCCACAAGAACCACAAAATTATAGTCACTATATTAAGCTCTTTCCTGTAAATCGATCAATAAGAAACATCCACCAATCTTGAAGACATGTTGCTTGACTTAAAACTTCCCCAACAACAGACATAACCCAAACATGTCTAGCATGTAGACAATACACCAAACTGTGATATGTGGACTCAAAACACAAGCTACACATAGGACATAAGTCGATTACCTCAACTCACTTCTCTTAAAGAGCATACAGAGTAAGAATACAACCTAATAAAGCACACTTTAGAAAATTTTTAATCTTGGGGTGTGTATTCAGGCTCCAACAAGTTTTCCAACTAAAGGAAGAATGAGAAACTGGATCAATAATCTACCTAAGCATTCGGTACCCACTTTTAATCGAATAATTACTAAATATTTTTGCTCCCCAATACAAACTATCATATACAAAAGTAGAAACAGGAATAGCTAAAATGCTATTCATATCACGATCATTGAAAACATCTCAAATCACATCCACCCCCCATTCTATACCATCGAGATGCTTAAGAGAGGCCACTATAGCATTAATTAAATTCGGAGGTGGACTTGTCTCTATAAATGGATTCTCAATATCCATTAACCATTGTTGGCCCCAAATCATCACTGAATCCCCCTTACCAATTTGGACTCAAGCTTTTTCCTTAAGTAGATATTGAGTTGCAAAAATACTTCTTTAAGTAAAACTTGGATTCTACCCCAATCTAGTAACAAAAAAAGGAAGACTTTGGGAAATACCTAGCTATCAACACCCTTAAAGCTAAAGAGTATGGTCTGGATAATAATCGCTACCCTTGTTTTGTAACCATAGCTAGATTAAAATCATGAAGCATGAAAAAAGCTAGACTCCTACATTCTCGAGGCTTGCATAATCGATCCTAACTTTTCCATTTAATACCGCCCATCTAATTACCTGATTTACCCTACCAAAAGCTATTCATCATCGTCTCCAATTCCTCATATGTAGAGACAGGCAAAAGAAAGACCAACATGACATAACTAGGCAAGGTCTGTGTAATATCCCAAATTTTTAAATAATTTTAAATTGTATCGGGATATGCAGTGTTAATAATTTTTATACATATTTACGATATTTTTATGAGTTGTTATTTATTAAAGCTAATTTTAATTATTTTATATTATTTTAAGTTCTTTACGTAAAATTTTTCCGGAAATTATATTTTTCAGAGAAATTAAAACGTAAATAATTTAATATTAATTATTTTAACTAATTTTACGAATTTGCATGAACTCATACATAATTTTAAAGTACTAAATAAAATGTATATATGCACATTTATTTAAAGTAAATTAGGTTTTAATTAAATAAATTAATTTTTATTATATATGGTTTTTGATATTAATTAATTAATTAATTAATTATGTGTATATATTATTAAAATATGTGTGTGGTGTATATTTAGTGTGTGAGATTATATATTATTATAATATATAGTATGGATATATATATATATATATATATATATATATATATATATATATATATATACATAATTTATTATCAAAAATCAGAAGTTTGTAATATTTACAAAAAAGTCATCGCCTATATCTCCTTCCCTCCTAATCGCCCCATCTCCATTTTCGGCCGCTACAAGCTGATTTCTTGTCGTCGGTGTGCCTCTTAGCCTTCCTCCTCCACCTCCAGCCTTTCCCGCGGCCCTTAGCCACCATTTCCGACGTGTTTTGGCCAAAAAATAATAAGAGGCTGAAACTTGATCCATCGTCGTTCAAGCCGATTCCGACCACCGTTTTTGACACCGGCCATCTCTATCTTCTCCTTGAGCTCCGGTGAGTGTGATTCCAAGATTTTTTTCACTTAAAACTGTCTAGATTTTCCTAGGTTTTGATTTTACATTTTCAGCCACTTTGAGTTTTTGAATTTTTTGAGCTTCAATTTGATTGATTCAAGCAAAATACCTTCACAAAATTTGATCCTTGTAGCTTAATATATATGTGGTAATTTTTTTAGAATTTTTGGAATTTATTTTGATTTTTGTGAATTTTTTATTATTTTATTAATATTTTCTAATTTTCAAAAATTAATTAATTAAATTATGAAATTGTGTTTTATGGTAATTATAGGTGTTTAAATGCATTTTATAAATTTATTTGTAATTTTTGTGAATTTTATATATTTATTTTGAATTTATTTAGTTTATGTAATTTTTGAAAAATTAGGTTAATTATGTGTTTTATTGAAATTAATTGGTTAATTGAGTATATTTATTGAGATTATTGAATTATATGTTGATAAAATTAATTTTGAGTAATTATATTATTTTTGGTGAATTTTTTATTAATTTTAGTGAATTTATATACATAGGGGTATTTTGGTAATTTGACACTAAATTGGTTAAAAATGTAATTAAATTGATTTTAATAGTTATTTAAGGTATAAAAATGATTTCTAAAAATTATTTATTATTTTTAACTAATTAAAACTATTTTTCGTAAATTATTTTCAAATTATATATATAATATATGATTTCTCTAAATAAATAAGTTTTTATTGATTTTTAACATGTTTTAGGGTTAATTATGTAATTTGGATTTATAATATGTATTTTTATTATAAAAGGGCATTTTTGGTATTTTGTAATTCTTTTGTAAATTGTGGACCTTGATCGGTGAATTGTAGTTTGGAGTCCGACCGAGGGATTGTGGTTGTGAATTTTGTGTTATTTTGAAGTGTGTTTCTTTGCAAGACTGGCTATACTCTTTGAGTAGAGAGATGTCCGTTTTACATGGGAAGTTCTGTCGGATTTTCGGTAGAATTCTCATAAAACATGATGTCCGGTCGAACTCTGATTCTAATTCTGTGTCTAGTATTCTAGATTGAGTTTCTAGGAATTTTCGTTAGATTTATTTTGATTTTTATTGTCATTTGTTTGTTTAGTTGCACCGAGACCGAGGCCTAATGGACCAGGCCCGTCAGACTCATCTCGAGGAGCGCAATAACAGTGAGTTGTTATTTTATATATATATGTTTTAGGGTGCATGTTTTAGAAATGTATGGTTTATTTTGATAAAATATGCATAAATGATTTAATTATTACTTAGGTTTATTTTTGGTATATTTTTGATATATTTTAAATTATATGCATGTTTTATTAAACATTTATACTTAAAATGTTTTTAAATATATTTCTAGTTTATTTTGCAATTATATTGGATGTATTTGACGTATGTATACTCGAAATATACCTGGTTTATTTTTTATATATTTCTAGTATATATATGGTTTATGTTGCTATTTTATTGAAATTCATGCATCATTAATTTATGAATGTATGTTTTAAATTTAAATGAAGGATATCAATAGAACGTGCTACTTAGTGGACAGCACTAGGACCGAGTATGTACCGGTACACTGATAGCATTCAGGCTTCATTACTAACCATTTGTGGATATTGATCAAATTGATTTGATTTGATGTGTGATGTGATTTGAGAGTGTGATTACTGGAGCTCGGTTGAGTAAGTGTCTCGGGGCCAATCACATTGACAGTCAGACTACTGGAGCTCGGTTGACTTAGTGTCTCGAGGCCAGTCTACTGTCTAAATTGAACAAGTGAATATATTTGGAATAAGTGAGCCTGTATGACTAGAGTGTTGTCTAACACTGTTTGAGGTTGCGATTTTCTAGGGTTCTATTTTATCCTTCATAAACAGTGATTTTCAAAAATTATATAAAAATGATTTTCCTACATCTGTGTGTATTTGTCTGTATATATATTTATTATATATATTATTGACTGTGTGCATTGTCATTTAGTATGCATGTATATATATTATAACAATTCACTCAGTGAGGTCTGACTCCCCTCCGTTGACTATTTTTCAGGAGAGTCATCGTCTTTAGACCTCAATAGCAGACCCATACGTCGGATTTCTTCCACCCCGGCTTCACTATGTAAACTGCTTATCTGAGCTTTATTTTATAATCTAGACACTGCAATAGTTGTAGTCAGTTGTAAGGCTTATGTATCACATTATGGTTATGAGAGTTTGTATTATAAATATTTGAACTGAGATTTGTATTTAAAAGATATCATTTATACGAGATGAGTTGTTTATTTAAATATATTGGTGGATATTTACTTTATCTTATTTATGATTTTGTTTCTGTTGCAAAATATTTTAATTATGTTACTATTATTATTGCATGTTTTACTTTATTTTTAGGCTTGCTACGGGTTCCGGATTCGAAAGAATTCCCATTCCCTAGCGCCTGTCATGG
This sequence comes from Mallotus nudiflorus, assembly GCA_947683625.1. Lineage (NCBI taxonomy): Eukaryota > Viridiplantae > Streptophyta > Magnoliopsida > Malpighiales > Euphorbiaceae > Mallotus > Mallotus nudiflorus. The sequence goes on from CANTUR010000272.1 coordinate 185,332, forward strand.
CCCCTGTTTTGGGTCGTGACAATCTGAACCACAGAACATAGCAGCACCTCCTTACTTGCCCTTAAAAATAACTTAAAATGCTATACTTGAAGCCTACGCCAAGCTTTTTCTTTGACAAAATTGAAAACCTTAGATTTCTTTATGCCAATGATAGAAGGTAAGCCCAAGTATTTGCTATGGTTAGAATAATACTACACCCCAAGAAATGAACAAATATAATCTCCAATATCCTCCTCCACATTGCAACTAAAAAGAAGAGAAGATTTGACAAAGTTAACTATCACGACCCAAAACAGGGGCCATGACCGGCGCTAGGGAACGAAAATTCTTTCAAATCCAGAACCCGTAGCAAGCCTTAAAATAAAATAAAATATACAATAATAATAATAATATAATTTGTAGCGGAAATAAAATCATAAATAATGAAATAATAACTCATCTCATATATATATATATAAATAAATCTTTTAATACAAATCCAGTTCAAATATTTAAAGTACATAACTCATACCAATATAATACAATATCCTTTTTCAATTTTTACAACTACTGCAGTATCTAGATTAAATAAAATAAAACTCAGGTGAGCAGTTTACATAATAAAGCCGGGGCGGAAGAAATCCAGCGTATAGGTCTACTACTGAGGTCTGATGAAGATGACTCTCCTAAAAAAAATAGTCAACGGAGGGGAGTCAAACCTCACTGAGTGAATTGCTATAATATATATACATGCATAATTAAGTGGCAATGCACACAGTCAAAGATATATATATATATATATATATATATATATATATATATATATATATATATATATATATATATATATATATATATACAAGCAAATGCACACAGATGCAATAAAATCATTTTATATAAATTTTACTGAAAATCATTGTTTATGAAGGATCAAATAGAATCCTAGAAAATCATAACCTCAAAACAGTGTTAGACAACACTCTAGCCATACAGGCTTACTTATTCCAAATATATTCACTTATTCCATTTGGACAGTAGACTGGCCCCGAGACACTAAGTCAACCGAGCTCTAGCAGTCTGACTGTCAGTGTGATTGGCCTCGAGACACTTGGTCAATCGAGCTCCAACAATCACACTCCCAAATCATATCTCACACAATAAATAATCAAATCCAATCAATATCCACAAATGGTTAGTAATATAGCCTAAATGCTATTATCGTACCGGTATGTACTCGGTCCTAGTGCTATCCACTAGGTAGCACGTTCTATTGATATCCTTCATTTTAAATATAAAACATACGTTCATAAAAATAAATGATGCATGAATTTGAAATAAACAGCAACATAAATCATAAATATACCAGAAATATACCAAAAGTAAACCAGGTATATTTCGAGTATATGTTCATCAAATAAGTCCAATTAAATTACAAAATCAACTAGAAATATATTCAAAAACATTTTAAACATAATTCATTAATAAAACATACATATAGTTTTAAAATATACCAAAAATAAACCAAAAATAAACTAAAAATAAACTTAAGTACTAATTAAACCATTATGCATATTTAATCAAAATAAAACATATATTTCTAAAATCATGTACCCTAGAGCATATGTATATAAAATAGCAACTCACTATTTATTGCACTCCTCGAGATGGGTCCGACGGGCCTGGTCCACTAGGCCTCAGTCTCGGCGCAACTAAACAAACAAATAATGATAGGAATGAGAATGAATCTAACAGAAGCTCTAAAGACTCGATCTAGATTACTAGACACAGAATCAGGATTAACGTTCGATCGGACATCATGTTTTACGAGAATTCTACCGAAAATCCGACAGAACCTCCCATGTAAAACGGATATCTCTCTACTCAAAGAGTAGAGCCGGTCCTGCAAAGAAACGTACTTCAAAATAACATAAAACACAACCACAATCCCTCGGTCGGACTCCAAACTACAATTCACCGACCGAGGTCCACAATTCACAGAATATTTACAAAATACCAAAAATACCCTTATATACTAAAAATACATTTTATCAGTAGAAATTACGTAATTAACCCTAAAACACAGTAAAAATCGATGAAAACTCATTTTATTAGAAAAATCGTATGTTATATATAATTTGAAAATAATTTACGAAAAATAGTTTTAATTAGTTATAAATACTAAATAATTTGTAGAAATCATTTTTATACCCTAAATAACTATCAAAACCAATTTAATTACATTTTTAGCCAATTTAGGGTAAAATTACCAAAATACCCCTCTATATATAAATATACTAAAATTAATCCAAAAATTCACCAAAAATAATATAATTGCACAAAATTAATTTTCTCAACATATATTTCAATAATATCAATAAATATACTTAATTAACCAATTTATTTCAATTAAACACATAATTAACCTAATTTTTCAAAATTACATAAACTATATAAATTCAAAATAAATACACAAAAATTCACAAAAATTAAAAATAAATTTCTATAATTCATTTCACCACATATGCTTACCATAAAACACAATTTCATAATTTAATTAATTAATTTTCAAAAATTAGAAAATAATAATAAAATAATCAAAAATACCCAAAAATCAAAATAAATTACAAAAATTCCAGCATAAATATTAAGCTACTAGGATGAAAGTTTGTGAAGGAAGTTTTCATGAATCAATCAAATTGAAGCTAAAAAAAATAAGAACCCTAATAGGTCGAAATTGAAAAATTGAAACCTAGGCAAATCTAGACCATTTTAAGTGAAACAAAGCTTGGAATCACACTCACCGGAGCTCAAGGAGAAGATAGAGACCGGTGGTGTCGAAAACGGTGGCTGAAATCACATCGATCAATGGTGAAGATGAGTTTCTGCTTTCCGGCCAAAATGAGCTTCCCCGACGCCGAAATGGGCACTACTGGTGGCGGAACAGGCTGAGGATGATGGTGGCTCGCCAAAAGGCACAGTGACAAGAAGAAAATCATGTGATCGGCACCGGAAGATGGATGGGAACGATCGAGAAGAAGGAGAGGGATCGGGGGTAAAGTTGTCATTTGGCAAACTTTTTGATTTTTAATAATATATTATGTATATATGCATGTATATATACTCACACTATATATTATAATAATATAAACTCTCACACACATTAAATATACTCCACACACATATAATTTAATATATTTAATAATTTTATACACTTAAAAATATTTAATTAATATTAAAACTAAATAATAAAAATTAGGGTAATTAATTAAACCCTAGTTTAATTTAAATAAATAAACATATATACACTTTATTTTAGCATTTTAAAAATATATATGAGTTCATGCAAATGCGTAAATCTATTTAAAATAATTAATATTAAATTATTTATTTGTCAATTTCCCCGAAATATAATTCTCGAAAATTTTTTACGTAAAATACTTAAAATAATATAAAACAATTAAAATTAGTTTTAATCAAATAACAAACTCATAAAAATATCATAATTATATACAAAATTATTAACACTGCATATCCCGATGCAGTATAAAAATATTTTTAAAAAACTCGGGATATTACATTAACCATTTGGCCCGACACCTTTCCATACTTAGTGAAGCAATCTTTAATCACCTCACATTCTTTAGGAGTGGCTTTAAAAAATATAAAACTATCATTAGCAAACAATAAATAAGAGATCTTAGGAGCACTATGCGCTACCTAAATACCATGTAAAGAACCAAGATTACATTTGTAATACAAGAGAGTAAACAACCCTTCTGCACAAATTAGAAACAAGTATAGGGAGATAAGGTCTCCCTAATGCAATTCCTAATTAGAGTGATCAAATCCATCTGCAAAATCCTATGAACCACTGTGTATGAGATTGAGGAAATGAAAAGCATGATAAGATCAATAAAATGAATATGAAAACCCAGAGCCAATATTAACTATTTTAAAAATGGCCATTCTACCTTATTATAGGCCTTCTACATATCTATTTTAAAAGAAGCCCAGCTGACTTTACCTTGTGATTTCCTTTTCATGTAATGACTAATGTTATAAGCAATTAAAACATTATCAAAGATCAAACACCCAGGAAATGAAAGCACTTTATGAATTGAAAATGACTTTATCCAGTAATAGCTTTAACCAATTGGCTATAGCCTTAGTCATTAGTTTCAAAACCATATTATAGAGGACGATAGGGCGGTACTCTATAATTTTTGAAAGGGTCTTCACTTTAGGAATGAGAATAATATAAGTATCACTCAGACCCTTTCGAGAGAATGATCATTAAAACACTTGAGACAGAAAAAAGTGACTGAATCTGAATTACATCCCAATGCTACTAAAAAAACCTGGGGTTGAAACTGTTAGGACTAGGACTCTTATCTGGGTGCACTGCTTTAAGAGCCTCCAAAATTTTTTGAGTTGTAAAGGGTTTAATGGGCTCAGTATTTTTAGAGTCAAATACTCGAGAAGACACCAGTTGAGAAATCCCTGAATCACTATAACTAAAAGTTGTGAAAATATAAAAAAATACCTTATAATATGAACCTTCAAACCCAAATTCTAAACCCTTTTATTACTCTGAGAATCAATCAAAGACAAGATAGTATTTTTTCGGTGTCAAGAACTAGCAAAAGCATGGAAAGCCTTCGAGTTTGAATCCCCATCCTGAAGCTAAAAAATCTTGGCCTTCTGTTTCCAATACTACTCTCTTTTATCCAATAAGGATTAAAGCTACTAATTAGTTTGATGGAATAACTCATAATTACTATCACAACCCAAACCGGGGAGTCATGATCGATGTTAGGGAACGATAATTCTTTAAAATCCGAAACTCGTAACAAGTCTTAAAAAATAAAAGCATGCAATAAATAATATAAAAATATGACAGAATTAAAAATTTAAATCAATATAAAAATAAGTATATAACTATCATTTCATAAATAAAAATATTCATACAGTATTTTGAATACAAAAATCTCAAACTTGTATAATACACTACTAATATAATAACATTACTACTGCAGTCTTCTACAATACAATATAAATCTAGATATGAAATTTACATAAAATAGTCAGGTGGAAGAAGACCGGCGTAAAGTACTACTGGTACAGTCTAACGAAGAAGACTCTCCTGAAAAAAATAGTTGAGAGGGAACCGGACCTCACTAAGTGAATTATTATAATATATATACATGCACCTCCTAATATAATATGCAATCAATCATCAGTATATATATATATAAATATATACAGACATTTCACACAGATGCAAAAATTTACTTTATATTTATAAAAGCAGAAAACATTTATTTAAGTGAATGATTAAATAGAACCCTTATAATATTCATAACCTCAAACAAATATCTCATTAGCTATACAGACTTACTTAATTCCAAATACATTATCTCATTCCATTTTGGATAGTAGATTGGCCCCGAGACACTAAGTCAACCGAGCTCATGCAGTCTTATTGTCAATGTGATTGGCCCCGAGACACTAAGTCAACTGAGCTCCCGCAATCACACTACTCAATCATTGAAATTCTCAATAATCGATCAATCAAATTTCACATCAAATGATTCTCACAATGACAAATCCTAAATCTAACACAGTCCTAGTGCAACCTACTAGGTAGCACATTTTATTAATATCCTTCATATAAATCGTATATTTATGGAAAATAAATAAATGCATAATTAAACACAAATGTCATTATTTTTAAAAGAATAAACCATTTATATATCAAAAACATATCAAAAATATACTAAATATATTTCAATTATATATGCTACAAATATGTAATATCCCGTATTTTTAAAGATTTTTACACTGTACCGGGATATGCAGTGTTAATAATTTTTGTATATATATTACGATATTTTCATGAGTTGATATGTATTTAAAACCCATTTTAATTATTGAGAATTATTTACAATGCTTTACGTAAAATTTTCCCGGGACTTGCATTTTCGGGGAAATTTTCACGTAAATAATTTATTATTAATTATTTTAAATATATTTTCGGACTTGTATGAGCTCATACGTATTTTTAAATTATTAAACACCGTGTATGTGTGCGATATTTATTTAATTAGGGTTTAATATATATTACCCTAATATTTTGTTATTTGTTTATTAATTTATTGTTATTTAATTATTTTTATTTAGTATTATATTTTAAAATATTAAATTTTATGTGTGTGGTGTATATTTAATGTGTGTGATTTTAATATTATTTTATTATATAGTATAAAGTATATATATATACATATAATATATCAAAAAACCAAAACTTTGGAAAGTTACCATTTTGCCCCCGACTTCTCTCTTCTCCCTCCCGATCGTTTCCTCGCCGTCCGATCGCTGCTACTATCAATTTCTCGTCATTGGTGTGCCGTCCGGTGTGCCACCTCCTTCCCCAGCCTTCTTCGCCGCCAGCAGCACCCTATTCCGTCGAGTTTTGGCCGGAATTAGCTCGGGAAGCCAAAACTTTGGCCACCGTCGATCACGACGATTCCGGCCACCATTTTCGACACCGCCAGTCTCTTTCTTCTCCTTGAGCTCCGGTGAGTGTAATTCTAGCTTTGGTTTGAGCTTAAATGGTCTAGAATTGCTTAGGTTTTGAATTTTCAATTTCGGTCACATTAGGGTTTTTGATTTTTTTGAGCTTAGAATTGATTGATTCATGAAAACCTTCACAAATGTTGATCCTAGTAGCTTAATCTACATGTATGAATTTTTGTGGAATTTTTGGAGATTTTTTGGATTTTTGGGTATTTTTGAATATTTTAATATTATTTTCTAATTTTCGGAAATTAATTAAATAAATTATGAAATTGTGTTTTATGGTAATTATAGGTGTTGAAATGAATTATAGGAATTTATTTGGAATTTTTATGAATTTCTATGTATTTATTTTGAATTATTGAAGTTTATGTAATTTGGGAAATTAGGATTAATTATGTTTTTAATTGAATGTAATTGGTTAATTGAGTTTAATTATTAATATTATTGATAAATATGTTGATAAAATTAATTTTGGATAATTGTATAATTTTTGGTGAATTTTTGAAGTAATTATAGTATATTTATATATATAGGGGTATTTTGGTAATTTTACACAAAATTGGCTAAAAATGTAATTTAATTGGTTTTAATAGTTATTTAAAGTATAAAAATGATTTCTACAAATTATTTAGTATTTTTAACTAATTAAAACTATTTTTCGTGAATTATTTTCAATTATATATATAATATATGGTTTTACTAATAAAATGAGTTTTATCGATTTTTATTGTGTTTAAAGGTTAATTATGTAATTTCTATCTATAAAATGTATTTTTAGGTTTTAAGGGTATTTTTGGTATTATCAGAATTGTTCTGTGTTTGTGGACCCCAGTCGGTAGATTGTAGTCTGGAGTCCGACCGAGAGGTTGTGAATGAGATGTGGTGTTTATTTTTTGAAGTGTATTTCCTTGCAGGGTCGGCTCTACTCTTTTGAGTAGAGAGATGTCCGTTTTACAGGGGAGGTTCTGTCGAATTTTTGATAGAATTCTCGTAAAACGTGATGTCCAGTTGAACCCTAATTCTGTTTCCGTATTTAATACTCTAGATCGAATTCTAGGATTTCTGATAGGTTTATTCTGATGTCGGTTATTTATTACTTATTTAGTTGCGCCGAGACCAAGGGCTAGTGGACCAGGCCCGTCGGACCCGTCTCGTGGAGCGCACTAGGGTGAGTTACTATACTATATATATATGCTTTAGGATGCATGTTTTAGAAAAGTATGCTTTATTTTAATAAAATATGCATAAATGATTTAAATATTACTTAGGTTTATTTTCGGTATATTTTGGTATATTTTCAACTATATGCATGTTGTATAACTAAATTATTCTTAAAAATGCTTTTATGTATATTTTGGTATATTTTAGTTTATTTTGTAATTGTATTGGAATTATTCGACGTATATATACTCGAAATATACCTGATTTACTTTTGGTATATTTCTAGTATATATATGGTTTATGTTGATATTTTATTGAACTTCATGCATTATTTATTTTTGTGAATGAATGTTTTATATTATTAATGATGAAGGATATCGATAGAACGTGCTACCTAGTGGGCAACACTAGGACCGAGTACGTACTATACTACTAACCTATTTGTGGATATTGATTGAATGTGATTATTGATATGTGTGAGATATGGTTTGGAGGTGTGATTGCTGGAGCTCGGTTGACCAAGTGTCTCGGGGCCAATCACACTAGCAGTCAGACTGCTGGAGCTCGGTTGACTTAGTGTCTCGGGGCCAGTCTACTGTCTAAATGGATTAAGTGGATATATTTGGATTAAGTGAGCCTGTATGGCTAGAGTGTTGTCTAACACTGTTTTCGAGGTTGCGATATTCTAGGGTTCTATGTGATCCTTCATAAATGATGATTTTAATAAAAACATATAAAATAACTTTTCTGCATCTGTGTGAATTTGCCTGTATATATACATATTATATATATACTGTTGGTTGTATGCATTGTCACTTAGTGTGTATGTATATATATTATAGTTTTTCACTCAGTGAGGTCTGACTCCCCTCCGTTGATAATTTTTCAGAAGAGTCAACATCTTCAGACCTCAATAGCAAGCCTGTACGCCGGATTTCTTCCGCCCCGGCTTCTTTATGTAAACTGCTTCTCTGAGTCTTGAGTTTACTTTATCTAGACATTGCAGTAGTTGTAAATTAATCTGGTGGGATTTTATGTATTTTATTTAAAGAGATGTTGTATTGTATTTGAAACTGGATTTGTATTAAAAGATTTATATATATGAGTTGAGATTTGATTTAAATCCAGTTGGTGAAAATGATATTGTTATATTTATGATTTTTATTTCCGCTGCAAATTTGACATTGTTATTATTACTATTGCATATTTTATTTTATTTTTAGGCTTGCTATGGGTTCCGGATTCGAAAGAATTCCCGTTCCCTAGCGCCGGTCATGGCCCCTGTTTTGGGTCTTGACAAAATAAACTAAAATCAACCATAAATATACCAAAATATAATTGAATGCATATTGAGAATATATCAAGTATATACATCACATATATGTCGAAATATACCAAAATATACTGAAAGTATACTAAAAATATACTAAACTATTTAATGAACTAATTCATATCAAAACTTAATTATTTATAATCATGCACTATATGTAATGCATATATAAAATAATAACTCACAAGTTGGCGCTCCTCGAGACTGACTCGACGAGCCTGGTTCGATAGATCTTGATTTTAGTGCAGCTACAAAAAAAAATAATGATAAAATTAGAATAAATTTCTAACTAATACTTCTAAGAATTCTAAAGAAGACTCGATCTAAGAATTCAAAACTTGGATAAACATAGAAATTTAAGATCGACCTAACGTCACGTTTTATAAGAAATCTACCAAAAAATTGACAGAACTTCCTCTGTAAAATGGACATCTCTCTATAATAGTAGAGCCGATCTTGCAAAAAAATACACTTCTAACAACGTAATAGCTCAACACCTCAGGTTGGGATTCTGAACTATATAATTCCCAACCAAGGTTCACAATATACGATAAAAATAAATATTAAATAATAATATATTAAAATCATTAAAAATCCATAAAATAATTAAAATGCCACAATATAATTTATTTAAACTTCAAAACACTAAATATCATTATTTCCACAATAATTAAATAAAAATCTCAAATAATAATATAATATTATCGAAAATCCAATTTTTCAATAATTCAACATATAATAGTAAAATTCACTTTTAGTTACTCAAATAGCTTCAATATATAATAAAAGTAATTAAAAATTCATTTAATCACCAAAATAATAAATAATTTATTATTTGAATATAATTTTCAAAAATTAGTATTAATTAGTTAAAAATAGTAAATAATTAAAAAAAATTATTTTAGTACCATATAAAATTCTAAAATCATTTAAAATATATTATTTAACTATATTTTCAACAAAACTACACAATTAACCTATAATTCCAATATTCACATAATACTAATAATTTCTCAAAAATTATATAAAATCACTAAAAATTATTTTATAAATCCTAAAATTATTATCTCAAATTAATAACACTAACTAACTCAAATTTCCATCCAAAATAATTAATTAACATAATTATCAAAAATTCAATTTTAATATTAAAATATTAAAAAATACCCATAAATCAAATTAATTCAAAAAAATAAACTAAAAATTTATTTAGGAAGATTAAGTTGCATATATGTAATATCCTGAATTTTTAAATATTTTTAATCTGCATCAGGATATGCAGTGTTAATAATTTTTATATATATTCATGATTATTTAATGAGTTTGTTATTTATTAAAGCTATTTTTAATTCTTTGCATAAATTTTTTTCAATAATTTTATTTTTGGAGAAATTAAAACGTAAATAATTTAATATTGATTATTTGAAATAGTTTTATGAATTTGCATGAGTTCATACATAATTTTAAAATGCTAAATAAAATGCATATACGTACATTTATTTAAATTAAAATTCGGGTTTATTTTATAATTAAATTATATAATATATTTTTTATATTAATTAATTAAATAAGTGTATATATGTAAATGTGTATATATATTATTAAAATATGTGTGTGGTGCATGTTTATTGTGTGTACTATATTATATATTAAAATAATAAAGTGAGATAGATATATATATACATATAATATTATAACTAAAAATAAAGTTCAAATTATTTATAAAATTGTCACTCCCTCTCGCTCTTCTTCTCGATCGTTCCCTTCACCATTCTGGTGCCAATTACGCCATTTTCTTCCTATCACTATGCCCTTCGGTGTGCCGCCTCCCTTGCCATCCATTTCTGATGCCTCAAGCCTTCATCTCCGGCGTGTTTTGGCCGGAATTCCCAAGAGAAGCCAAAAATTTCTTCACCGTTAATCAGCACATTTTCGGCCATCAAAGTTGACACCACCGGTCTCTACCTTCTCCTTGAGCTCCGGTGAGTCCATTTCCAAGCTTTGTTTCACTTGAAATGGTCTAGATTTCCCTAGGTTTCGATTTTATAATTTTGGCCATTTAGGGTTCTTGAATTTTTTGAGCTTTGATTTGAATTATTCATGAAAAATCCCTTCACAAACATTGATCCTTGTAGCTTAATCTACCTATGTGAATTTTTTTGGAATTTTTTGGAATTATTTTGAGTTTTGTGAATTTTTTTATTATTTTATTAATATTTTCTAATTTTCATAAATTAATTAAATAAACTATGAAATTGTGATTTATGGTGTTTATCGGTATTAAAATGAATTTTATAAATTTATTTGTATTTTTTTTGAATTTTATATATTTATTTTGAATTTATTTAGTTTATGTAATTTTGGGAAAATTAGGTTAATTATGTGTTTTATTAAAATAAATTGGTTAATTGAGTATATTTATTGATAATATTTAATTATATGTTGAGAAAATTGATTTTGAGTAATTATACTATTTTTGGTGAATTTTTGATTAATTTTAGGGAATTTACGAAACTAGGGGTATTTTGGTAATTTGACACTAAATTGGCTAAAAATGTAATTATATAGGTTTAAATAGTTATTTAAGGTATAAAAATGATTTCTAAAAATTATTTAGTATTTTTAACTAATTAAAACTATTTTTCATAAATTATTTTCAAATTATATATAATATACGATTTTTCTAAATAAATGAGTTATTATCGATTTTTAGAAAGTTTTAGGGTTAATTACGTAATTTGGATTTGTAAAATGTATTTTGAGTATTGAAGGGCATTTTGGTATTTTTGATATTTTTCGGTATTTCTGTAATTATTCTGTGAATTGTGAACCTCGGTCGGTGAATTATAGTTTGGAGTCTGACCGAGGGATTGTGAATTATGTTTATTCTTGGAGTGTGTTTCTTTGCAGGATTGGCTCTACTCTTTGAGTAGAGAGATGTCCGTTTTACAGGGGAGGTTCTGCCGGATTTTTGATAGAATTCTCGTAAAACGTAATGTCCGGTCGAATTCTAATTCTAATTTTGTGTCTAAGATTCTAGATCAAGTCTTTAGAATTTTCGCTAGAATTACTCTGATTTCTTATTATCGTTTATTTGTTTAATTACGTCGAGACCGAGACCTAGTGGACCAGGCCCGTCAGATCCGTCTCGAGGAGCGCAATAACAGTGAGTTGTTATATATATATATATATATATATATATATATATGTTTTAGGGTGCATGTTTTAGAAATGTATGGTTTATTTTAGTAAAGTATGCATAAATGATTTAAGTATTACTTAAGTATATTTTCGGTATATTTTTGGTATATTTTAAACTATATGCATGTTTTATTAATGATTTATACTTAAAATGTTTTTAAGTATATTTCTAGTTCATTTTGTAATTAAATTGAATTTATTTAAAGTATATATACTCGAAATATACCTAGTTTACTTTTGGTATATTTCTAATGTATATATGGTTTATGTTGCTATTTTATTCAATATCATGCATCATTTGTTTTATGAATGTATGTTTTATATATTAATGAAGGATATCAATAGAACGTGCTACCTAATGGGCAGCACTAGGACCGAGTACGTACCGGTTCACCGATAGCATTTAGGCTATATTACTAACCTATTTGTGGATTATGGACGGATTGAATTATTTGATGTGTGATATGATTTGAGAGTGTGATTGCTGGAGCTCGGTTGACCAAGTGTCTCAGGGCCAATCACACTGACAGTCAGACTGCTGGAGCTCGATTGACTTAGTGTCTCGGGGCCAGCCTACTGTCCAAATGGAACAAGTGAATTTATTTGGAATAAGTGAGCCTGTATGGCTAGAGTGTTGTTTAACACTGTTTGAGGTTGCAATTTTCTAGGGTTCTATTTGATCCTTCATAAACTGATGTTATTTTCAGAATATATGTAAAATGATTTTGCTGCATCTGTGTGATTTTGCTTGTATATATATATTTATTATATATACACTACTGACTGTGTGCATTGTCATTTAGTTGTGCATGTATATATATTATAAAAATTCACTCAGTGAGGTCTGACTCCCCTCCGTTAACTATTTTTCAGGAGAGTCATCATCTTCAGACCTCAGTAGCAAACCCATACGCCGAATTTCTTCCGCCCCGGCTTCACTATGTAAACTGCTTACCTGATTTTATTTTATAATCTAGACATTGCAGTAGTTGTAAACAATTGTGGGGTTTATGTATTATATGTGTGTGAGTTATATATTTTAAATATTTGAACTGAGATGGTATTGAAAGATTTTTTTTTATATATATATGATATGAGGATGTTCATTTAATTTTATTGGCAGATTATCATTTATTTTTATTTATGATTTTATTGCCGCTGTAAAATATTTTATTTATGTTATTATGATTATTGCATGTTTTATTTTATTTTAAGGCTTGTTACGGGTTCCGGATTCGAAAGAATTCTCGTTTCCTAGCGCCGGTCATGGCCCCTGTTTTGGGTCGTGATAATATAACAACATTTCTTAAGGGAATTCTTAAGAATCAAACAAGAACAAGCTTTAAAAAAAACCTAAAATGGACATAATCTAAAATTGAAGAAAACTCACAATTTGAATGTTAAAAAGTTGAAATGACTTGAGAATCGAGATGTACACATTGAGCGGAGTCTAAAGAACCCAAAAACACAACTAAATCCATAAAAAAAATTTTGGTGCTACAGTAACTACCCACAGTTTCTTGAAAAAAAAACAGCGACCGAAGCTCTTTAAAGGCAATGGGAAGGGAGAGGAGGAAGGTGGGGAGCTTGGTGGTGGTTCAGGCAGCAGTTGATGAAGCTTGGTGGTGCTGCAATATCGGAAGGTAGTAGATAGAAGAAAATGGGAAAAAGAAGTAAAAGAAAAGAGAAAGGAAAAGAAAAGAGAAAGGAAAAGAAAAGAAAATAAACCACCCGAAAAAAAAAAGTCTTACATTCCACTATATATGTATAGATATATATACATACACACACACTTAACTTTAACACTTGTCACACATGCATACATATACATACACACACACACATGCACATTATATTATAATAATAATAATAATACTATCACATGCATAATAGTAATAGAAAAAATAATAATACTAACAATAAAAATAAAAAAAATAATGATAATAACAATAAAATAATAATAATAATAATAATAATAATAATAATAATAATAATAATAATAATAATAATAATAATAATAATAATAATAATAATAATAACAACAACAACAACAACAACAATAGTAGCGAAAATGAGTTTGAATACTTGAAATAATAAAAGTCACAAATTAATTATTTTACATAAATTAAATATTTAGAATAAAATAAATGAATAATATACACAACTCATGATAATATATAAATAAAATTTAAAATTTTATTAATACTGCATATCCCAAAATAATTTTATTTTATTTAAAATATCGGACCAGTATAATTTTTCCTCCTTATAAGAATTCATCCTCGAATTCAAATAAAAGAACACATACAAGAATTATCAAGGAAAGAGATAAGGATAAGCAACCCGCATCTCAACTTTTGTCACCCAAGTATGCACATCCACGTTGTTGCTTCACCACAACACCTTAACCATCGAAATTTGCTTCAAACGTAACTGACGAACTTAATAATCCACTATCGTAATTGGTTCCTCCTCAAACGTTAGATCTTCGCTTATTTCCACACTATTAGGCTACAACACATGAGAAGGGTCCAAAATATACTTCCTCAGCACACTTGAGACAAATTCGGAGGCAAAGCCAATCGATATGCAACCATGCCCACTCTCTCCAAAATCTCAAACAGTCCAATATATCTCGATGCTAGTTTCCCCTTCTTATTAAATCTCATCACACCCTTCATAGGAGACACCTTCAGAAATACATAGTCTCCAACTTGAAACTCCACATCCTTACGCTTTGGATCCGTATAGCTCTTTTATCTACTAGCTGCGGTCTTTAATCTTCTTTTGATCACAGTAACTTTCTCCACTGCATCCTGGACAATCTCAAGTCCAGTCAAGACTCTCTCTCCAATCTTATCCCAACACAGAGGGGATCTACACTTTCTTCCATACAAAGCTTCAAACGGTGCCATCTCAATATTGCTATGGTAACTGTTATTATATACAAACTCCACAGATGGCAAATGATCATCCCAACTACCTCCAAGATCTAATACACACATTATCAATATATCTTCAAGTGTTTGGATCATCCTCTTAGACTGACAATTTGTCTAAGGGTGAAAAGCAGTCTAAAATCAAGCCTGGTGCCCATTGTTTCCTGTAACTTCTACTAAAATGGAGAGGTAAACACTGAATCTCTATTAAACACAATGGACACAAGTACTTTGTGAAGGCACACAATATGCTTAACATACAGCTTCACTAACTTAGCTACAAAATAAGTGGCTTTAATAGGCAAGAAATAAGCAGACTTGGTTAACTTGTCCACAATCACTTAGATGGAATCGTATCTATTCTTAGAACGAGGTAACGCAATAAAAAAATCCATAGCAATTCTCTCTCACTTCCACTTTGGAATAGGAAGTGGTTGAAGCTTCCCAAAAGGCTTATGATGTTCAGCTTTCACTTGTTGACATGTCAAGCACCAAAAAACATAATCAGCTACCCACCAATACAAGTCTCTGATACTGTGGTACATCTTAGTGACACTTGGATGTATGTTGTAGGCTATAGAATGTGCTTCCTTAAGGATCTCTGCTCTCAAATTATCCACATCAAGAACACACGACCTACCACTGATCTACAAAACACCATCATCAACAAGTGTGAAATCAGTGAACTTCCCTGCACGAACATTCTCTGCAAACTCAACTAGAATAGGATCTCGGCCCTGAGCTGCCTTAATCCTATCTCTTAGCACTGATTGGACTCTGACCTGAGCTAATAGTCCTCTTAATTTGCTAATCTTCATCATCAAACCTTGATCCACCAACTGGTGCAACTCTTAGATCAACAGTCTCCTCTCCACCCTAATGTGAGCAAGACTACCTAAGGACGTCCTACTCAAGGCATCTGCTACTACATTAGCCTTGTTTGGATGATAAAGAATCTCACAATCATAGTCCTTCATGAGTTTTAAACATCTCCTCTGCCTCAGATTTAGATCTCTCTATTGAAAAATGTACTTAAGGCTCTTGTGATTTGTGAAAATCTCACAAGTCACCCAGTACAAATAATGTCTCCAAATCTTGAGAGTAAAGATCATTGTAGCCATCTCAAGGTCATGAGTAGGATAATTCTATTCATGCTTCTTCAATTGCCTTGAAGCATAAACTACTACCCTACCATTATACATTAACACACAACCTAGGCTAACTCTGCAGGCATCATAATACACGGTGAATTTATCTTCTCCATTAAGCAAGGACAGAACTAGAACTATGGTCAATTTCTCCTTCAGCAACTGAAAACTATTCTTGCAAGCATTTGACCACACAAACTTTATATTCTTCTGAGTTAAGCGAGTTATAGGATTTGTAATTCTAGAGAAATCTTGCACAAATCTCCTATAATACCCAACTAAACCCAAAAAACTCTAAATCTCCATGACTATCATTGGTTTGGGCCACCCAAACACTACCTCTATCTTCTGTAATCAACCTGGATACCATCTTTAGACACTATGTGTCCAAGGAATGTAACAGTCTCTAACCAGAAATCACACTTTGAGAATTTAGCATAAAGTTGATGTTCTCTCAGTGTTTGTAGTACAATCCTCAAGTTATATACATGCTCCTCCATACACTTGAAATACACTAGTATATTATCAATGAAGACTACCACAAGCTAATACACATACGATCTGAATACCCTATTCATAAGATCCATGAAAGCAGCTTGTGCATTAGTCAACCCGAAGGACATCACTAAAAACTCATAATGTAGATATCGAGTGTAGAATGTCATTTTAGGAACATCGACTTTACTGATCCGTAACTGATGATAGTCTTACCTCAAGTCAATCTTGAAAAAGAATTATGCACCCTGAAGTTGATCAAACAAATCATCTATCCTTGGGAGAGGATACTTATTCTTCACCGTCACCTTATTCAACTCTCTATAATTAATGCACAATTTCAGTGTACCATCATTCTTCTTCACAAACAGGACCAGTGCACCCCAAAAAGAAACATTGGGTCTAATAAAACCCTTATCTAATAGATCTTGCAACTGCTCCTTCAATTCCTTTAACTCTATAGGAGCCATTATGTAGGGTGACATATAAATAAGAGTTGTACCTGGAACCACATCTATACATAATTCGATCTCTTTATGAAGTGGTAAACTTAGTAACTCCTCAGGAAAAACATCAGGAAAATCATAAGTAACAAGAACATCTGTGAGAGATAACTTCTCTATTGAAGTATCCCTGACTAATGCTAAATAATTCATAAAACTTTTCCTCAGCATCTTTCTAGCCGTGATGATTCTTGTCACCCACAAACTTAAACTCTTCATCATTCTGAATTTTGAAATTCACCTCTTTACTTCGATAATCAACTATGACATAGTGCTAAGACAATCAATCTATTCCAAGGATCATAACAAAATCTATCCTCAAAATCACGTCAAGTCAATTATACCCAGAAGGAATAAATCTGCGAATAACTCTCTAAATTTTAGTTCTCAACTTGAATGCTAACATACTGAACTTAATCCTGCAACATATAGTTCTACAAGTCTCCTTTTATACAGTATCACGTCTATAACATGACATGATAGATTAAAGAGTTCAAAACTATTCTTCTCAACTAACCGCTATTCTTTTACTTTGTGCAATACTGCCATGTGTAACTATCCCTCATTGGAGTTTGATGGAAGTATCTTAGAAATCACTCTTTAAACTCCAATCATATCACAGTAGTCACATAAAACTAATTTAATTGCATTCACTAATCTTACACTAAAGTCAAAACTGATAACTTCACTATCAAAGAGTACAAAAATGTTGTGTCTGCATTAAACATCTTATAATTCCTTCATCAAAGCATATTTAAAATAATTGTTATGCTTGGTTAAGTGCTATAAAGCCCTTATTAACCTTGGCTATCCTAGCCTCAAATGTTGTAAGTTTGAGTTCAAAGGCTACCTGTACGTCTTATAATATTTACTTTCACCTTTGAGTTACAGCTGCCTCTGACCTACCCCTATACTAGATAGGTTTAGTAGGGGCTGAAATTGGAATCATAACTTTAACTTGAGAGGATTACTTAGCAATATATAAATTATCTCTGTACTAGAAGCAGTTCGCGTCCACCTCAGTTAAGAAGATGTGTAAATCAACAAGATTCAAAATATGGAATATACACAGAATTGGTACATCTTGAGTTCTATACTGAAATAAAGGTCGCATCTATGGTACAGCCGGAGGTATTGACACTACACCCTACAGAACTCCTAGTGCATGGATAACATTATCAAAATCCTGAGCCACAAGCTCCTCATTCTGTTGTTCTCGCTATCTATGGCGAGCATTTGGCATTTTACTACCCCTACGCTAAACTAACTGCATATGGGGTAGAACTTCATCCTTAAAAGACTCTCTGCCATCTGTCTCATCGATCAATAGAGCAACTCTAGCTCGCCAAAATAGAAAAGAATAGAAGAAAAATAGATAATTCAGACAATCATAGACAATAAACAGATAATAAATAAACACCTTAACGGTTACGCGAAATTTTAAAAAGCAACAAAGAATTTTCAAAGACATAGTCGAACCTAATTTAACTGTAGTAGTTTCAAAGAAAACACAACTCTACTAACCTAGGTCCACAACACTAAATCTAGGCTCTGATACCAATTTTGTCATGACCTAAACTGGGGAGTCATGATTGGCATTAGGGAACGAGAATTCTTTAGTATCCGGAACCCATAGCAAGCCTTAAAAAATAAAATCATATAATAAATAACATAAAAATATGACATAATTAAAAATTTAAATCGATATAAAAATAAATATATAACAGTCATTTGATAAATAAAAATATTCATACAGTATTTTGAATATAGAAATCTCAAACTAGTACAACACACTACTAATACAATAACATTACTACTGTAGTTTTCTAGAATACAATAAAAATCCATATGAAATTTACATAAAAAAGTCGAGTGGAAGAAAACCGGCATAAAGTACTACTAGTACGGTCTGATGAAGAAGACTCTTTTGAAAAAAATGATTGAGAGGGAGTCAAACCTTACTGAGTGAATTATTATAATATATATACACGTACCTCCTAATGTGATATGCAATCAAGCATCAATATATATATATATATATATATATATAATATATATATATAGGCATTTCACACAGATGCTAAAATTCACTTTTATATATATAAATGCAAAAAATATTTATTTAAGTGAAGGATTAAATAAAACCCTAATAATATTCGTAACCTCAAACAAATATCTCACTAGCCATATAGGCTTACTTGATTCCAAATAAATTATCTTATTCCAATTTGGACAGGAGACTAGCCCCGAGATACTAAGTCAACCGAGCTCCCGTAGTCTTACTGTCAGTATGATTGGCCCCGAGACACTATATCAACCGAGCTCTTGCAATCACACTACTCAATCACTGAAATTCTCAATAATCGATCAATCAAATTTCACCTCAAATGATTCTCACAATGACAAATCCTAAATCTAACGAACTAGTACGTACACAGTACTAGTGTAGCATACTAGGTAGCACGTTCTATTGATATCCTTCGTATAAATTGTATATTTATGGAAAATAAATAAATGCATAATTAAACACAAATGTCATTATTTTTAAAAGAATAAACCATTTATATACCCAAAATATACTAAATATATTTCAAGTATATATGCTACATATAAACCAAAATCAACCATAAATATACAAAAATATACTTGAATGCATATTGAGAATACATTAAGTATATACATCGCATATATGTCAAAATATACCAAAATATACTGAAAGTATACTGAAAATATCCTAAACCATTTAATGAAATAATTCATATCAAAACATAATTAGTTATAATCATGCACTATATGCAATGTATATATAAAATAATAACTCATAAGTTTGCGCTCCTTAAGACTAACTCGATGGGCATGATTTGATAGGCCTCGGTCTCGGTGCAGCTAGAAAAATAAATAATAATAAAATCAGAATAAATTTCTAACTAATAAAGTCTAAGAATTCTAAAGAATACTTGATCTAAGAATTCAAAACTTGGATAAATATAGAAATTTAAGATCAACTTGACATCATGTTTTACGAGAATTCTATAAAAAAATTGGCAGAAACTCCTCTGTAAAATGGACATCTCTCTACAAAAGTAGAGCCAATCCTACAAGAAAAAAACACTTCTAACAACGCAATAGTTCAACACCTCATGTTGGAACTCCGAACTATACAATTCCTAACCGAGGTTCATAATATACGATAAAAATAAATATTAAATAATAATATATTAAAATCATTAAAAATCCATAAAATAATTAAAATGCCACAATATAATTTATTTAAACATCAAAACACTAAATATCATTATTTTCACAATAATTAAATAAAAATCTCAAATAATAATATAATATTAACAAAAATCCAATTTTTCAATAATTCAACATATAATAGTAAAATTCACTTTTAATTACTCAAATAGCTTAAATATATAATAAAAGTAATTAAAAATTCATTTAATCACCAAAATAATAAATAATTTATTATTTGAATATAATTTTAAAAATTAGTATTAATTAGTTCAAAATAGTAAATAATTTACAAAAATTATTTTAGTACCATATAAAATTCTAAAATCATTTAAAATATATTATTAACTATATTTTCAACAGAACTACACAATTAAACTATAATTTCAATATTCACAAAATACTAATAATTTCTCAAAAAGTATATAAAATCACTAAAAATTATTTTATAAATTCTAAAATTATTAACTCAAATTAATAACACTAACTAACTTAAATTTCCATCTAGAATAATTAATTAACATAATTATCAAAAATTCAATTTTAATATTAAAATATTCAAAAATACCCATAAATCAAATTAATTCAAAAAACAAACTAAAAATATATTTAGGAAGATTAAGTTGCATATAACAACATTTCTTAAGGGAATTCTCAAGAATCAAACAAGAACAAGTTTAAAAAAAATAAAACTTAAAGTGGAAATAATTTAAAATTGAAGAAAACTCACAATCCGAATGTCATAAAGTTGAAACAACTTGAGAATTGAGACGTACACGTCGAGAGGGGTCTAAAAAGTCCAAAAAAATAAGTAAAATCCACCAAAAAAAAAATTTTGTACTACAGTAACTACCCACGATTTATTGTAAAAAACTGGCGATCGGAACTCCTTGGAGGCAACGGGAAGGGAGAGGAGGAAGGTGGGGAGCTTGGTGGTGGTTCAGGCAGCAATTGATGAAGCTTGGTGGTGGTTCAGGCAACAACTAATGAAGCTTGGTGGTGGTTCAGGCAGCAACTGATGAGCTTGGTGGTTGTCACGACCCAAAACAGGGGCCATGACCGGCGCTAGGGAACGGGAATTCTTTCGAATCCGGAACCCGTAGCAAGCCTAAAAATAAAATAAAGCATGCCATAATAACAATAAAAATATAATATGCAGCGGAAATAAAAATCATAATATCATTTTTCCATATCAACTGGATTTAAACTAAATCTCATCTCATCACATAGATGTACATAATCTTTAATACAAATCCAGTTTCAATGTAGTACATCTCTTTAAAATAAAGTACATGAAATCCAATACTTTAATTCACAACTACTGCAGTGTCTAGATAAAATAAATAAGACTCAAGTAGACAATTTACATAAAGAAGCCGGGGCGGAAGAAATCCGGCGTATCGACCTGCTACTGAGGTCTGAGGAAGTTGACTCTCCTGAAAAATAGTCAACGGAGGGGAGTCAGACCTCACTGAGTGAATTACTATAATATATATACATACACACTAAGTGATAATGCATACAGTCAACAATATATATATAATATGTATATATACAGGCAAATTCATACAGATGCAGAAAAATCATTTTTATATATTTTACTGAAAAATCCCAGTTTATGAAGGATCACATAGAACCCTAGAATATCGCAACCTCAGAAAATAGTGTTAAACAACACTCTGGCCATACAGGCTCACTTATACCAAATATATCCACTTAATCCATATGGACAGTAGACTGGCCCCGAGACACTAAGTCAACCGAGCTCCAGCAGTCTGACTGCCAGTGTGATTGGCCCCGAGACACTTGGTCAACCGAGCTCCAGCAATCACACCCACAAACCACATCTCACATATCAATAATCATATCAAACCAATATCCATAAATAGTTAGTAACATAGCCTAAAGCTATAGGCGTACCGGTACGTACTCGGTCCTAGTGCTGCCCACTAGGTAGCACGTTCTATTGATATCCTTCATTAATAAATAATAAAACATTCATTCACAAATACATGATGCATGAATTTAAATAAATCAACAATATAAACCATATATATACTGGAAATATACCAAACATAAACCAGGTATATTTTGAGTATATATATGTCAAATAAATCCAATCAAATCATGAATTAAACTAAAAATATATTTAAAAACATTTTAAATATATTTTATTAATAAAACATGTATATAATTTATTATATACCAAAAATATACTTGAATATAAATCACATTATTTATGCATATTCAGTCAAAATAAAACATGCATTTTCTAAATCATGCATCCTAAGCATATATATATAATATAGTAACTCACCTAATGCGCTCCACGAGACAGGTCCGACGGGCCTGGTCCACTAGCCCTCGGTCTCGGCGCAACTAATCAAGCAATAAATAACCGACATTAGAATAAACCTAACAGAAATCCTAGAATTCAATCTAGAGTATTAAACACAGAATCGAAAATTAGGGTTCGACTGGATATCACGTTTTACGAGAATTCTACCGAAAATCCGACAGAACCTCCCCTGTAAAACGGACATCTCTCTACTCAAAAGAGTAGAGCCGACCCTGCAAAGAAACACACTTCGAAAAACGAGCTCAACACAATCCAAAATCCCACGGTCGGACTCCAAACTACAGTCCACCGACCGGGGTCCACAAACACAGAACAATATTCCAGATACAACAAAAATATCCTTAAATCACAAAAATACATTTCATACGTAGAAATTACATAATTAACCTTGAAACACTATAAAAACCGATTAAAACTCATTTTATTAGAAAAACCGTATATTATATATATAATTGAAAATAATTCCCGAAAAATAGTTTTAATTAGTTAAAAATACTAAATAATTTGTAGAAATCATTTTTATACCTTAAATAAATATTAAAACCAATTAAATTACATTTTTAGACAATTTAGGGTAAAATTACCAAAATACCCCTATATATATAAATATACTTAAATTACTTCAAAAATTCACCAAAAATCATATAATTACCCAAAATTAATTTTCTCAACATATTTATCAATAATATTAATAATTAAACCCAATTAACCAATTAAATTCAATTTAAAACACAATTAACCTAATTTTCCAAAATCACCTAAACTTCAATAATTAAAAATAAATACTTAGAAATTCATAAAAATTCCAAATAAATTCCTATAATTCATTTCAACACCTAATTTAACCATAAACTCCAATTTCATAATTTAAATAATTAATTTCCGAAAATTAGAAAATAATATTAAAATATTCAAAAATACCCAAAAATCCAAAAAATCTCCAAAAATTCTACAAAAATTCATACATGTAGATTAAGCTACTAGGAACAACATTTGTGAAGGAATTTTCCATGAATCAATCAATTCGAAGCTCAAAAAAATCGAAAACCCTAATAGGCCGAAGTTTACAAATCGAAAACTAAGCAATTCTAGACCATTTTAGCTCAAACCAAAGCTAGAATCACACTCACCGGAGCTCAAGGAGAAGAAAGAGACCGGTGGTGTCGAAAACGATGGCCGGAGGAGGGAGAAACGGCGGTAGCTCGACTTTCGGCCTCCTAAGCTAATTCCGGCCAAACTCGTCGGGAAAGGGGGCTGCTGGCGGCGGGGAACGGCTGGAGACGGAGGTGGCTCATCGAGAGGCACACCGACGGTGAAGGAACGGCAGTTGCAGACGGTGGAGGTGGGTGGTGGTCGTCGGGCGCGAGAAGGAGAAGAAGAAGAAGAAGAAGGAAGCTCGGGGGCAGTTTGGTAATTTTCCAAAAATTTTTGATTTTGATGTATATATGTATATATATATACTTTATACTTTATATTAAAATAATATTAAATTACACACATCAAATATACACCACACACATAAAAAAATTAATATTTTAATAATTTATACCAAATAAAATTAATTAAATAACAATTAAAACAATTAAATACTTAATAAAATATTAGGGTATAATAAACCCTAATTAAATACATATACACACACAGGCTTTATTTAATAATTTAAAAATATGTATGAGTTCATGCAAGTCCGTAAATACATCTAAAATAATTAATAATAAATTGTTTATGTGAAAATTTCCCCGAAAATGCAAGTCCCGGGAAAATTTTACGTAAAACATTGTAAATAATATACCGTAATTAAAATAGGTTTTAAATACATATTAACTCATAAAAATATCACATATATATTCAAAATTATTGACACTGCATATCCCGGTACAGTGTAAAAAAAATATTTTTAAAAACACGGGATATTACAGTGGTGCTGCAATGACAGAAGGTAGTAGGTAGAATAAAAATGAAATAAAGAAGAAAAACAAAAGAGAAAAGAAAAGAAACCACCCGAAAAAAAGAAAGTCTTGCATTCCACTTTATATATATAGATATATATATATACACACACTTAACTTTAACACAAGTCACACATACATACATTAACACACACACATGCACATTAAATTATAAAGACAATAATAATAATAATAATAATAATAATAATAATAATAATAATAATATCACATGTATAATAGTAATAGAAATAATAATAATACTAACAATAATAATAACAAAAATAATAAAATAATAATAATAATAGTAATAATAGTGAAAATGAGTTTGAATACGTTAAATAATAAAACTCACAAATTAATTATTTTACTTAAATAAAATATTTAGAATAAAATAAATAGATAATATACACAACTCATGATAATATATAAATAAAATTTAAAATTTTATTAACACTGTATATATTAAAATAATTTTATATTATTTAAATTATCGGAATGAATTTCATTAATCTATCTATCCAATGAAGATCGACAATGACCAATATCATGAGAAAAGTTGAGATCTAAAGATTTACTCCACTGCTGTAACACCGTACAACAGTAAGACAATTAACACTGAACATTCTCTGTCGATAATTGGAGCTAGCTATCATGGATAACTTGCTTACAACTGTCTTCAAAGAACCAATGATTCTCATATTTGAAGCTATGTTCGACCGTTAGAGCAGCTGAAGACAAACGAATTTGGAGCACTGAGTGATAAGAGGTACAAACATTAATATTAATCACCTCAACTTATGGGAAGAGATTCCACCATTCCTTAAAGTAGAGAACCCTATCAAGTCTCTCTTCCATATATGCAATTGTTCCCCTCCCTCTCTCCCATGTATATTCATAACATTTCATACCCATATTAAGAATATGAGAGTCATTCACAGCTGCACGAAAACCATTAATCAGAGAAAGAGGTTAACTAACCGGACCCCTTTTTTCATTATTGGCAAGAATATCATTAAAGTCTCTAGCACATACCTATGGCAAATCTGAAACTAGAGACAAGCGTCGGAATAAATCCCAAGAGTCTTAACGCCTAGCTCTTTTTAGAAACCCATAAAAGCTAGAAAATCTCCAATCTTTGCAATTTGGAGAAGAAATAATAACATCAATGTAGTTGGGAGAGAAACCCAACAACCAAACCCCAAGAACATCTTTCTAAAATAACAAAGGCCCCACCATTATTAAGCCCAAGAACATAGAACAATTTGTCAAAACTTAACTTCTTCTTAATTAATTGAAGACGGGGCCATTCTAACCTTACATTCAATTAAGAAAACTAAACAAGGCTTTAACTTGGATGTTAAATATAGTAATTCCTGAATAGTCCGTGGGCTGCCAAGCCCAAGACAGTTCCAAACTAAGAGATTTATAATGCCTGGCGGGCCTAGAGCCTGCCTCCACAAGACTATCAAAGTCCTGTCTAAAAACATCTTCCAAACCCAATTCATCGCCACCATTCAAAACTTGTCCAGAAACAATCTTTAAACCCAACCCATCATCTTCCTTTTCAGGCCTCCATCATCTTTTCTTTTCCTTATTAACAATTAGCATGGGAGAATGCTCTTTCATGTCCATATTATCCATGCAATTAGATGACCTATTCCTATGTTCCAGGTTTTTAGGAATAAGGAAATTGTCCCCATTGAGGGTATTCACAAACTGCCCATTAGCCGACATTAAAGGGACTTGATTACATACATTCTCTAAATCACTGCCGATGACAATAGAACTTTGTTTCCCATCGGAGTAAAATATACTTTAATAAAAAGAAAAAAACTAGAATTGATCAACATATGTTTAGAACTAATTGCAGACCACTGTGCTACTCCTAAATACTCGATAATGCTACGATCACACAAAGACAAAGCTTCCTCCAAATCAGTAACTTTTTCATTCATAGTCGGCCTATTTTCCAATTGATCCTTAGTGAGCTCAACTAGGTCCACGCAGTTGCACCACTTGTGCCGACCCAAATAACTATAAATTAGCAATTACATTAGTCATGCTTGGTCTGTTTCTCCCTTCCAAATCCACACAATGAAGTGTTGTAAATGCCACCAGCTCCACTACCTCTACTTCATTCATCTTTAGAGGACCAACCCTAGAGTCTAAAGCCTCAGCGAACTCGCCGGACATAATTAAATACACAGCAAAATCCACTACACTTGTTGGTGTACCTTGATTATCATCACTCTGAAATATAGCTTTCTTTCCTATCAAAAGCTCTAATAACACCACTCAAAAACTATATACATCACTCTTCACAGTTAATATATTTTGATTGTAGTACTTTGGATCTATATAGCGAACAATTCCTACTACCTTTATTGACTTGGAACCAGTTTCTGATTTAGGAGCATTTAACTTTCTTGCCATCTAATTTGCATCGAGCAAGATGAATTACTGGTGGAACTAGATAATTGTGAAGGTACTCAGTTCCTCTAGCATTATCCAATGCAATCTTTCTCCTTGTTTTCAATGAATTGATCACGCTGCTATTATTTTTATTATTGTTCTTGTCATGTAAATAGTGAAATAGATCTCCAAGTTCTATGAACTCGTAGACTAAGAGCCTCTCATCCTCATCTTCATAATACCTAATAAGCCTAACTAGATTTTTGTGGTGAAGCCTTGACAAGAACAGCAATTCAGATTCAAATTCACTACGTTGATCTTCAGAGAACTTCCCTTCTTGACCTCTCTTAGTTCTCATCACCGCAACTTCACTACCGTCAGCTAGTTTTCCTCTATAAACAACATCAGATAGCCCTAGAATGACCTTATTTTGTAATGAAAAATTGTCAGTTGCAGCAATAGCTCAGCCAGAGTAAATTCCACTACTCTATTCTGTTTCCTTATATATGTTGACTTTTTTGTTGACGATTTGACGATAGTCTAGAATATAATAAACCAAAAGCAAAAATAATAGGTCAAACAGACACTTTGATAGGATTCTGAACCTGTCCAGACAACAATGCATATGCTATTGCTGCAAGATTGACTGAAGGCATAAAGTAATCCAATTATGTCAAGAAATGTTCTAAAAGGCTTGTAGTATTGATGCGGGTGATAAAACCAAGGGATCAATCCTCTTCTCATCCAAGTTACTCCTTCGTTTTGACCCTTGTAAAGAAGATCCATTATAGAAATGATTAAGATTAAAAAAGACATTACCATCCTAAGCAGTGCATGTTGAGGCTTCTGCACAGATGATAGATGATCAAAAGCTACCGATGGCCAAGAAAGACTTTTACCAGGTTTGTTTTCAGAAGAGGAAAATTAGTTGATTCATGGCTAACTAATTTTTTTTTTTTCTGCAAGATGATTCTCTTACTAATCATATCCAAAACATGTCATTGTGGTTATGTTCATTGTGGTTATGTCCATTGTCATTACCATTGTGATGTTCTTTAACATCAATATTCAAAGACTCAGCCATACTCTTTGCAAGTTGTCTCCTAAAAGAAGCAAAACCCGAAACTAATTTTCTTTTTTTCTCATAGTTGAAATGAAATACTTCATTTACAGTGAGCATTAATTGCATTTTTTTAATAAAAACTTCACAAAAATCATAAAAATTTAGAGAAATCTTTGCCACCCATGTCAAATTTTATGATATATATCTATCGTTTGGCTAATGGAAGATAACAAACTTGTAAAATTTTTATGTGATGTTTACATCATTCTAAGGCCATAAATTGAAAAGTAAACAGGCTGTTGTATATGAAAACAATGGTGGAGACTTTGAAAATGCAAGTCTTTTTTTTTTTTATTTTTTTATTTTTTATTATTATTTTTTTCTAGTACAATGCTTATACAAATTTTCAAGCACCATACAACTTACCTTCAGGGGTATTAAAATTTTAAAATTCAAAGTGTGGAAAGGTTTCATGTTATGCCATGGAATTTAATAATTTTACATCACTTGAATATTTGTGACCAAGCATAAAAGTAGGACAAAAAAAAGCCATCAGAATGGTACTACACCCTCAGCCAATAGGCTGATCCTCTTACACCCAACTTATATCCTAACCATCCTGATGAAAAGAAAACCTCATGTATAGGAACAATTGCAGACAGAAACACCAACAAAATCATTAAACATTAGCAGTACAGGAGAATGAGACTTAAAAACAAGAAAAAAAAGAAAAAAAGCGCCAATGATCATTGAAGCATGTACCGGCAGGATAAGGCTTGAATCTGCCCTTAAATCATGATAATAACCAGTCACACACACTAACTACTTAGAACATATGTAAAATTTACAAGAAGAAATACTCTTCAGGGTTAATTCGCTTCTACGTTCTAATGCTTCCTATTTCAGAATGAAGCTTTTAGTGTCACCTGATGATGAATTTCAGTTAAGTAATCTGAACTAAAGAGAATGTTGCAATGACTAGTTGTTGTCTCCTTTAGGTGATGTCAAAGGAATCAACTCACAACATTTTCTTGTCCACAAGTTCCAAGCTTCAGATGATTCATGGGAAGCCTATCAAAATAGTAACAAAGGAAGCCAAATTCAGCATATTGTAATGCTGTAATAAAGACTTTGAAGTGAAATTCTTACTCCATCATCTTAATTTGTACCACCAGAAAAAAAACTGATGCAGTACAACAAAAGAGAACTATATAGAAAGAGAAGGAACTCCATAAAAGAATTTTTACCTGATCTAAGCTTTAATCTAATTCGATATTGACAATATGAGAAATCTTGTCCCACTCAGAGCCACTCTGCTTGGTGTAACTGTCCTTGAGATGGGGACAATTATAAATCTTAAGATACGATAATTTAGAGAGCTGTTTCATTGCTATTACTGTTGGCAGATTCTTCAATTTCTTACAATGCATAACAGAAAGAGATTGAAGAGAAGAAATGTTGCCTAACCATTCTGGCAAACCTTCCATTTCATTGAAGGATGCTATGTATAGAGACTTCAGGGAAGTGATGTATTGAAGTTGCACTGGTAGTGACTTGATACTGTTCTTCTCATTATCCCCATTTATCATTAATTCTTTAAGACATGTGAGGTTTTGTATTGAATTCAAATAACATAGATCATCCAATTCCTCCGAGACAGGGCCAACTCTTAATCTCTTCAATCTGATAAGGCTGCCTAAAATTTCCTTTAGAAAACATCCCAGATTCTTATATTGAGTTATGCTCAATACCTCCAAAGATGTCAGGGAATGCCGTGCACTTGGAGTACAAGTTAATTGCTCACAACCATATATATACACAGTTTTAAGCCAAGGGAAGGAATGGAGTTCATTAAATGTGTAACTCAATTTATCACAGTAACCAAAATAGAGTTTGAGAAGTGATGAAAGATCACTTATTGGGATTTTTGTCAAGCCATGACAGCAGTCAATCCTTAATTCCTCAAGGCAAGGAAACAATTGTACAATTTTGTCTCCTGACCCTACTTCTGGTGCCCTCCGTTCAACTAATCAGTCCATCACATTCAAAGAGAGTCCCATTAGTGCAGAAACAGTCTCCATCCCTTGCTTCTGCCACCACCACCAGCAAGGCTGATGCCATAGAACTCATTGCTTATATATCTCACTTGATGCATATAAAATATGGTAAGATATTAAAGACTTGGAAGTTTTCCAAGGCATGGTAATTGTTCACAGTTCCTGCAGACCCACAATTTGAGCTCCACCAAATTATTTAGTAGTGTGAAAGAGTCACCATCACTTGGAACTTTCATTATCATTACCCATGGTGGAAACTTTTCTCCCATATAATCCTTAATCTCTATGCTCTTTCATCGTTGCTGCTGCAATTTTCTTCTTCTCTACCAGTCCATACAAAGTGCAGGGCTGTTAATTTCTTTTTCCCCTTCAGATTTGCTTTCTTGGCTTCTTCCATATCTCTCACATTCTCAAGATAATTTATGGTCAAATCCCCTCTTAGTTCATCTAAGCATTCTAGTTCCTGAAGGCTACCTCCCCTGTCACTACCCACAACAAATAATGACAACCTTTCTAGACCAATTAACCTCCCCAACCCACTTGGCATCAGTCACCATTAGAAAATAAAATGTGCTTCAAGCTCACTAAATTCTTTATTTTCTATCTAGGAACCTCCTCAAGCGACTCACATTTGAGGAATCTCCATGTTTGCATATTGTAAAGGTTGGTGATGTTATCAGGCAACACTTCAACATTAGTCTGTAAGACATCAATATATCTTAAGCGTTTCCACTCACCAATTGAAGATGGCAACTCTTTAATTAGAGCACCTTTCAAGTTTAGAGTTCGTAGGTTTCTCAACTTCCATGACTTGTCAAAGACAATTTCCATTGATAAGAACATGGTGTGCAACTTCCTAGAACCATCCTTCAGAACTACCATTATTCTTTTAACATCCTCATGACTATTTACATTAAAATGACGAATGTAAGACAAATAATCTTCTGGGGAATAGTTCTTCGAATTCAATATTTCAGACTTCCAAAGAAGACGGTGCAAGATCATGCACAAGATCGTGCATCTTGAATTCCACAACATCACCCATTATATTCCTTTTAACATCTAAAAAAAAGGAGTTACAAAGCAAGGCATTAAAATGCTTATTGCCTACGTCTCCAATTGATGGCTGAAGATTTTAGCTGAATTAATTGTTCCTTATCGATTAAAGAATCTTTTGGAAGAATAGAACAGAATGCAAAACAGGGTTTCAAATATGAAGGCAAGTGATCGAAACTTAGTTTCAATATCGCCTCAGCATTTTCTTTATCATGTGATGCATTTAAAACTTTACTATTTTTAATGGCAACCAATCTTCCTTTTCCCTTTTGAGACATGTCCTACCTAAAACTTTTGCAGCTAAAGGCACTCCCCTGCATTTTTTTGCAATCTCTTTTCTTATAGTCTCCAGGTCCAAGGGGATCAAGCTTTTGCTATTGCCATAGACCCTTCCCCTGATAATGGACCAACATTCATTATCAGACAAGACATCTAAATTATGCCTATGATGAATAGAAGTATCAACTTTGGACATGACTTTCTCACTACGGGTTGTAACAATAATAGCACTTCCATTGCTTTTAGATATTTTTAACAGACACCGCATTAAATCATCCTACTTCTCACAGGCATCGTCCTACACGTCATCAAGAACTAGAAGGAACTTCGTCTCTAGCTCTTTTTCAAGTTGGCTAAGGATAACATCCTTGTTGGTCAACTCCCTAGTGTTTATATTGAGACTTTGCAGCATTTCTCCTAAAATTCTTTGATTATTAAAGTTATCAGAAACGCAAAGCCACATTTTAACATCAAAAAGGTTTCTTTCCATTACTTGTTGACACACCAATTTAGCCAAGGTTGTCTTCCCGATACCTGGCATGCCCACAATGGGAACAACAGTAAGTTGTTAGTCTCATGAGGAAGTCAACAAGTTTAGGATTTTAGAGACATCAACATCCCTCCCTACCACTGGATTATCAAGTACCGAGTCAGTGATTAGGTCCAAGATAATTTGTTGGATGTTTCTACCTCTGGAGATGATTAGTTGGGGTTGAAAACCAGTAGCATTCTTGATCTTATCTAACAACTCATTCACTTCCCTAACCTTGTGGGCAGTTTTGCTTCGAAATATAAATTTTTTAACAAAGCAACCTGCTTGCGAGAATGGCAGGATCCGGAAACAATTGCGTACCTGATCCATTTCCTGGTGATTTCGTTTCTCGACTTCCCAGTAAAGATTCTCATAAGCTAACTTATTAAGAACATCTTCAGCATCATAAGCAACATCTTTCAGTTGATTCGGTCATCTCTTCACAGTCTTTAGCTTCACCTGCTGTCCATCTGCTACTTGCAACATGTCATGAACCGCGTCAAGTGAGTAGCTGAGACGTGACAAGAGCAAGTATCTTGGTCAGCGTTTGATCCACTGCGAAACTGATCAGCATGTCAGCCATGATCAAGAACTGTTCTTGTAGCTTGTTAAGATTGAAGAAAAGTTTGAGACTAGCTGAATATGATTAATTTTGTTGTTACTTAACTTATGATTCACAACTAATTAGAAATGTTTGATGTAATACATCCAGAGTCAATGTGAATTTTCAGACAACAGTTAGGAAGCAAGTTGGTAAATGTGCGTCACATGCATTATATTTTTATTTTATTAATTTTCGTTGTTTCTACTGAATCATTTCGTTCCCACACATCACATGATGCTTTAATGGGAGCCGGTTGTCAAGGAAATTTTTTATAATATCAACTTGCTATATAGTTTTTTATAAATTTATTTCCAACTCAAAATTTAAGGTGTTTGATTTAATTAAAAATTTTATTTGATGTTTCAAACTTTCAATATTTTGTATTTCTGAAATTACATATAATTAAATTAATTAAAATTTTTAAATAAATTTCATAATGTTAGATTTATATTTTTCATAAAATTAAAATATTCCTTTTATATTTTTAATTTTTAAAATAATACCTCTATTTTTTATTTTTATATTATTTTATCATTCAACATTAATTTAAAAAATTATTTTTTGACTAAAAAATTATTAATTTAAATTATAAACTTATATCAAATATAATCTAACAAAATATAAAATTTACCATTTAAAAATTTTATTTAAAATAAATTTTATAATATATTTATTTAAATTAAATATATAAAATTATTCATAAATAAATTTTATAATATATTTATTTAAATTAAATATATAAAATTATTCATAAATAAATTATATTTAGAATTCATTCAAAAATAAAAATCATTAGAAATTTTTCGTGAAAGCAAGCTAAACACAATTTAGAGCTTATTTAGTTTAGTTGTTTGTACCAGCTGATAGCGAATATGTGATAAATATGAACTATTTGGTAAAATTTTGATAACTGTTATTATTTGTATGTCAGATTACCATTAAATGTATAATTTATTTGCAAATATAATTTTATATACGTGTTATATTTTTTTGTTATGTAAAGTTATATATATATATATATATGAAAGAGTCCTAGAGGGGGGTGAGTAGAACTATCGAACAAAGATGGGAAATTAAAGGAATTATTTGCAAAAAATGAGTAAGAGTAGAGAAGAAGGAATGATGAACACAAATATTTAAGGAGTTCGGATTCTCAAATAATCTTACGTCTCTACCTAACTTATCCCCAAGTTAGGATTTTTTAATCACCCACAATCTTATTAACAAGATTGAGAATATACAAGAGTTTTATGGCTCACTCTTACAACCTTACAATCTTGAGTTTTCAAGGCTCACTCAAAACCAAATTCACAAGTGTTTTAATGGCTAAACACTTAAACCAATTCCTTTAGAATAGAATCTCACTTCCCGTTTTCTAAACCCATAAAATAGAAGAATAAGAATGTCTATTCTAATCACTCACCAACTCTCACAAGAGTTATACACAAAGAATTTTGATTGAAAGAAAGTTTTAGAGCTCAATTGAATGTTTAAGAAAATGATGAATGATGCACAAGTTTTCTTAACCTTTCAATTGAATTCTAAGTTGTGTTTATATAGACAAACACTCAAAAATATAGTTTTTGGATGTATCAATCATGTCTCCAACGTTTAGAATTGATTTTGAATCAATTCTTGAACTTATGGCAGCTCAAGGGCTGCTCACGAGCGCCTCATGAGTGAACAGTGCTCATAAGGGGTGAAAATATAGCCGTTGCCTTCAAAAATTCCCGTTGAAATGCTGTCAAAGGTGCGCTCATGAGCAGGTCACGAGCCACCAGCTTGTGAGGAGTACTGCCATCTTTCGGCAAAAATGGGCTCCAAATGCTCCTTTGACATCGTGATCACTTCTAAAGATGCTCATGAACGGGACTGAAGACGATCGATTCAGCCAAAATGTTCTTCATAAAAGTTGTAGATAATTGTCTTATATTTCTATAAAATTTTGAATCACCTCATTTGGACATCTGTAGCTCAAGATATTGTTGAATTACCAAGAGCTGTACAAATTGAAATGCAAGCTGCATATGCTGACTTCGACTGAAGATTTGCATACCCAAATGAACTTGGATTTTGATGATCAAGTATAATTTGGAAAGTTTAAGATGTCTACTTTAAAAGTGAAGAAGCTCATTTTTACATTTAAGAGCTCTAAATATGTCAAAAGTCTTCTTCAATCTCAGAGGTTCAAACAACCTGAAAAGTCACTATTCATCCAAAAGTGTATATGCTTGGTACATAATTCCCTACACACTTAATTGAAATTATTAGTATAAAAATTGTTTGTCAAAGTCCAAAATTAGGAGTTTGATAATGCAAATGGTCAATAATAATAATAATAATAATTTATTGTCTTTAATTTATATATTATTAAAATAATTGATATAAATTATTTTAAATATAAATATTATTCTATAATTTTTAAAAATAATTATAAGTATAAATATTATAAATATTTAATTATTAATTATAATTTACAATAATATTTATTTAATTATGAACTAGAAAAAATTAATTAGAGATATTTAATTTAAATGAAGTTATTTGTTATTATTTATTTTAATAAGGGTAAAATGATTTAAAAAAATAAATATAAATAAACGATCAATTGATTAAAAAAACTCCAAAATAAAACTTATCAAATCAATAGATGTTTTGAATAAAATCAGTTAATTTTATCGAATACCTAAATTATAGCTAATTGATAAAAAATCTATATCAGCTAAACCAAACGCTCTTTTAATATCCACTAACTATTTTAAAATGAAGAATGCTAGCAACACTTTTCTTTAAACTACTCTTTTTAAATACTCAATATTGAATTACATATCATCATTGATGATTTTACGTTAAAAAAAAAATACACATCCTTTTTCATCATGGCATAAATAGGTATCAATGGCTCTAATTTATATTTCTGAAATTTATCTATTTTTAAATTATCTACTTTATGAGTTCATCATGTTTTCATAATCGTTCAAAATATGAAAAAAAAAAAAAATTTCAAAATATTTTTTGAATGATTGGCTGTATAAATTTTTTAAAAAAATTATCACCGAAATTTTTAATGTCTCAAATAACGTATTTTTTATTTTGGAACTTGCATTATTTTTATATTTATTGATATATGATGTTAAAAAAATTTATTGATATGTACAATTATCTTATTACATATTTTAATTACAAATTCATGCGCGTAAAAAATTTTAAGTGTCACGATCCAAATCGGGGAGTTATGACCGGCACTGAGAAACGACAATTCTTTCGAATCTGGAGTCCGTGACAAGCGTTAAAATAAAAACATATACAAAAAGAATACAAAAATACACCAGAATTAAAACTTTAAATCATATTAAAGAAAATCTTATATCATATAATAAAATATTTTCATACAATATATACAGGGTCTCTAACTAACAACTACAACAATAAACACTACGACTATAGCTGTTAGAGTATAAACAAGAGTTTAGTTATAAAAATTACATAAAACAACTAGGGCTGAAAAAGACCGGTGAAATGGTCTACTACTGAGATCTGACGAAGTATAATATCTAGTAAAAATATCGAGAGGGGTCATATCTCACTGAGTAAATTATTATTATTATATATATATATATATATATACATGCACTATAAGATATAGACATTCAAGCATCAATATAATAATATATTTATATTTATATAATATAATATACATGCATTTCATACACATGCCAAAATCACTTTTTCAATGCAATAATAAATATAGAAAAAAAAAATTTAGGTGAAGGATCAAAATAGAACCCTAAAATATTTCGCAATCTCAATCATTGAATTTCAATAGCCAACAGGGTCATTTAATTCCAAAAAATTTATTTTTTCCATTTTTGGATAGTAGAATGGTCTCGAGACACTAAGTCAACTGAACTTTCGCAGTCTCACTGTTGGCATGATAGGCCCCAAGATACTAGGTCAACCGAGCTTCCGCAATCACACCACTTTTTCACTACAAATCTCAATAATCAATTTCATAATCAAATAATCAGATTCTCAGTCTAAAATCTATTGTACTGTCGTGCAACAATCATAGTGTGACCTACTAGGTGACACATTTTACAACTGTCATCCAAATTATTCTTATAAATATTAAAACTAATGAAATGCGTAATTAAAATATGGTAGCATCTATTCATTAAACAATATACCATTTATATACCAAATATATACAAAGTATAAATATAAACATTTAAATAAATAATTCATATTTAAATTCACATTACTTAAATCATAAATGCTCACAAAATATTTATTTTATGTGCAATGCATATATATAATGATATCTTATAGTATTATTGTGTTATGTTGTTCTGATTCGTTTGGTCTAATCCGGTCGACCTAGCTCGAAGTACAACTAAACAAAAATAATAATCTTATTATTAGAATAAAATTCCTAATTTAATAATTCTAAAATTTTTAAGAATGACTCAATCTAAACACGATTCAACTAAAATTTCAAAACTAGACTCAGACCGATTGTCACGTTTTATGAGAACCCATTGAAAATTCAACAAAGTTTTTCTTGTAAAACGGACGTCTCCATACAAAAGTAGAGTCAATCCTGTATAGAAAATACAATTTTATAACACATAAGTTTAACTACTCGAGTTGGGCCTCCGAACTACTCATAATGCCCAATCGAACCTTAACAATCCTCAAATATATATAAAACAAAATTATAATTTCAAATAATTCACCCAAAAATCATAAAAATATAATAACTTCTCTAATCACCAAAATGTCACATAAAAATATTAAAAACCTTTATTTTCCAACTAAATAATAAAATTCTAGCTTTTAAATAATATTTGCTAATAAGATTCATAAATGGAATAAAATTCCCATTTTACAATTAAATTAGCATAGATTGCAAATAATTATTAAAATCACTATTTAAGATCATAAAATAATAAATACCCATTTAAGCTAAAAAATAATAAATAAATTTATTATTCACATATTATTCCAAAATTATCACAAATTAATTAATAAATGGAAAATAATATTTAAAATTACTTTTCATACTTTTATTAATCCATAAATAGTTTAAAACAAAATAATTAACAACAATTTCAATTAAAATTGAATAATTTACTAACTTCCAAAAATACATATGTAGACATAAACTATTAAAAAAAATTCAATCAAATACCACAATAAATAAACTAATAATAAATACCATTAATTCATCCAAAATTATAAAAAATTTCATTTAAATAATAAGTACCAAATATTTCAACCAAAATTATAAAAATCTCATTTATATATCAAAACCAACTTATTTATATAATAAAAGCATCAAAAATATATATTTTCCAAACTAAATAATAAAATTTCAAATATAAGTAAATAATATTAATTAAACTCATTCTTTTAAATATTCTAAATTAAATAGCATTTAATTACTGATAATTAATTAAATTATCTAATTTAAATGATTAAAACTTATTTAAGTTCAAAATTAATAATTAAAATTATTATTTGGATATAATTCCAGAAATTAATATTAATTAGCTGAAAATAGTAATTAATTCATAAGAATTAATCTAATAATATTTATTATTTAAAAATTGCCCAGAACATTATAATTAACAATAATTTCAATTAAAACATAAAATTTACTAATTATACTAATTTTTTCCAAAAATCCAATTTTTACATAAACATTCAAAAATTCATAATAAATAATTGGAACATAATTTCAATAAATTTTTTTCACAAAATATACTTGAAATAATTATTAGAATTTATTAAAAATATAATTTTTCCAAGCTCTAAACAATACATAAACAGTAACCACGAGCCCGGAAATTCAAAATTTTTAGAAAAATAAATAAAAATCACATTTAACTTCCTCACAACCTCTACAACAATTAATCTCAAAACAACAATAGCTAAAAAAATTAAATAAAGGTTTAAACTAACAAAAATTGAAAATACTAAAAATAAAAATATATAAAAATGAGATAGTTACCGGAATCGAAACTCGAAATGTTTCAAAAATTTGAGAAGTTCGGATGATGAGTTTCCAAAAAAAACCAACGTCGACTTTCGTCATCGTTAGAATCATTTGCGATGAGCAAGGAAGTTCCAGCCAAAAGAAAATAAAAGAAGAAAAAAAGAAAAGGAAAAGAAGGAAAGAAGAGAATGGGGAGGGGCAATGTAATATCCCATGTTTTTAAATATTTTTATATTGCATCGGGATATACAATATTAATAATTTTTGTATATATTTATGATATTTCATGAGTTTTTATTTAATTAAAAATTGATTTTTTATTTGTTTTGTATTATTATAAGTACTTTATGTAAAATTTTTTTGGGACTTGTATTTTCGGAAAAATTGACACCTAAACTATTTAATATTAATTATTTTAAACAATTTCACGATTTTGCATGAACTCATATATTTTTTTTAAGTACTAAATAAAGTATATATGTGTATTTATTTATTTAATTAGGGTTTAATTAATTACCCTAATATTTTTATTATTTATTAATTAATTTTAATATTATTTAATTATTTTTAGTGTATAAATTATTAAAATATTAAATTATATGTGTGTGGTGTGTATTTAATGTGTGTGAATTTATATTATTTTAATATATAGTGTAAATGTATATATATATATATATATATACATATATTAACAAAAAATAAAGTTTAAGTTATTTACGGTTGTGCCATTGAAACTCCCTCTCCCTCCCGATCGTCTTCCTCATGAATCCGGCCACTGTCACACCATTTTCAGGCCGTCCGGCGTGCCACCTCCTTCCCCAGCCTTCCCCGCCGCCAGCAGCTCCCTATTCCGACATGGTTTGGCCGGAATAAGCTCGGGAAGCTGAAACTTAAGCCACCGTCGTTCACAGCGTTTTCGGCCACCGTTTTTGACACCGCCAGTCTCTTTCTTCTCCTTGAGCTCCAGTGAGTGTGATTCCAAGTTTTTTTTCACTTAAAATGGTCTAGATTTGCCTAGGTTTCGATTGTTGCAATTCAACCATTTTAGGGTTCTTGATTTTTTTGAACTTTGAATTGATTGATTCATGAAAAATTCCTTCAGAAATATTGCTCCCCTTAGCTTAATCTACATGTTTGAATTTTTGTAGAATTTTTGGAAATTATTTTGATTTTTGGGTATTTTTGAATATTTTATTATTATTTTCTAATTTTCGAAAATTAATTAATTAAATTATGAAATTGTGTTTTATGATAAATATAGGTATTGAAATGAATTATATAAATTTATTTGGAATTTTTGTGAATTTTTATGTATTTATTTTGAATTTAATTAGTTTATGTAATTTTGAGAAAATAGGGTTAATTGTGTTTTTAATTGAAATTAATTGGTTAGTTGAGTTTATTTATTGATATTATTGAAATATATGTTGAAAAAATTAATTTTGTGCAATTATATTATTTTTGGTGAATTTTTGAATTAATTTTGGTATATTTATATATATTGGGGTATTTTGGTAATTTTACCCTAAATTGGTTAAAAATGTAATTAAATTGCTTTTAATAGTTATTTAGGGTATAAAAATGATTTCTACAAATTATTTTGTATTTTTAACTAATTAAAACTATTTTTCATAAATTATTTTCAATTATATATATAATATACGATTTTTCTAATAAAATGAGTTTTTATCGGTTTTTACTGTGCTTTAGGGTTAATTATGTAATTTCTACTTATAAAATGTATTTCTGTGATATAAGGGTATTTTTGGTATTTTGTAATCGTTCTGTGAATTGTGGACCTCGATCGGTAAACTGTAGTTTGGAGTCCGACCGAGGGATTGTGATTGGGATTCTGTGTCTATTTTTGAAGTGTGTTTCTTTGCAGGGCCGGCTCTACTCTTTGAGTAGAGAGATGTCCATTTTACAGGGGAGGTTCTGTCGACTTTTTGGTAGAATTCTCGTAAAACGTGATGTCCGGTCGAATTCTGATTTTTAATTTTATGTCTAATATTCTAGATTGAGTTTCTAGGATTTTCTATTAGGTTTATTCTGATGTCTGTTACTTTTGTATGTTTAGTTGCGTCGAGACTGAGGCCTAGTGGACTAGGCCCGTTGGACCCATCTCGAGGAGCGCACTAAGTGTGAGTTACTATTATATATATATATATGCTTTAGGGTGCATGATTTAGAAATGCATGTTTTATTTTGATTAAATATGCATAAATAAATTTGATCAGTACTTAAGTTTATTTTTAATTTATTTTTGGTATATTTTAAATTATATGCATGCTTTATTAAACATTTATATTTAAAATGTTTTTAAATATATATTTAGTTTATTTTACGATTATATCGGATTTATTTGACGTATATATACTCGAAATATACCTAGTTTATTTTTGGTATATTTCTAGTATATATATGGTTTATGTTGTTATTTATTTCAAATTCATGCATCATTTATTTTTATGAATGTATGCCTTATATTTTAATGAAGGATATCGATAGAACGTGCTACCTAGTGGGTAGCACTAGGACCGAGTACGTACCGGTACGCTTATAGCATTTATGCTATATTACTAACCTATTTGAGGATATTGATTGAATTTGATTATTTGATGTGTGAGAAATGATTTGGAGGTGTGATTGCTGGAGCTCGATTGACCAAGTGTCTCGGGGCCAATCACACTGACAGTCAGACTGCTGGAGCTCGGTTGACTTAGTGTTTCGGGGCCAGTCTACTGTCCAAATGGAACAAGTGAACTTATTTGGAATAAGTGAGCCTGTATGGCTAGAGTGTTGTTTAACACTGTTTTGAGGTTGCGATTTTCTAGGGTTCTATTTGATCCTTCATAAACAGTGATTTTCAATAAAAATATATAAAATGATTTTATTGCATCTGTGTGTATTTGCTTGTATATATACTTATTATATATATACTGTTGACTGTATGCATTGTCATTTAGTATGCATGTATATATATTATAGTAATTCACTCAGTGAGGTCTGACTCCCCTCTGTTGACTATTTTTCAGGAGAGTCATCTTTGTCAGACCTCAGTAGCAGGCCTGTACGTCGGATTTCTTCTGCCTCGGCTTCTTTATGTAAACTGCTCACCTGAGTTTTATTTTATATAATCTAGACACTGCAATAGTTGTAAATAAATTATGGGATTATATGTATTGTATTTGTGTGAGTTATGTATTTAAAGAATTTGAACTGGAACTTGTACTAAAA
This sequence comes from Mallotus nudiflorus, assembly GCA_947683625.1. Taxonomy (NCBI): domain Eukaryota; kingdom Viridiplantae; phylum Streptophyta; class Magnoliopsida; order Malpighiales; family Euphorbiaceae; genus Mallotus; species Mallotus nudiflorus. The sequence goes on from CANTUR010000272.1 coordinate 227,450, forward strand.
GTTTATTTATATATGACACGGATGTTGATTTAATTTTAGTTGATGCAAACATTATTTTAATATATATAATTTCATTCCGCTGCATAATATTTTATTTAATTATGTTGCTATTATTATTAATACTTGAGTTTTATTTTATTTTAAGGCTTGCTACGGGTTCCGGATTCGAAAGAATTCCCGTTCCCTAGCGCCGGTCATGGCCCCTGTTTTGGATCGTGACAAAGTTAGTATCAGAGCGGAGTTCTGTGTTAGGGCCTTAGTTATGTGAGTCGTGGCCCTAGTTTTAAAGTTATGTTTTCTTTTGGTAACTACTGTAGTGAATTAGGTTTGAGTATGTCTTGATAAGTATTCCTTGCTTTAGTTTTCTGCGTATTCCTCCGTTGTCTGTTATGTCTGAATTATTCTGTTGTGTTTTCAGAATGAGGAGGCGAGCGCGTGTCGCTCCACCGGTCGTTGAGACCGAGGATGATGAGTCTTTTCAGGATGAGGTTTTACCTCATGAGCAGCCAGTTAGACATAGAGGTCGTGGCAGAGGTAGACCTCGTGGAGCGGCAGGTCACCGTAGGCAGAGAGAGATATAGGACGAGGAGCTTGTTGAGCCTGAGTTTGATGTTCCTATACCTCATGTTGTTCCGCCTGTTTAGCTTGCCTATCAGCAGGGTATGTTTGACCCTGAGGCAGCTCTGTTCTATGCCAGAGTTGGCAGGATTGCTTTCGATGGGACTTCTGATCCGTTAGACTTTCTGCATGCGATCGAGACTAGGACTCGGACTACTCACACCGAGTACCAGCGAATTATGATCATCGAGTTGTCTGTCGAGGGACCAACCCTAGATTGGTTTATTCAGATGATTCAGCCTTATATGATGACGATGACCTGAGCTCAGTTTCGAGAGCGATTTTTGAGGAGATTCTGTCCAGAGCCTCTCCGTATAAGCTAGAGATTTAATAATATTAAAATAACAACATCTTTCTTAAATATCTATAACCACATAATATATAACTTCACATAATATATATAACCACATAATATATAAGGCATAATATACAAATAAAAAATTAAACTTTAATTTCAAAATAATTATGATATGAATTAATAAAGCAATACTAACACTAGAATTTAATTTAATTTCACAAATAATAATATCATAAAATAATTAAATAATAATCAACACTAATAAATCTCACAATTTAATTTAATAAATAAATAATTAAAATAATAATTAAAACTCAATTATTCTCACCCACAAAATATATATATACTCAATATTAAAAAACACTACACCAATAATTTACAATAATAAAAATAATGATATTAATAATATTAAAATAATATTCAACATGAAATCTTCAATTTAATTTCACAAAATAATCATAATATAACAATTTAATAAAATATTTATTAACACTGTATATTCAAAAATTAATTTAATAATTTATAAAAATATCGGGTCATAAAAATATTCCCCTTACAAAAATTCATCCTTGAATTTTTAAATGAAAGAATATAATATAAGAATTTATCGAGGAAAAAGATAAGGGTACGTTGTTCGTATCTCAGCTTCTGTCTCCCAAGTGTACTCTTTCGAGTTGTTGTTCCTCCACAACACTTTGACAAATGAAATCCATTTTGAATATATCTAATGAACTTGAGAATCCACAATCATTATTGGTTCTTCCTCATACGTTAGATTTTCATTTACTTCCACACTCTAGGGTTGTAACACATGTGAAAGGTCTAAAATATATTTTCTCAACATCGAGATATGAAATACTGGATGCACTTATGATAGATTCAGAGGCAAAGCCAATCGGTATGCAACCATGCCAACTCTCACTAGAATCTCGAACGGTCTAATATATCTCAGTACTAATTTTCTCTTCTTGCCAAAATCAAGAGGTGAACACAAAAATTCTATCAGATACGATGGATACAGGTACTCTATGTAGGCACATAATATGTTTAACATATAACTTGGCTATAGAAAAAGTAGCTTTAATTGGCATGAAGTGAGCTGATTTGGTTAACCTGTCTATAATTACCTAGATGGAATCGTATCCATCCTTTGAATGAGGTAACCCTACCACAAAATTCATAGCAACTCTCTCTTATTTCCACTTACGAATAGGAAGAGGTTGAAGCTTCCTAAAAGGCTTATGATGTTCAAATTTCACCTGCTAACAAGTCAAGCACTTAGCAACAAAATCATTTACATCCTTCTTCGTACCATCCCACCAGTACAGATCCTTAATGATGTGGTATATCTTAGTAACACCTGGATGTACATTATAAGCTGCAAAATGTGCTTCTTCTAAGATCTCCTCTCTCAGATTATCCACATCAGGCACACATAGTCTTCCACTGATCCTTAAACTTTAATTTCAAAATAATTATGATATGAAATAATAAAGCAATACTAACACTAGAATTTAATTTAATTTCACAAATAATAATATTATAAAATAATTAAATAATAATTAACACTAATAAATTTCACAATTTAACTTAATAAATAATTAACTAAAATAATAATTAAAACTCAATTATTCTCATCCACAAAATATATATATACTCAATATTAAAATAAACTACACCAATAATTCATAATAACAAAAATAATAATATTAATAATATTAAAATAATATTCAACATGAAATCTTCAAATTTAATTTCACAAAATAATCATAATATAATAATTTAATAAAATATTTATTAACACTACATATTCAAAAATTAATTTAATAATTTATAAAAATATCGGATCATAACATTAAGATGTCTTCTTAAGATATTTGGAACTTTTTTCTCAAATTTATTAAATTAGTATTAGAATAAAAAGCTCTTAAAATATTTTCTAAAAAAGCTATTAAAATATAGCCAAAACCTATTATTAAGCTCCTGAATTTTTACATTTTATTATGATAAACTCTTATTTTTATTATATTTTATTGAAAAGATTAAGAACGATATATATATATATATATATATATATATATATATATATATATATATATATTTCCAAATTTCACAAAACACGCGAATCAAGGATATTGATACATTCCTTCACCACATTAAGAGCCCATGTATATAATATATTCACACACTCTGCAGATCCCAGAGGACCCAAAAAAAAGTTTCTAAAATACAAAATTTTAATGATAAAAAATTCCAAATATAATTTTTTTTTGGAAATAGAAAATCGATTTAAATTAAAAAAATCCTAAATCCCTAGATCGTATTGGCCTTTTTTGTTGAACTTTTTTCCTTTAATATTAATTGTGAAAAATTAATTCAAAATACATACACTTAATAGGGAATTCTACTCCTAATATCTTGCAGCTACTCTGTAACTACTCCTAATATCTTGCAGCTGTTCGATAACTCATTCAAATTATTTTAAATGTAAATTATTGTTTCTGCTGTAACTACCTGATAGCATAGGTCAATTTGTTATAATTGAGAAAATATTAATGGGAAAAAATCCTCTTTATTGATTATAATGTGTGCTATATATACAAGCATATGTATATTCAATATAGGAAAAAAACTAAGCTTGCGCCTAAAGAATAGGAAGCAAGAAATATAGGAAATAAAGCTAAACAAGGAACGTCTAAAATAGGAACATCTATGATAGGAAATAAGAAATATAGGAAATAAAGCTAAACAAGAAACGTCTAAAATAGAAACATCTATGATATAGGAAAATCTCAACACTCCCCCTCAAGTTGGAGCATGAAGATTACAGATGCCCAACTTGCCTAACAAGTGGTGGAATTGTTTGAATCCCAATGCCTTTGTGAAAAGATCTCCAACTTGATCACTTGAATGAACATGAGAAGTGCATATCTCATTACTAATCAAACGATCACGTATGAAGTGGCAATCAATCTCGATGTGCTTTGTTCGTTCGTGGAAAACCGGATTGGCAGCAATATGGAGAGCAACTTGGTTGTCACATATGAGAGACATAGGCGAGGATAATGTGACTTTGAGTTCCAGAAACAAGGAGCGTAACCACAATAACTCACTTGTGGCATTTGCCATTGCCCGATATTCTGCTTCAGCTGAAGAGTGGGAAACCGTATTTTGCTTCTTTGATTTCCAAGATATGGGGCTCTGTCCAAGGACGACTATGTAGCCAGTGGTCGATCGTCTAGTTGTAGGACAACTTGCTCAATCTGAATCACAATAAGTTGTCAAATGTAATAAGTTTGAAGAAGAAAGAAAAATGCCTTGGCCTGGCGCAGACTTTAAGTAACGAAGAATGCGAAATGCTGCATTCAAATGAGGCACTCAAGGGTCTTGCATGAATTGGCTTAGACCTGTACAGGGTAAGTGATGTCAGGGCGTGTAATGGTCAAATACAACAGTCTACCAATGAGCCGGCGATATTATCCCACATCTGATACTGGATCTCCAACATTTGCAGCAAGATTGTGTCGTGATTCCATAAGGAAGCTTACTGGTTTAACATCTAATAAGCCCACCTCTTCAAGAAGATCTAGTGCATATTTTCATTTGCTAAGAGTTATCCCTTCTTTGTTGCATGCTACTTTAATAACGAGGAAATATTTGAGGGTCCCAAGATCTTTGATGCGAAAAGCCGTGTTCAAATAGTCCTTTACTTGACTTATAATATGTAGATCATTTCCTATTATAACAACATCATCAACGTAAACCAACAAAGCTATAAAATGATTATCTCGTACCAATGTAAACAAGGAGTTATCTACTGCACTTTGCTGAAAACCAAACCTTTGAAGGGACTTAGAAAGTATTTGGAACCAATTTCGTGATGCTTGTTTAAGTTCGTAAAGGGATTTTCTTAACCTACAAATACGATTATCACCTGGTTTAGCAAAACCTTGTGGGACTTTCATGCATACCTCCTCATGCAAGTCTCCATGAAGGCAGGCATTGTTTACGTCTAGTTGGTGCAATTCCCAGTGACGTATGGCAGCAACTGAAAGCAAACACCGTAAGGTTGTAATCTTAGCAACCGGCGCAAATGTATCATGGTAGTCTAACCCTTTAATTTGCGTGAATCCCTTAGCAACCAAACGCGCCTTAAAGCACTCAACAGTACCATCAGATCGATATTTAATTTTATAGACCCATTTAGAGTCAATGGCATGTTTGCCTGGCGGTAAAGGTTCCAAAGTCCATGTATGATTCTCCTTTAATGCACGAATTTCTTGCTGCATCGCATGTTGCCATCTAGGGTCTTTGACAGCTTGATGGAAAAATTTAGGTTCATCTAGTGAAGAAATGGATGCCAAGAAAGCTTTATAGCTATTAGTAAAACGAGAATAAGAGAGACAATTTGAAAGAGGATAGGACATACCTGAGTTCGCTAATGGAGGGGAGCCTTGTGATGGCGCTGAGGATGGTAATAGCTCATAGTCGAAACTAGAAAGCTTTGTGGACACACTTCGGGACCTGACTGGTCATTGAAAGGGAGAAGAGCTATTTTCATTATTGCTGATTGGTTTAGGTTATGTGGGATTATTGGTTTGGGGACTGCAATGATGAATTTCAGGCGTGTTTTGATTAATAGATAAAGGTCTAACTAGTGAGATCATTGTGGTAGTTTCTTTGCTTGCTTCATCATTTGGATAATTGTTAATCTGAATAGGCTCGATTTGGTCTGAGGCAGCAGGATCTGAAGAATGTGCTGACTGGTAAATGAGATAAGGTGGTTGGTTAACCAACGGTGATGGAACGGGGTGTATTCAGGTTTGTGTTAGTTTTGAAAGGAAAAATCTTTTCATGGAATATCACATCTCTTGACACAAGTAATTTTTGTTTTTTAAGATTATAAACCTTATATCCCCTTTTTCCATGTGGATATCCCAAGAAGATACAACGATGTGCTCTAGGTGAAAATTTATCTTTTGGTTTATTATGGACATAACATAGAGAGCCAAAAACTCTCAAGTGCTCATAATCAGTTTTCTTATGAAACAAAACTTCATAGGGACTTTTATTGGCAAGGATGGGTGTGGGCATTAAATTTATGAGATAAACTGCAGTAAGAACACATTCTCCCCAAAATTTTAATGGCAAATGTGCATGGAAACGTAAAGAACGTGCTACCTTAAGTATATGTCGGTGCTTTCATTCCACTCTCCCATTTTGTTGTGGTGTATAGGCACATGCAGTTTGGTGTTCTATCCCATGATTAGTAAGGAAATCTCTCATTCTGTTTGAAACAAACTCTCCCCCATTATCACTTTTTATCACCTTGATCCTGGAATGAAATTAGTTTTGCAAAAGATGATAAAACATGGTTAGGTAATCATAGGTTTGTGATTTATTTTTCATAAGATAAACCTAAGTACATCTAGAACAATCATCCATTATGGTCAAGAAAAAATTAGAACCACTTAATGAAGGAATTGAATAAGGACCCCAAACATCCACATGAATGAGGTCAAAACAATTGATGCTTTTTTTATTGCTGATAGAAAAAGGTCAATGAGTTTGTTTTGCTTTATGACATGCATCACAAACTTCATGAAAATCACTAGAGGGGAATCTCTTAAAAATAAATTTAAACTTGCTAAAGGGATAATATCCTAGTCACATATGCCACAAAGCATAATCCGTTTCAAGAACACTTCGACTTGCCATTCCATATCTTCCTTCCATTTGATAAACGCCATCTTTCAGCTTACCCGCTCCAATCAGTGTCCTCGTACGTAGGTCCTAAAAGAAATAAAAATTAGGAAAGAATGTAGCTGAGCAATTCAGGTCATTGGTTATCTTAGAAATTGAGAGGAGGTTATATTTAAAACCAGGTATGCAGAGGACTTTCTTTAACTCAATGTTTGGTGTTATGCATACATCACCAACATGAATGACTGAAAGGGAAGATCCATCTGGTATTTTTACATTGGGTGTGTCAAAACATGCACATAGTGGTCAAATTGCCTCTTATCTCCAATCATATGATCAGAGGCACCACTATCAATAATCCAAGGATCATTAGTCATGGAACTTTTACCTGCAAAGTTTGCTAAACCTTCATTACCATTGTTCAGATTGGCAGAGGATATGAGAAAAGACAATAATTTGGAGCATTGATCTACTATTAGTCCCAGAGTTTGTTGAACTTGATGTTGCATGACATTAAGTTCATGATTTCCTGGTTCTGAATTGCGCTATTGCTGTTTACCAGGACTTGATGATCGGGATCCTATTATGGCTATATTGATGTAGCCTTGTCGCTGCCTCAAGGCACCTTTTCCATTGCTTCCACATTTTTGTTGATTAGTTTTCCAATTGGGAGGATACCCTATAATCTCAAAACATTCTTCTTTAAGATGTCCATTTTTGCCACAATGTACACATTTTTTTTAGACCAATTTGATGAGTTCTGGCCTCTGTTTGAGTAGTTCTTTTCAACACCGTTTAGCTTTATTGCGAATGCTAAACCTTTTATAGTTGATGGCTGATCTGCGTTCTTTTGCATGAGAAATTATTGTTCTTCTTACAGTGCCAAAGAGAAAATTTTATTGAGTTGTGGTGTTGGCTCTATTGATAACACATGAGACCTTAGCCTATCAAAACTGCTGTTCAAACCCAGTAAGAACTGATGAGCTTTTTCCCTTTCTTGGTGTTCTTGAAATCCCTTTGTTGCTTCACACTTGCAATGGGGCAAAGGATCACAAATTTATAATTCCTGCCACAAGGTTTTGAATTTGGTATAGTATTGGGTTAAGGGTTTTCCATCTTCTTGACTAAGGTTAGAGAACTCATTTTTTATTTTGTAAAGATGAGGTGCATTACTTTGCCCATATCTCTCGTAAATTTTATTCCATATCTCTTGTGCTGTGTTTGTATACATAACACTTTCCTATATGTCTTTAGCTAGAGAATTTCTTAGCCAAGCTTTAACCATAGCATGATTCCTTTTCCATCGCCCAAAATTTAGTGAGTCTGAGTTCGGCAGTTGTAGACTTCCATCAATGAATCCACCCTTACTTTTTGCATACAAGGCTATTTCCTTGGAGTTTTTTCATGAAGTAAAATTTTCTCCTGTGAAAGGTGTGGTGACAAACACAAGTCCTGTATGATCTAAAGGGTGAAGAATATATGGTGAATCATTATAATTCTGCATTATAATTTCTCCCCCTTTCGTTGAACTTTATGACTTTTCTGAACTTCCTTATTGATCTCTGATTAATGTTATTGACAAGATGGATTCTAGTTCAATTTGTTTGAACCAGGCTCTGATACCATGAGAAAATATTAATGGGAAAAAAATCCTCTTTATTGATTATAATGTGTGCTATATATATAAGCATCTGTACATCCAATATAGGGAAAAAACTAAGCTTGTGCCTAAAGAATAGGAAGTAAATAGGAAGCAAAAAATATAGGAAATAAAGCTAAACAAGGAACGTCTAAAATGGGAACATCTATGATTGGAAGCAAGAAATATAGGAAATAAAGCTAAATAAGGGACGTTTAAACTAGGAACATCTATGATACAGGAAAATCTCAACAATCATATTGCTACATATATTCTATTACCGTTAATCAATGAAATCATCATTTTATTCTCATTTGCTCTAAACGCTGTTACTTTGTAACTCATTCAAATTAGAAAACATTATTTGTGTACCAAGCATGAAACGTAATCTTATTTCAATTCATAAGTTTTACAACACTAATCAAACTCCCACTGAGTTCTTACTTAATATTTTTGTTATGAAGGAACTTAGCACAAGGAAATCATTATTAAGGGGACACGCTAGACATGGAGTATATGAGTGGTCGCAAACCAAACCTATTCTTGCATTTTCAAGTGTTAAAACCTTATTTTAAGACTGACATTATAGACTAGGACTTCCAACTATTTCCATTCTTAAGCATATTTTTTCAGCAAATAATCTTAGTTTAACATCTACCATGTCGTCTTCTACTCACTGTAATGCATGTCTATCTAATAAAAGTCATAAGTTGTCTTTTTCTCAATCAACAATAAATTCATCTCGCCCTCTTGAAGTCATTTACTTTGATGTTTGGACATCTCCTGTGGTTTCTACTAATAATTTTAAATACTATGTCATTTTTATTGATCATTACACCAAGCACATATGATTTTATCCACTGAGACAACAATCCGATGTCAAGGAAATATTTATTCAGTTTAGAACTATTATTGAAAAACATTTTAATACCACCATCAAAACATTATATTCAGATGATGGAGGTGAATTCATTGCACTAACAAAATTTCTTTCTTTAAATGGCATTGCACATTTGCAACTCCTCCACACACCACAGAACAGAATGTAATGTCTGAATGACAACACCTACATATTGTTGAGATTGGTTTATCTCTTTTAACTCATGCTTCTCTTCCCTTACATTATTGGACCTATTCCTTTGCTATAACTATTTACTTGATAAATAGAATACCTACTTTGAATTTAAAACTTCAATCCCCATATGAAAAAAATATTTCATAAAAGTCCAAACTATACCAAACTCAAAATATTTTATTGTCTTTGTTACCTGTGGCTCAAATCATATACAACTTATAAGTTAGAGTCTAACTCCAAACCATGTGTGTTTCTTGGACACTCCAACACCTAAAGTGCCTACTTTTTTCTTGATCCAAACTCTTAAAAAATCTACGTGTCTAGGAATGTTAAATTCATAGAGTCTTTTTTTCCTTTTGAGTATTTACAACCAACAGAGTTCAGACCTCACTCCAACACCGTTGCCACTTGGATATCTCCTCCATTACAAATTCTCTCACCCATATCAACAACACCACTCATTACTCCATCTACGATTGAAGAACTTGAACAATGTTCATGTGCCCCTCTTAACACTAAAAACCTATTCCACTTACCACAATTGCAATCCCAAGCCAAAAATGCACCCACTCATACAATGATGACACGAGCTAAAAATAACATCTATAAGTCAATTGCCAAAATGAATCTCCTCACTCAATTAGCCAAAATTGATGAGATTGAACTAACTACAGTTGCACAGGCTATGAAAGAATCCAAATGGCACCAAGCAATGTCTATTGAATTTGATGCTCTTATGAATAATGGAACATGGGAACTAGTTCCACATGTTGCACACTATAACATTGTTGGGTGTAAATGGATTTTTCAAATTAAAAGAAAATTTGACGATTCTGTTGACAAGTAGAAAACATGATTGGTGGAAAAAGGATTTCATTAACAACTTGGAGTAGATTTCCATGACATATTTAGTCCAATCATAATACCCACCACAGTTTAAATGATCTTAAGCATTGTTGTTAGTAATGGATGGCAATTAACACAACTTGATGTTAACAATGCATTCTTGCAAAGGTGTTTATATGAAGATGTGTATATGGTTTAGCTTAAAGGGTTTATTGACAAAGACAAATCAAATCATGTTTGCAAATTTAGCAAATCCATATATGAGTTAAAACAGGCTCTGTATGCATGGTATTATGAATTCAAAACCTTTCTCCTATTATGGGTTTACAAATTCTCTTGTCAATACTTCTCTTTTTGTCTACCATAATGGCATTAAATGTTATGTATCTTATTGTTTATGTGGATGATTTGATACTAATGGGTGACAAGTCTTCTATGCTTAATAAGTTTATGGTAGTTCTAACTAGCAAATTTTCATTAAAAGACCTTAGCCAATTATCTTACTTTCTCAGCATTGAAGTAGTTCCTAGTGAGAAAGGATTGCTATTATCTCAACATAGATACATCTTAGGGCTGCTCATGAAAACTAAAATGCTAGAAGCAAAAATAGTGCTGACACCTCTCCCTACAAATGCCCACTTAACACTATAAAGTGGTACTGTGCTATCAAATGTAAGAGATTATTGAGCTATCATTGGTAGTCTCCAATATCTTCTCATTACTAGACCATACATTGCATTTATTATCAATCAGTTATTTCAGTTCATGCATCATCCGATCATAGAGCATTGGTCATATGTGCAATAGTTGTTGTGTTACTTATCTGGTACCATAAAAAAAGGTATTCACCTCTATAATAATTCATCCTATAGTTTGCATGTTTTTATTGATGTAAATTGGGGCGAAAACAAGGATGATTTTTCATCCACCAGAGCCTATATTATCTATTTAGGTAGAAATCCAATTTCTTGGAGTTCTAAGAAATAAAAAACTATGGCACGATCCTCTACCAAAGTTGAATACCGATCAGTCGCTAACACTGTTGTATAAGTTAAATGGATTTGATCCTTATTGTCTAAACTACATATTCATGTACCATCTTATCCAGTCATTTACTATGACAAAGTCGGAGCAACTCAACTTTATTCTAATCCTATGTTTCACTCAAGGATGAAATATGTTACTATTGACTTTCACTTTATTAGAGAATAAGTTCAAAGTGGTTATTTGTGAGTAGCTTATATTTCCACTACTTATCAACTTGCAGATGCCCTTACTAAAGCACTTACTCAATCAAAGTTTCTATAGCTCATAGGCAAGATTGGCCTTCACTCTCAAAGTCTACCTTTATGGGGCATAATAAGGAATTTTACTCATAATATCCTGTAGCTACTTTGTAACTATTCCTAATATCATGTAACTGCTCTATAACTCATTCAAACTATTTTAAATGTAAAGTATTATTTCTGTTGTAATTACCCAATGGCATAGGTCAATTTGTTATCATATTGCTGTATATATTCTAATGTTGTTAATCAATGAAATCATCAATTTCTTCTTATCTGCTATAAACGCTTTTAAACTTACAGCCTGCTGTTGCAAAAATGGTCAATGTCCTCCTTCATGCCAATCATATTCCACCTGTCTTAGGAAGTTTTTTATTAATTATATAATTTGTTACTAGTTTATGATCATTAATTTATTAAATCAATTGAAAAAGCTTTTATTAGATTACTTTTCATGTGGAGATAATATTTACTTATTAATGTTATTGTTGTGAAAAATTGATAACAAGATTTGATATTGCCATTGTATTGTATTTAACTCTTTGTTGCCAAAAGTTGAGTAGTTTAGTGGCATATCCCCTTGAAGACGTCAATAAGTTTTGACTCCCTTTAGAAATTAAACTAGTAATAGAAGAAATTTTTGTCATTTATGTACTTAATATTCAATGAATTGATTTCTGTCCTAGTTGTTCCCTATAAATTAATTAGAATTGATGACACAAGTGATGCAAATGGCATAATTGCTAGACATGGTCTCTAGAGTTCATGGTTCAAATCCGCCTTTAAAAAAAAATTATTAGACTTCTTATTAGTATGGTTATAGACTTATGTAATGGAGCAACAAAAGGAGCCCTAGGGGCAATACACCCTTAGAGTCCTTGTCCTTAGCTAATCCTAAGGGCATAGAGGGATAAGAAAAGTATAATATGGCCGAACAAGGATGTACGTGAAGGGAAAAGTATATTGAAGAGCACTTTGGTAAATGTGAATAAATATTATATATTTATATTTATAAGGGTGTGATGGGTGGAACATTATAATGTCTCCTCTTACCAACCTTCAAAGTGCTCTTTATGCTCTTTAGGAGGTACCATCGGTGTAAGTTCTCCACCATCCCCGAGGCTTGTGTGCATGTTCGACGACACAACCTTAAGTGAGCTCCTTAGTGTGAAGTTAGGTGATGGGCATAGGGAAGGAGTTTTATGGACACTATGAGGCCGAAGTGCTCATAGTGTGTGTTTCTCCTAGGCTCGAGGTTAGAATATGGCTTGTGCTATTTGCTAGCCCATAGGCACAGTGGGATTTGATTATATGCAGGAATTATGAAAAAAGTACATGACCTTAAAGTGTATGAGAGCTATGAGGCTAATGTGAGATTCAGTAATGTGTGGGAATGGTAAGGCGAAGCGAGGCTTAAGATAAGAATGAGGCTTTGATACATATGTGGGATACAAGGCTAGCATGAGCCTCGAAAGTATGTAAGAAACAAAGGAATAATAATAGTAGTGAACATGCGGGGTTGGTTAGGTTTGCCAATACTCGACTACAGTCGAAAGATGCTTGGTATTAATACTAGAAGCATGTTCATGAGTCTTGGTTTGCTTAAACATAAGGAAGTTTAGGTGCCACATGGATTGAATATCAGGGCTAAAATAAGGACCTGTGACATTTAGTATCAGAGTAAAGAAAATGTGTAATGTGGAAAATATTAATAATGTAAGCACGATGCTTTTAATACGAAGATGAATGGTTATGGGTGTAACTATTTAATCAAATATCTTTTCTTGAAGCAAAATATGCGTGAGGGATGTGGTTGTCGGTGGCACATCAATGTGTCGAAATCGATAAATGAAAACTTGTGGGAACTAAAGGATATTCACTAAAAGAATATAGCAAAACATCAAGACGAGGCATAAATGTATATGCCAAACTAATAAAATTGATGGATCTTTTATACTTGTGACTCTTACAAGAAATTATTGAGGCATAATTTACTTGTGGAGAGCGAGCAAATGGAGAGACACTTAAGTTTGTTAGTGAGCTCATATATGAGAAATAAAATGCAATAATGTGAAGTGGAAAGTGTTTGAGACTATGGTCAGTCATTGTCACAGTCCAAACTAGGGAGTTATGACCGACGCTAGGGAATGAGAATTATTTTGAATCCGGAACCCATAGCAAGCTTTAAAAATAAAAAAAAACGTAAAAATATAATATAAAAATATCAAAGAATTAAAAATTTAAAATAATATTAAAGGAATTCTTATATCATATATTAAAATATAACAATACAATATCTTTCAAATACAAATCTCCATTATAAAAATAATACTAAACACTATAACACTCGAGTACTACTACTGCAACTTCTAGAAGATGAATAAAATTTTAGATATAAAAAAATTACATAATTTAGCCGGGGTTGAAGAAAACCAGCGAAGGGGTCTACTACTGAGGTTTGATGAAGTAGAATGTCTTGAAAAAAATATTAAGGGGGCTCAGACTTCACTGAATTGATTTTTATAATATATATACATGCAATCTAAAGTCATATACAATCAAGCATCAATATAATAATATATATACATGCATATCATACAGATGCTAAAAATCCACTTTTATATAATAATAGATATAGAAAAATTTAATTTTGGTGAAAGATCGGAGCAGAACACTAAAATATTCTACAACCTCAATTACTGAATCTCACTAGCCAACAAGCTCACTTAATTCCAAACTATTTCTCTTTTCCATTTGTGGACAGTAGATTGGCCCCGAGACATTAGGTCAACCGAGCTCCCGTAGTCTCACTATCGGCGTGATTGACCCTGAGACACTGGGTCAATCAAGCTCCCGCAATCACACCACTCTTTCACCACAATCATAATAATCAATTATTCAAATCTCACATCAAATATTTCATAATATCAACCCTAAAATCTAACGCACTGGCTGACATATAGTGCTAGTGTTGCCTACTAGGTAGCACGCTGTACTACTATCTTTCAAATAAATCTTATAATTATTAAAAATAATAAAATGCATAATTTAAACATGATAACATCCATTTTCAAGGCAATATACCAAATATATACCAAACATATACCAAAACATAGATATAATCATTTAATAAAATAAATCATACTTATATTTACATTATTAAAATATGGATAATCATAAATATTTATGCTACATGCAATGCATATATATGATAATAACTCATAGTAATACTGTGCTTCACTATTCCGATTCGGCTGGCCTGGTCCGATCGGCTAGCTCGCAGTACAACTAAAGAATAATAATAATAATAATAATACTTATTAGAAATAAATTCCTAATTTAATAATTCTAGAATTCTAAGAATGACTCGATCTAGATATGACTTGGGAAAAATTTCAAAGCTAGACTCGGACCGTTGTCACATTTTATGAGAAATCTACTAAAAATTCGATAAAGTCTCCTTTGTAAAACAGACGTCTCCCTACAAAAGTAGGGCCAATCTTACATAGAAAATACACTTCTATAAAGCATAAGTTCAACTGTTCGGGTTGGACCCCCGAGCTACTCATAATGCCCAACTTAGCCTTAACAATCCTTAAATGTGTGTGTGTATATATATAATTTCAAATAATTCACCCAAAAATTATAAAAATCTATATAAAAATATAATAACTTCTCAAGTCACCAAAATGTCTCATAAAAAATATTAAAAACCTTTATTTTCCAACTAAATAATAAATATTTACTATTTACTAATATAGATATTTACTAAATAAATATTTACTAATAAGATTCATAAATAGAATGAAATTCCCATTTTACAATTAAATTAGTATAGATTGCAAATAATTATTAAAATTACTATTTAACATCATAAAAATAATAAAATACCCATTTAAGCTCAAAAATAATAAATAAAATTATTATTCACATATTGTTCCAAAATTATCACAAATTAACTAATAAATGGGAAATAATATTAAAAATTACTTTTCATACTTTTATTAATCCATAAATAGTTTAAAACAAAATAATTAACAAAAATTCCAATTAAAATAAAATAATTTACTAACTTCCAAAAATACTTATGTAGACATAAACTATTAAAATTCAATCAAATACCACAATAAACAAATTAATAATAAATACCATTAATTCATCCAAAATTATAAAAAACTCATTTAAATAATAAGTACCAAATATTTCAACCAAAATTATAAAAATATCATTTAAATATCAAAATCAACTTATTTATATAAGCATTAAAAATATTTATTTTTCAAATTAAATAATAAAATTTTAAATATAAATAAATAATATTAATTAAACCCATTCTTTTAAATATTTTAAATTAAATAGCATTTAATTACTAATAATCAATTAAATTATCTAATTTAAACAATTAAAACCCATTTAAGTTCAAATTTAATAATTAAAATTTTTATTTGGATATAATTCCAAAAATTAATATTAATTAGCTAAAAATAGTAATTAATTTAAAAAAATTATTTTAATACCAGTTATTATTCAAAAATTATCTAAAACACAATAATTACTAATAATTTTAATTAAAATATAAAATTTACTCCTTTATATTAATTTCTCCAAAAATTCTATTTTTTACATAAACATTCAAAAATTCATAATAAAAATTTGGTACATAATTTAAATAAACTTACTTAATGAAACTTGCTCTAAATAATATATGGAATTTAATAAGAATAAGAAATTTTTTGGACTCGCGACTGTATGAATAGTAACTGAACCCGAAATATGTATTTTTTATAATAATTTCAAAAAAATAAATAAAAATAATATTTAGGTATATCTTAGCTCAAAAATCAATTTATCTAACTACCATATCTCCAAACAAAATCAAGTTCAACATATTGACATAAATATAAAATCCAGTTTTTGAAGTCCTTATTGGTCGATTCACTAAAAACTAACTATGTATTATTGAAGTTCGTAACGTGAGCTTCAAAACAAGCCCAAACTCGATCAATTTTCTCGCCTGTGACTGCACTGTTCACATAGTGCTATCCTGCACTGTGTCGCTGCTGCCTGTTGTTGTTGCTGTCTACTATTGCTGGTGGCTATCCGATGAGCAAGTGGTGGCGTGGTGGTGGTTTGGATGGTGGTGTGTTGGGTGGTTTGGTTTTGTAGTGAAGAAAAGAAAAAAAAAAGATAAGAAAGAAGGAAAAAAAGAAATAACAAGAAAAAAGGGGAGGGGAGAATGCACGTTTTGTAATACCCTATGTTTTAATTAAATAAAGTAATTTTTTAAAATTGTAATGTTAATAAGTAATTTTTAATTATATGATGCAATTGTTAATTATTTTGCTATTTAATGGAGATATATATATATTTTTGTTAATATTATTTTAGGGTTATTAATATATGTGAGTATTATTTATTTATTGTCTAGAATTTCATTGTCTATTATTATCATTTTTATTATTATTATTACTATTTTAAACTATATTAAATTTTTATGGCTATATATGTGTGTATATGTTCATACTTATATATATATATATATATATTATTTTAGGTGTGTGCATTAAAATAGCATGTGTATATGTGTATGTGGTATATGTGTACATACACCAATATCTACATATACACATATATGTATAATTATATATGTATTAATAGTTATAATATATATATATATATAAGTATACATATAGAAGTTGGGACCAAACCAAAAACACAAAGCAAAAGAAAAGAAAAAAGAAGAAGGAAAGAAGCAAGAAAATGAAACAAAGAAGCTTCCTGACCCCCTGCAACCTCTCCCTCTCCGTCCCTCGCCATTTCTCCCTTCTTCCTCACTGTGCCGTTCTCCCTGCCACCGCCTGAGAAGCCATTGCTGCGGTGAGAAGGAGCTTTAGGTGGTGCTGCTGTCGCTATTTCTTCTCTTCCACCTTTGGCCAAGCTTCCCCCTCACTGTTGGAGTTTGATCCAGCGCCACCCAAGCTTCCCCAACTTCCTTCATCCTCTTAGGTGTCTATCCAAGCCAAGAGCCGCCGCTGCAACTCACCTCTGGCACCTGAATTGGAGGTTAAAGAGCATATCGGAGCAGAAGCCTTGAGACCGAGGCAGATGCATGGTCGTCAGACTTCGCATTCATCTTGTAAGTCAATAGAATGATCTGTGCGTGTGTTTATTTAAAGAATGCATGCGCTCGTATTTTTATTATATTGATTATATGATTTATTTAATTTAATGCTATTATTTAAGATTTAAATGCATTTTATTTATTTAAAATCGATTTTAAGAAATTTTGGTAGAACGAGCTACCTGGTGGGCTTCACCAGGACTATGTGCACATGGTAGAGATTGAGAGATGGATTTGTAATATATATGATTGGTGAACGTTAAACTGGGACGGGTGCCTCGGTGGAAGTCTTTGCTCTCGGGGACCGCTAGTGCCATATATTGGGATTAAGTGAATGACTACGACTTGGTGCCTCGGTTGATGCCTTTGCTCTCGGGGACTGGTAGTCTAGTTGGAATAAGTGGGCCCAGTTGGCCATGTAGATTTTGGGTTTAGGGTTCTACCAAGATTTTTCAAAAGCTATACTTATACACTATAAATTATTTTCACTATAAATATATATAGTTTTCAAAAAGGTTTTCAAACCGTACAACTCTTTTTATTACTCACTCAGTGAGGTCTGATTCCCCTCAATTTATTTTTTTCAGGAGCTTGGGAGTTCGACCTCAGACTACCTCCACGCTGGGTTTCTTCTTCACCGGCTATTTTATGTAGGTCATTGTAAGTTGTACTGTGTGTTAATCTAGGTTGTTGTAGTAGTATATGTACTAAGGATTGTATGGTTTAAATATATTTGTGTAATTTATTTGTATAAACCACGTTTATGTATAAAGATTTAAATTTGATTTATAATATGAGACGTTGAAGCACATTTTAATTAAGCATTTCAATTTGTGTATTTTGAGAAAAATCAGTTTGATAATATGTTTCGTTATAAATGAAAGTAAAAAAAATGGAAGGTTTTTTTTTAATTAAAAAATATATATATATATATATATACACACACACATCTACACAAGCGTGTGTCTACATATATATATATATTTACTTATTATATATATACACATGTATTTATTTAACACCACAAATAATAATAATAATCAAATAAATAATCAATTCTTAATTAATACTAATTAATCCCCAAATTAATATTAATAATATTAAATAATAAATAACACTAAAATTTAACTTAAATCTTTAATTTAACAATAATTACAAATTTATAATGAAATAAAAAATAACCTTTGAAATAAAATTTAATCTCATCAATAACCAAATGCTATAATTTACTAAAATAAATAATTAGAATAATAATAAAATTAAAATATTAAAATAATCATGAATAAAAATATTTATTAACATTGCATATCTTATAATTTAGTTTTTATAATTTATATAAAAATTTCGGGTTATAACAGTCATAACCCTATAATAATATCATTATATTGATACACATCCTTGGGGGATAACTGTTCTAACCTGAATTTTTAATAAATTATGAAATTTAATTTTTCAAAGTTAAAGTGTTAACATTTATTTTATTATTTCATGATATTATGATTTGATCACAAAATTAAATTTTATAAAATAAAGTATTATTATTTATCTAATTATTGTGGAATTAAATTTGAAATTTTGGTGTTGAATGTTATTTTAATATTCTTAATATTATTATTTAGTAAATTATGTTAATGTATTGTATTTTGATACACTTTAAATATTGTTAGGTGTGTGTGTGTGTGTGTATATATATATATATATATTATATATATATATATATATATATATATGTGGTGAGAATTATTGAGAAGTAGATATTTTTAATTTTAAATTATTTTAATTTGTCCTTTGGTACTTTGAATTAAAAACATACAATAGAATATTTTTTCCTCTTTTTCTTCTCTCTCCCTCTCTTTTCTTCCCTCTTATTTCCCTTTTTCTTCTTTGTTCCTCGTAAAAGTCTAGCCCCTCCCTTCATTGTGCTATAACATCCTCCAGCTCCGGTCACTGCCAATAGTAGTCGCCAGACCACCCAGCCTTGCCCTAGCAGCGCCACCTTCTCTCTTCCTCGTTCTTCCTTTTTCGGGCGGTGAAGAATGAAGCACACATGCGAGGATTTCGACATCTCCAGTGGTCAAGGCCGGGTTTATTCTACTCCTCTCGACATGATCTTTGATTCCCCTAATTTAATTCAACCAAAAAACATTGAATTTGACTTCAATTTTGAGAAATTTGATTGTAGGTATAATTTTGTTAAATTGAGCTCTAATTTGATTTTATTAAGTAAAATTGCTTTCAGATAATTGATTTAGAGATGATGATCTACTTAGTGATGATTTTTTATGAGTGAGAAAAATCTTGTATTTTGAACACTTTTTTCTATGAGAATAGAATCTAATTAGTTGAATTTTTAATTAACTTAGTTAATTTTTAGATATTTTATTTATTTTTGTTAATTTTGTTTAGTTGTTAGGATTTTTGTTAATTTTTTTTATTTTTAAGTTTATTTAGTTAATCTGTATTTAATTTTTGAAATAAGGATGCATGAAGGAAGTTAAAAGGTTTGAAAAACTGAAAGATAGGATTTGGAGGTTACAACAAGTCAAAATCTTAAAGAAAAGTGGAGTTTTGAAAGCAGCATGTTTTGACATAGTTGTGTACCTGGGTGTGCACAGTTGTGCCTGAGTGTTAGAAAGTTGACACACCCTATGACACAGTCGTGTAACTGGGTGTGCACAGTTGTTGCAACAACCTTTTAAATTGAAATTTTAAGCTGATGATTTGAGGGGATTTTATGGGATTTGAATTATAACAAACCTCGAAGTTGTTGGAGGCTAGAGGCTATAAATAGGAGGCCTTCATAAGAGCAAAAAGAGGGCTACACTTAGTCCTCTCTAAATTTTTACTTTAAAAGAATCAAAGTTAATTTTCATTTAAATTCTTGTTCATGTTAAGTAGAAAATTAGTTTTGAAGGAACAAGACCTTCTATTGCAGCTGTTTGAAGCAGTAAATGGGCTTTTCTTATTTAAACTCTTTGGTCATTATTTTCTTTTAATTAATAATGATTGGTTATTTCTCCTCTGTTTCATCTTCTTTTCTTTCTCTTAACATGTGTAGCTAAGCATATTTTTAGGGCTCTTATTTCATTTCAACCATGTAAATTTTTTAAAAAAAAAATCTAAGTCTTTAATCTTAATTCTTTGGTTGTTGTTAAACTTAATGTCATCTTAGACTTAATCACCCTTAAATTGAATTTATACTTTAGAACTTAATTGAGAGATAGGTTCTACTGGATTAAAACAATAATCTATTAGTTACTTACTTAGTTGAGAGACATTTAAGTGACTAATATTGATTAAAAAGCTAGACTTAAAATTGGGTTGAAGAAACATTTAATTAATGAGAGCTAGTAAACTATATGCTAATTCTACTTAAATAATTATAGGTTTATCTTAGAGGAAAATCTATCATTTATAGATGCTTTCAAATTGAATTAAGATTAGTTAAAGACTTAGTTGTTTAATTAACTTTTAGAAAAGGTTGAAATGATAATAAGAACCCTGGCCTTTAATTTGATTGTTAAGTTTTAATTAATTAATTTTGTTTATTTTTTATTTGAATTTCAAACCAAAATTTAGTGTTTAAACAAACAAACATTTTTAGTGTTTCAATACTCAATTTGCAATCTCTATGGGATTGATACTTTATTTTACTACTTGAACCAACTTCGTATGCTGTAGATTTCTCATGTCAAGTTTTTGGCATTATTACTGGGGATTACAAAAATTGATATTGCTAAGAAAATTGTGTTATTTGATTTAGAGGTTATTTTTAATTTTGTTTTCATTTGTGGTATTGCAAGGACTTTTGTTAGTGTATGCACACAACATGTAGTGCAAGCAAACAAGAAGTTCCACTAATACTAATTGATCTAGAACTTGAAAAGGCAGTTAGAAGAAGAAAAAGACAACATAGACATAGAATGGAAGAACAAAGAAATATGAGACAGTAAGCAGCCCAAGATGGATAAAATGGGTAGAATGGGCAATGGACTATGAGGGACTATATGAGTCTTAACATCTAAAGTGATTAAAATTTGATTGAGGCTAGTGGTTGTAGCAAATAATTTTGAGATAAAACCAGCCATGATTTAAATGATTCAAAATTCATAATTTAGTGGATTGCCACATGAGGATCCAATGGTCATATGACCTAATTTTTGGAGTATTGCTCAACTTTCAAGATGAATGGAGTATAACCTGAAGCAATCAGGCTTATTATTTTTCCATTTTCTCTTATGGATAGAGCCAAGAGGTGGTTTACAAGCTTACCACCCAACTCCATCAATACTTGGTAAGAGCTTAAAAATGCTTTCTTCAATAAGTACTTCCCACCAGCTAAAGTCTTGAAGATTAGAAATGAGATCAATTCTTTCTATCAAAGAGAGGATGAAAGCTTTTATGAGTATTGTGATAGGTTTAAGGATCTTCAATGGCAATGTCCACCTTAATTGATACTATCATGGGATTTGGTTCAATCATTTTATAAGGGTTTCAATCCATCAGTTAGGGTGAACATTGAAGCATCAGCTGGAGGAACCATAATGTCAAAAATACTAAAAGAAGCTTTAGACTTTTTTAAAGAAATGGCCAGCACACAAGGCCTCTGGTCTAATGAGAGGACTATTCCAAAAAGAGGTAGATCAATTGAAGTTGATAGTTTGACAATGCTTAATGCAAAGATGGATGTTTTATCCAAGAGGATGGACATGATGAGTGTTAATGCAATATTTAACTTGTCTTCTTTTTATGAATTTTGCTAGGGTGATCATTTGACTATATAATGCCAAATGATATAAGGGATTATTAATATAGAATGTGAACAACATCAACAAGGGCCAGCAAAATCAAGTGCATGGAAACACCTACAACTCTAGTTGGAGGAATCATCCTAACTTTTCTTAGTGCAATCAAGGGAATAACCAATGGAGACCATAAGTACTACCAGGTTTTAGAGGTCAGAATGCTTAGTATCACCAATCTCAAATCTATCAAGATAAGGGTTCACCCTCAGGAGTATCTCTAGAGAATAAATTAGAGAAGTTCATAAAAGTAATAATAGTAAAGATGAACCAACAACATAAGGTTATAGAGAGATTTGATCAAATGTTCAAAAATCACTTTTCCTCTATTCATAACTTGGAAATGCATATAAGGCAATTGGCAAACTCTTTGTCAGTGAGAAACCAAGGTTCATTGCTAAGCAATACTGAAAAGAATCCAAAGGAGTAGTTGAAAGAAATTACCTTGAGAAGTAGAACTGAGATCCAAACCCAAAAGCAACAGTGGAATATGAGAAGAAACAGAAGGAAGGGGAGATAGAATAAGAAGATGAGTGGGTAGAAGTTGAAGTGGAGAAGAAGCCAGAAGTTGAAGTGGAGAAGAAGCCAGAAGTTCAGAATGAAAAGCAAAAGAAGCTAAAGTCTCCACTAATTCAAGCTTATAAACCTCCAATTCCATATCCTCAGAGGTTGAAAAAATAGGAGCATGACCAACAAGTTACAAGATTTTTAGAGAGATTTAAGTCACTCCATATTAACATGCCTCTTGTGGAGTGTCTATCTCAAATGCCTAAGTATGTGAAATTCTTAAAGGAGCTGATTTCCAATAAAAAAATGTAGGAGTTTGAGACAGTCACACTTAATAAAGAATGTAGTGGGAATAATCTCTAATAAACTTTCTCTAAAAAGGTAGCATCTAGGGAGTCTCATTATTCCATGATTTGTTGAAAATTTAAAATTTCAAAAAGCTTTATATGATTCTGGAGCTTCAATTAATCTTATGCCTTTATCAATTTATAAGAAATTGGAATTAGGAGAGGCAAAACTGATAAGCATCTGCTTGCAACTTGTAGATAGAATAGTAAAAGAACCAGGAAGGCTTAGTGGAAGATGTGTTAGTAAGGGTTGAAAAATTTATTTTTCCAGTTGACTTTATAGTGCTAGATTTTAAAGAGAAGAGGAAGTTCCCCTAACCCTTAGTATGCCTTTTCTTTACACTGCAAAAGTGATGTCTTTGATGGGACACTCACACTACAAGTAGGAGATGAAAATTGTAAGTTTGATGTTTACTAAGGTATGAAATGCCCATCTGATAATGTGTAAGTGAATGTGTAAGAAAACTCCACTTTTCTTCAAGATTTTGACTTGTTGTAACCTCCAAATCCTATCTTTGACTTGTTCAAATCTTTCAACTTCCTTCATGCATCCTTAGTTCAAAAATTAAATAAAGATTAACTAAATAAACTTAAAAACAAAAAAAATTAACAAAAATCTAAACAAACTAAACAAAATTAACAAAAATAAATAAAAGATCTAAAAATTAACTAAATTAATTAAAAATACAACCAATTAGATTCTATTTTCATAGAAAAGAGTGTTCAAAATATAAGATTTTTCTCACTCATCAATTTTTTATTTATTTTTATGATTTTTTTGAATTTGCTGGGCTTAAGTTACAACTTATGGCACTATTCCGAACTCAAAATTTTTTTATATTTTTAATAAATCCTATTAATTATATGGATTAAACTTTGTTAAGGAACTTTATATAAATTACATATAGAATTTTTATTATGAATTTTGAAGGTTTATGTAAAAAAAATTAATTTTGAAAAATTAGTATAAATAGTAATTTTTATATTTTAGTTGAAATTATTGTTAATTAGTATGTTTTTGACAGAATTTGAGTAATAAATAGTATTAAAATAATTTTTATAATTTACTTCATATTTTTAGCCAATTATTTGTAATTTCCTAAAAAAAATATTTGAATAATAATTTTTATTTATTATTTTTATGCTTTAATGAGTTTTTGGTTATTTTTAATATATATTTGAGCAATTTAAATAATTATTTGTAATTAATGTTATTTAATTTCAAAAATTTGAAGAATAGATTTTAATAATGGAATTTAATTATAAATTCGAATTTTATTAATTATTTTGGAAATAAACATCTTTTATGCTTTTATTATGTAAATAGATTGATTGTGGTATTTAATTGAATTTTTTTAGTTTATGTCTAAATATGTTTTGTTGAAGAATTGTTGGAATTTACTAAATTATTTGATTTAATTGAAATTATTGTTAATTATTTTGTTTTAGACTATGTTTGGATTAATAAAAGTATGAAAAAATAATTTTTATTACTATTTCCAATTATTAGTTAATTTGTGATAATTTTGGAATAATATATGAATAATAACTTTATCTATTATTTTTGAGCTTAAATAGGCATTTTATTATTTTTATGATGTTAATAAGTGATTTTAATAAATATTTGCAATTTAAGCTAATTTAATTGTAAAATGGGAATTTTATTCCTTTTTGGATTTTATTAACAAATATTATTTAGAAACTAGATTTTTATTATTTATTTGGAAAATAAAAGTTATTAATATTTTTATGAGATATTTTAGTGTTTGAGAAATTATTATATTTTTATATAGATTTTATTATTATTTTTGGGTGAATTATTGAGATTTATGTTATTTTGTTGATGAATTTGTTCTCGATTGGACAATAATTGTAATTCGGGAGCCCAACCCGAGATGTTGAGTCTTGAAATATTTTGAAGTGTATTTTCATGTAGAAACGACTCTACTTTTAGTAGAGAGATGTACATTTTACATAGGAGACTCTGTCGAATTTTTAGTAGAATTTTCGTAAAACGTGACATTGGGTCGTTCCTAAGTTTTGAGTTTTAGTTGAGTTGTATCGTAGATCGAGTTGATCTTTAAAAATTCTAGAAGTATAAAATTAGAAATTTAATTCTAATACTATTTTTTTCTTAACTGCACCACGAGCTAGGCTTACCAGATCGGGCCAGTCGAACCAGAGTAGAGGAGCGCACTCGAACATTGAGTTATTATTATACGTATGCGTTGCATGTAGAAAATATTGTTGGCATCCATAGTTTGAATAAATATGAATTTTAATATGCCATGTTGCATTAAATGTTATTTATGTGTGTCAATATATATATATGAATATTAATTATGATTAATGGATGCTACCATATTTTAATATGATTTTCATCATTTTATTATTTATAAATATGTTAGAGGATGATCGTAGAACGTGCCACCTAGTGGGTTACACTAGGACTATTTCGTAATAATACTCTAGATGTTAGGCTATGAATTTTTATTGATTAAGATATGGATAAATGATTATAGTGAATGGTGGATAGAGAGGGGTGTGACTGTGAAACCTCGGTTGACCTATAGTGTACTCGGAGCTAGTCATACTAGTGGGATTGTGAATCCTCGGCTGACCTTTCTATGTACTTGAGATCAGTTCACTACCAAAAAGTTAGACAAGAGAAATATTTTTAGAGTTATGGAACGCGTCTTGGCTAGTGAACTACAATGATCAAGGTTGTGAAAATTTTTTTAGGGCTCTGATCCTCCAATAAAATAAAATATGAAATTTGTTTTCAAGCATATGTATGAATTGCATGTATACCTTATATAAATATAAATATACTAATATTATTATTGATACTTGTGTGTACATGCGTATATATAATAGTAATTCATTCAGTGAGTTTTGACCCCCCTCAATTATTTTTTTAGGATTATTTATGTCAAACCTCCCATGTTAATCCTATTCACTGGACCTTTTCTTCACTGGCCAAATTATGTGTATTTTGAACTATTACTTTTCTTGTATTTTATTAGACGCTACAGTGGTAGTACTTCTTATTATAGTAATTGATGTTATTTTAGACTATGGTTTTGCATCTGAATTACTGCATGAGAATATTTTTATTATGTTATGATATGAAAATTTCTTTATATTATTTAAAATTTTAATTATAAGGTATTTTTATGGTATTTTTTGTATGAATTTTAATTTTAAGGCTTGCTACGAGTTTTGGATTCATATGAATTCCCATTCTTTAGCGTCGATCATGACTCCTAATTCTGGGTCATGACAAAGTTGGTATCATAGCCTAGGTTTAGTATTGTTAGATATAGGTTATTAGAGTTTGAGTCTTCTTTGAGACTATTACAGTAAATTAGGTTTAAAACTGTTAGGATAATTATTGTTGTCATTATTATTTCTAAAAATCCAGTGTGTATATCAGTTTCGCATATATTCTATATTTTAAATCTAGTTGGTTTCTGCATCTTTTCAAATGAGGTAAACGTGAACTACTCGTACCGTAGTAACATTATATATGGATAAGTAGTCTTTTTAAGTTGAAGTTTTAATTCTAGTTTATGTCCCTATTCCACCCCTAGCTTAAGGGTATACTAGAGGCAGTTGTAACTCAGAGGCCAAAGCATTTATCGTAAGTGGAGGAGTCAACTTTTGAACTAGAACTTGAAGCACAAGTGGCAGAGGTAGCCAAGATTGATGAGGGCTTGGTAGCACTTAACCAAGCATGACATTGTTTTGAATATGATTTGATAAAGGAATCAAAAAATGTCTAGTGTGGATGAAACACTGTTATACTCTTTGATGGTGAAGTTGTCAGTTTTGACCACAACATAAGATTGGTATATGTGGTTAAATTAGCTTTATGTGACTACTGTGACGTGGTTAAAGTTTAAAGAGTGATTTTTAAGATACTTTTATCTACCTTCAAGGATGGATAATTACACATGGTGGCTATTGTGCCGAGTAAGAGAAGAGCGACCAGTTAAAAAGAATATCTGTAAACTCTTAAATCATTATTTAATAGACATGATACAATATAAGAGGAGACTGTGGAACTGTATGTTATAGGATTAAGTTTAGTATATATATCAACATCCGAGCTGAGGACTGAAATTTGGAGAGTTATTTATGGATCTAGTCCTTTAGGGTGTCATTGACTTAGGCATGATTTTAAAAATGGATTTGTTAGCTCAACATTATGCTACTCTGGGTTGCTGAGAGAAAGAGGTGAGACATTCTACACCTATAGTTGCTAGGGATTTTAAGGACATAACTATGAGTGCATATAAGAAGATGATTGATTGTGTTTTCATTGGTTTTGATGTAAGTTATGGATAAGATCGAATGTTGTGATGTAGATGTTTTAAAGAGCTAGTCAATGATCTTATTGGCATTTTAACGTGTTAATGACATGATTTAAGAATGTGTTTGTCAATTGAATTTTTGAGAAGTTTGCTTGATGAACTTATTATTGTTATTAATGTATTCATTATGATTTAAGTTATTTAAAGTGATTTAAGTTTGTTTTATATGAATTAAGAAATACTAAATTTGGAGGATATTGGTTGATGAATTGAAACTTTAGTGATACAGATTATTGAAGTTATTTGATTTTGGATTTTAGGAAGATGACAAGAATTTGAGATAGAAGCATAGGTATGGATCATGGTTTATAAGTTGATAAAATTATAAATGATAATAGGTCTATCTAAGTTATGTACTTATCATGTATAGAGTTTGTAACTAATGGAGTCAGATATTGTTTTAATCTGTCTTGGGATGCAAGGATGATAGGTAAAGATGTGAATATCCTTTAAGACTAGAAATTGTAAATTATAATAAAATCTGAAGATTTAGGATTTGAATATAGTCGATGAGCATTATAGATATTGACAACTTTATTGAAACTTTATTTGGATGATGGATGGAATTCATATTCAATGGTATAATAGGGTGATTTATTCCATTTTATGATATAAGAGTTGAATTATAATAATTATGGAGATTGAATTACATATCAATTAATGAAATGATACTTTATGAGAATTTATGTAAGTGTTTCGGGAGATTTATTCCACTTAGGAAAGAGTAGAGACAATAAAGGCTGAATAAGAAAATGGAATGTGTAGGGAAGTTTAAACTTGATATTTAGTTTAATTGAGAGATGACATGATAATTTCACTAGACATGAACCATAAGTTAGAATATTTGCAATGCGGGATCAAGTTGAGTCTAAATTGTTTGATGTAATCAAAGGTATAGTTAATTAATTTAATAATTTTGTTTGCATTTAAGATAATCATAATGGTATAAGCTTTTTCATATTAATTGTGTTGTGGTTTGATCGTAAGAATTAATATGGAAATTAGTGATAATTAAGTGAAATGTGTTATAGAGACTTGAATATATATATCATTAAATGCAACTCTATAATAATATGACGCTAGCATTGTGGGTAACTGTGAATCATATGAATTTAGAAAGTAAGTAAAAAAAATTAATACACAATAGCATGTGCATAATTCATAAATTATGTGAGGTGTAAATACAACAAAATAATGGTTGCATGAGTAAATGTGTGGAGTAAGAAAATAGAATTACGAATTTAAAATTTTATTGGAGTTGTTTCAATTTAAGAAAACTAAAGGTGTAGTTATAAGAAAAGCTTATTTAAGGATTTAACTGTTGAAATTGTAAGAAATAAGTGCATATCTTTGACGATTAAGTGAAAGCCTTAAGTTCGAGCTGAGATTGTATCATTTAAGCTATATTAGTTACCTTAAGAGTGATAAGCTAAATATATAAAGTAGTACATCAAAGTAGCATAGTGAAAGTAAGATAGATGAATCTCTGATTAAACTGAAGATTGATGATGAATTGAATATTTAAGATGATAAATAATGAGTATAAGTTTGATGAGTTTTATTGAAAATAGGAAGCATTAAAATTTTATGGTTATTAGATGGTGAATTACTAATCTAGCAAATTAGAAATCATGATATATACTGAAATCTATTACAAGATTTAGATGACTGGTGGATGTAAGCATACTTGTGAAAACAAACGTTAAATGTGCTTTGGTGTATAAAAATATGATCATAGGGAGGATTAAACAAGGAAATTAAGTATACTATAACAAAAAGAACAGTGAGAAGATGCTATTAGTTATGATAATTGAAAATATGGAGTTTAAGGAAAATAAGTGATTATAAAAATAAGAAATAAAAGAGATAATAATAATTCTTAATTGTAAGCTCAAAGTTTAAGAAGTAGGTTTAATCTATCTTGAGGTACAGAAGTAAACTTGTGGTGATTATTATTAATAAATAGTATAAGTTGACTTATACTTAAGCATATTAACTAGTTAATGGTGATCGATGATGATGGTTTAAGAAAGTAAAGTTAGCACTGAGATATATATAACTTTTAGAGATATTGGAGAGAATTGGCATGGTTGCCTATCGGTTGGCGTTGCCTCCGAATTTGTTGCAAGTGTATCTACTGTTCCATTTCTCGATGCTCATGAAGTACATTTTAGATCCTTCATACGTGTTGTAGCCCTAGAGTGTGGAAGTGAATGAAGACTTGACGTACGAGGAGGAACCAATTGCAATTATTGATCATCAAGTTCACCACTTGCGTTCAAAGCAAACCTGATGGTTAAAGCATTATGAAGGAGCACACATGGGAGACCGAGGCTGAGATGCGAATGGCTTACTTTTACCTTTTTCCTTGAAAAAAATTATTGTGTTCAATTTATTTATTAAAATTCGAGGATGAATTTCTATAAGGAGAGAAGATTGTTATAACCCGAATTTTTAACAAATTATGAAATTTAATTTTTGAAAGTTAAAGTGTTAACATTTATTTTATTATTTCATGATATTACGATTTGATCACGAAATTAAATTTTATAAAGTAAAGTATTATTATTTATTTGATAATTGTGAAAATAAATTTAAAATTTTGATGTTGAATGTTATTTTAATATTTTTATTTAGTAAATTATGCTAATGTAGTGTATTTTGATACACTTTAAATATTGTTAAGTGTGTGTGTCTATATATATATATATATATATATATATATATATATATATATATATATATATATATATATATATATATATATATATATATATATATATATTGTGGTGAGAATTATTGAAAAGTAGATATTTTTAATCTTAAATTTTCTTAATTTGTCCTTTTGTACTTTGAATTAAAAAAATTTTCCCCTTTTTTTCTTTCCTCTCCCTCTCTTTTCTTCCCTCTTCGTTCCCTTCTTCTTCTTTCTTCCCCATTGAAGTCCAGCCCCTTGCTTCACTATGCCACCACGTCCTCCAACTCTGGTGACTGCCAGGAGTCATGCACCACCAACAAACGTCGACAGATCACCAAACCTCCCTTAGCAGCGCCACCTTCTCTCTTCCTCATTTTTCCATTTTCAGGCAGTGAAGAAGGAAGCACGCTGATGACAATTCTGGCATCTCCAGTGGTCGAGGTCGGGTTCATTCAACTCCTCTCGATGTAAGCTTCGATTCCCCCAATTTGATTCAACCAAACAACACCAAATTTGACTTCAATTTTGAGATATTCAATTATAGGTAATTTTGTATAATTTTGTTAAATTGAGCTCTAATTTGATTTTATTAAGTAAAATTTCTTTGAGATAATTGATCTAAAGATGATGATCTACCTCATGATGATTTTATTTATTCTTATGAATTTTTTGAATTTTTCAGGCTCTGGTTTCTGTTCACGGCACTGTTTTGAGCTTGGAAAATTTTTATGTTTTTAATAAATCCTATTAATTATAATGATTAAACTTTGTTAAGGAACTTTATTGAAATTACTTATAGAACTTTTATTATGAAATTTTGAAGGTTTATGTAAAAAAAATAATTTTTGGAAAATTAGTATAAATTAGTAATTTTTATATTTTAGTTGAAATTATTGTTACTTAGTATGTTTTTGACATAATTTGAGTAGTATGTTTTTGACATAATTTGAGTAATAAATAGTATTAAAATAATTTTTATAATTTATTTCCTATTTTTAGCCAATTATTTGTAATTTCCGGAAAAATATTTGAATAATAATTTTCTTTATTATTTTTAAGCTTAAATGAGTTTTTGGTTATTTTTATTATATATTTGAGCAATTTAAATAATTATTTGTAATTAATGTTATTTAATTTCAAAAATTTGAAGAATAGATTTTAATAATGGAATTTAATTATAAATTCGAATTTTATTAATTATTTTGGAAATAAACGTCTTTTGTGCTTTTATTATGTAAATAAATTGAATTGTTGTATTTAATTGAATTTTTTTTAGTTTATGTCTAAATATGTATTTTTGAAGAATTGTTGGAATTTACTAAATTATTTGATTTAATTGAAATTGTTATTAGTTATTTTGTTTTAGACTATTTTTGGATTAATAAAAGTATGAAAAATAATTTTTATTACTATTTCCAATTATTAGTTAATTTGTGCTAATTTTGGAATAATATATGAATAATAACTTTATTTATTATTTTTGAGTTTAAATGGGCATTTTATTATTTTTATGATGTTAATAAGTGATTTTAATAAATCTTTGCAATTTAAGCTAATTTAATTGTAAAATATGAATTTTATTCCATTTATTGATTTTATTAGCAAATATTATTTAGAAACTAGAGTTTTATTATTTATTTGGAAGATAAAGGTTATTAATATTTTTATGAGATAATTTAGTGTTTGAGAAATTATTATATTTTTATATAGATTTTATGATTTTTTTGGGTGAATTATTGAGATTTATGTTATTTTGGATTTTGTTAATGAATCGGTTCTCAGTTGGGCAATAACTATAGTTCGGAGGCCCAACCTGAGATGTTAAGCCTTAGAATATTTTGAAATGTGTTTCTGTGCAGGAACGACTCTACTTTTAGTAAGAGATGTCTGTTTTACAAAGGAGACTTTGCTGAATTTTTGGTAGAATTCTCATAAAACATGATATCGAGTCGGTCTTAAGTTTTGAGTTTTAATTGAGTCGTATCGTAGATCGAGTCATTCTTTAGAAATTGTAGAAGTATAATATTAGGAATTTAGTTCTATTATTATTATTTTTTTCCTTAGTTGCACTACGAGCTAGGCCTATCGAATCTGGCTAGCCGAACCAAAGTAGAGGTGCGCATTCAAACAGTGAGTTATTATTATATGTATGCATTACTTGTACAAAAAATTGTTGGCATCCATAGTTTGAAAAAATATGAATTTTAATATGCCATGTTGCATTGAATGCTATTTATTATTGTTATTGTGTGTGTGTCTATATATATATATATATATATATATATATATATATATATATATGTTTTCATATATAAATGTGAATATTAATTATGATTAATGGGTGTTACCATATTAATATGATTTTCGTCATTTTATTATTTATAAATGTTTCGGAGGATTGCCATAAAATGTGCCACCTAGTGGGTCACACTATAACTATTGCACAACAGTACACTAGATGCTAAACAATGAATTTTAATTGATTGAGATATGGATAAATAATTATTGTGAATGGTGGATAAAGAGGGGTGTGACTTTAGAACCTTGGTTGACCTGCAGTGTACTCGGGGCCAGTTATACCAGTAATGGGACTATGGATCCTTGGTTGACTTTTCTGTGTACTCAGGGCCACTCCACTACCAAAAAGTTGAATAAGAGAAATATTTTTGGAGTTATGGAATACCTGTTGGCTAGTGAATTACAGTGATCGAGGTTGTGGAAAATTTTTTAGGGTATTGCTCTAATCCTCCAATAAAATAAAATACGAAATATGTTTTTAAACATCTGTATTAATTGTATGTATACCTTGTATAAATATAAATATACTAATATTATTATTGATGCTTGTGTGTATGTGCATTAAGTTATATGCATATATATAATAGTGATTCACTTAGTAAGGTCTGACCACCCTCAATTATTTTTCAGGATTTTTTACGTCAGACCTCCCTATTAATCCTATTCGCTGGACCCTTTCCTCACTGGCCGAATTATGTAAATTTTGAACTATCACTTTTCTTGTATTTTATTATACGTTGTAGTAATAGTACTTATTGTCGTAGTAATTAATGTTGTTTTAGATTGAGGTTTTGTATTTGAATTACTGTATGAGAATATTTTTATTATGTTATGATATGGAAATTTCTTTATATTATTTAAAATTTTAATTATGAGGTATTTTTATGGCATGTTTTGTATGAATTTTTATTTTAAAGCTTGCTACGAGTTTCAGATTGGTGTGAATTCTTATTCTTTAGCACCGTTCATGACTCTTGAGTTTGGGTCCTGACAATAACCTATGTGTTTGGCAAAAACTCAAAAGAATCTTCGAGTAAAATGAGGGAATTGTTGATAAACATATATCATAATCGATTACTAGTGTAAAGAGGCCAATTATGTTGGGATGAGAATTATGCTAAACAAGAGGCTAATAGTGTCAATCATAAGACAAAATACCAATGTTGCTATGCGGAGTCCCTAAATCGAGATGCGATGAATATGATTAGCTACGAGGCAATAAAGTGGGCTAAAAATCACAATGTGAACAAGGGTTATAGCATAACCCATTGGTATAAAATTAAATGTGGTGAAATTAAAAATATTGTTAGTCTTATAAGACTATTAAATGGATGATACCCTTACAATTGGAAATGTGACAATGCAGAAAGAAAGAAGTGCAAAAGTTGAGATATATTTTTTGATTAATGAATTATAAGAGTTATCATATAGTGGCACAAACTTATAGTGATGTGTGATGTGGCTCAAGGTCCAATGAGGTGTTGAGCATGAACTAGGCTCGAGAAGCCAATAAGGCATATTATTATGGCTCAAGGGCCAGTGAGGCATTGAGCATACCCTTGAGCATGAATTAGGCTTGAGAAGCCAATAGGATGAAATTTTCATGAGTATTATGAATAAAGGTGGTGGTGTGAACCCCTCGAGGTAATAAATGATATAATAAGTGAAATACTGCAATTTGAGTGTGGTTGCGATAACCACTTTTGTGATTATGTGAGAATGTGTGAACAAAAAAATAATGAAAGAAAAAAAGGAAAAGAAGAAGAAAGGTGGAAAAAAAATGAGAGCGAGAAGAAAAGAACATAGAGTGAAAAGAATAAAAGAGAAGTGGGAAAGTGAAAAGAGAGAGAAAAAAATGAGTGTGGGTGGAAACATGTTGTGTGAGAGAGAGTTGATCTTAACAAAAAAGATGTGTGCTTGCTAAGGCTATGGTAGCCTAGTATGTTATAAAAGGGTTTACCAATAGAGCTTGAGACAACCTTCTAGAAAATATATATATGTGTTATATGTAGGTGACAATAAGTGTCGATACATCTAAAATAAAGGAATTACTAAGGGGATGGAATACAAGAGTGGTAAATAAAGCGTTATGTTATCGAGGCTTAAAACACTTACGAAAATATAATAGCAAATGAGTCGAATGACATGCAGTAACTTTTAAAAAGCAAGAAAGGGGATTCATCGAATTAACATACTTGCAAATAAAGGGTTATAGCTTTTTATAAATGAAGGTGACATCTTTGCTTAAGGCAAAGGCATAAACAGGTTGATCCCAAAATCATTAACTCTTACTACCATTAAGACAAGCGAAAATATTACTTTCAAATAACCCATCGGACCCGAATGTACCAAGACAGACTTTAAAAGATCTTCTAGTAATATATTCTCTTGCAAGTTACTTCTACAAGTGGAATATACACAAGGAATACCCTAGACATAAATGGGATAATATTTTCACCTCTTTGGCATATTAACAACAAAATACGTGAAGACTTTAATGAAGTAACAAGTAATAAAGGAAGAACGTTAAAAAGCAAAGCAAGATGTTGGCTAGTAGAGACCTTATCCTTAAAACAAAAGATGCAAGGATTCGGGAAGGTGAAAAATAGCAAAATATAAGTGCCTCGAGCGGTGAACAAAAATAATGTTGCATGAATATAAGGATAATGTGTAAGTTATATTATACTCTTTTATAGTTCCTTAACAAAAATAGTAACCTGTGATGGTTATTGATTTGATATACAAATATTTACAAATGATGAGTTTATCTAACATCGAATTTGTATTAAAAAAGTTAATGAGCCATGAGAATGATTTTTCAGTATGTACTATTGTTGCTTTTTTATTTTGTCTTGTGAGGTACAATTACACCTGAGACAATAATGAAGTAATGAAAGCATAGGAAGCCTTATTAAGAAGTGGAAGCAAAAACCTAAGAGAAGACATGCAAATACAGAAGTGAAAAGCCAAAATTCACGATGGACAAGATCAAGAAGTGGTCAAGAATTGACACATTTTTGAGAGCATAAACAGGCAGTACAAGCTGACGGCATAAAATAGAAAGAAGATATGGAACACCACAAAAAAGGAGTACTGTAAACCCCTACGACTAATTAACGAGGTCGTCAATTGCTCAAGTAGGGGAGAATGTAATGGGGTGACAAAAGGAGCCCTAGGGGCAATGCACTCTTAAAGTCCTTAGCTAATCCTAAGGGAATAAAGGGATAATAAAAGTATAATATGGTCGAACAAGGACGTACGTGAAGAAAAAAGTATATCGAAGGGCACTTTGGTAAATATGAATAAATATTATATATTTATATTTATGAGGATGTGATGGGTGGAACATCATGATATCTCTTCCTACCAACCTTCAAGGTGTTCCTTATGCACTTTAGGGGGTACCATTGGTGTAAGCTCTCCACCATCCTCAAAGCTTATGTTCATGTTCAACTACATAGTTTTAAGTGAGCTCTCTAGTGTGAAACTAGTCGACGGACATCAAGTTCAGGAAAGAGAAATTCGGTGTCTCTATAAGGAAGGAGCTCTATAGACACTATGAGGCCGAGGTGCTCATAGTGCGTGTTTCTCTTATGCCTGAGGTTAGAATATGGCTTGTGTTATGCGCTAGCATATAGGGGAATTCTAAGGCACAGTGGGATTTGATTATATGCAAGACTTACGAAACAAGTACATGACCCTTGAGTGTGTGAGAGCCGTGAGGCTAGGTAATGTGTGGGAACGGTGAGACAAATGTGAATCTTAAAATAAGAATGAAGTTTGGATGCATGTATGGGATACAAGGCGAGCATGAGCCTCGAACATATGTGAGAAACAAAGGAACAATGATAGTAGTAAATATGCGGGGTTGGTTAGGTTCGCCAACACTCGACTATAGTCAAAAGATGCTAGGTATTAATGCTAGAAACATGTTCATGAGTCTTGGCTGGCCTAAACATGGGAAAGTTTAGACACTACATGAGTCGAATGTTAAGGCTAAAATGAGGACTCGTGAAAACTTACACCATAGTCATTGCTCAAACCAATACATTGGCATATCAACAATTTTGTATGTACATACAATGAAAAAGATTTTAGTTAAAACAATTATACTAGAACTGATTAACATATGTGTGGAGCTAATTGCACACTACTGTTCTGCTCCTTCAATCTCGACCTGACGATCATATAGAGACAAAGCTTCCTCTAAATTAGAAACTATTTTATTGACAGTTGGCCTATTTTCCAATTCATTCTCCATGCAGCCAAATGCAGTATTTTCTAGCAGTTTCGTGGCCATTGCTTCATTACGCTCGGATGGAACAAGACCAAGACCAACTCTAGGGTTTGACATCTCTATCAATTCATTAGCCATGATTTTACGCCTTGCAGTTACTGCATTTTTTTTGAAAGTATGCAGGGTCGAGGTATCCAAATGTTCCTATTAATCTTTGTTAAGGACACTTCATAATCGAGTTCCAACTCAAGAACCTTCAATGCATATGAAAGACCTGAGATTCTTGTCGTAAAATTCTTGTTGACAATAATATTAAAAGACTTTATATCTCTATGAATTATGGGTGGGACTGCATAAATGTGAAGGTATTGAATTTCTCTTGCAGCTTCTAATGCGATCTTTATCTTCATTTTCCATGACCTGATGACACGATTTTTATTTTTCTCATTGTGCAATAAGTCATATAGACACGTACTCTTCGCATCCTCAAAGACCAGAAGCTTCTCTTCCTCTTTTTCATAATACCCAACAGGCCTAACTAAATTATTGTGGCTTAGCCCTGGCAGTATCTCCAATTGAGTATAGAATGGACTTTTTTCAAGCTTGTCCATTTGTTTATGTTTCTAGATCACTACATAACTATTTTCTTTTAAGTAACCTTTATAACTTTTGAGGTTTTCACCTGAGAAATTGTTAGTGGTAGCAACAAATTCTGCCAGAGAAAATTCTGAGCTTTAATTATGGGTTTCAATCTTTTTGGTAGCTTTGTGTTCGGAAGAGTTTCTGAAGATTTAGAGCACAGTAGAACAAAGGAAAATACTAAAGGCCAAACGTTTATTTTGACAGGATTATCAGATTGCCGAGACAAAAAGGCATATGCTACTGATGCAAAAAAACATTGTGACACGGAACAAATTAATCCAATAATATTAGCAAAAGTACCTAAAAGTTTAGGATTCGGATGCGGGTAATAAAACTAAGGTATGAACCCTTTAATCATCCATTTAACTCTTTCTTTTCGACCCTTTTGAGAAAGATCAATAACACAAATGATCAAGACTATAAAAGACATTAACATACAGAGTAGTGCATATTGAGGCTTGTGCATAGATGATAGATGATAAAAAACTGCTGACGGGAACTCTAAGATGAAATTTGCTACCAGAATGAATCGTTGGAGGCCAAAAATCTATTTCAAATGAAGTAATATGAGTTGAATATCTTAAAATATGTAATTCAAAATTCAAGTCTAGTGTTAACCTTCTTATTCAAGATACTTTTGTTGTTGTCATGCATCAGATCGTTGTCATAATCATCTTCATCAATGTCTATTCAAAGGGTTCACCCATATTTATACTCTTTAAAGATTATTGATTTTCCAAAAGAATAAAAACAAGAGAGCAGCTAATTTTCTTTCAGAATGAGATCAGAAACAATGATCAGAAATGAGAGTCCTCAATTAAGCTGTGTACCATAAAAGAATTGTTAATGGTATCAGGGTCCACACAGCTTTATCATCTTAATTTAATGTAAATTACGAGAAATTTTTGGGTGAACTTAGTTCACTGTATAGAATTTTGAACTCTCCACAATGAACTTGACATGTAGTACAATTAGGTAGCATTTATTGTACTTTTTAACTTCAAAAGTTAAACATCTAACTATGATTAATTTTAACATATTTATACACTTATTTTTTTAATTATAATTTTTTTAAAAAATTTCATATATTATGAATTTTTTATATAAAATTATGAATTATTTTCTAAAATAATAAGTAAAACTCACTTGGTTATAGACGCTTTTTTTTTATGTCTGCACCATTTTTTATTGGACTTTTTATTTTTTTAAAATAATTTTTTTAATAAAAAACATAAGTGTGGTTTTGGTTACTTTATTTTTTACAAATAAATTTTACATAAAAACAAAAAGGTTGAATTTCTTCAAAATGTAGGACACATTTTAGAATTACTAGAAAAAATAATTAAATATTAATATTATAGAATATATAATAAAAAATATTAAGTTGCAAATACAACTAAAAAAAGAGCAAGAAGTCATCAACACTTAGCTACAAGAAAAAAAAATTTTTAAAAAAGAAAAATAAGTTATAAATATGTTTAAAGTAATTATGATTAGATATTTAACTTTAAAAATTAATAAGTACAATAAATGTTATCTAATTTTATTATATATGTCAAGTTTATAGTGGAGAGTTCATAATCTTATATAGTGAACTAAGTTCGTCTAAGAATTTCTCATAAACTACTCGGCAAAAGTTGTAGGGTGGATGAATATTTCCTTCTAGGCACCTTCAAATGAAAGTTCCAAGTCTGGGTACAAACTGCATTAACATGGTTAATACAAAATTAAATTAAGGTTTGTTTGGTTCATACTCTAAAATCAAAATTGAAATAGGAATGAGAATGATGGGGAATAAAAATTAAAAATGAAAATTTTAATTAATAATTATTATGAGTTTATGCATTTTATTTCATTACTTTAAAAAATATTATATTTTATAAATTTTAACTAATTTGTAATTAATTTGAATTGATTTCGTGAGAATAAAAAATCATTTCTTATCCTACAAGGAAAATGAGCAAATTCCCATTGATGAGGATTTCATTCTCATTTCCATATAAAATTTTAATGAACCAAATAGTAGAAATTAGAATCACTCATTCCGATTCCAATTTCGATTCTCATCTTTATTTTTCATGAAACTTAATGGTTCCTAAGAAAAGTTATATTTACCTATCAGAATTGAAATTTAATTGCACTTAGTTACTTAGTTTGCAATATCTTTCGATTTTAATTCCATCATCATTTGACTTCTATACTACTAAAACACCTTAATTGGTTATTCTATTGTATAAAGATAAATCAACGTAATTTCTATATTTTTATAAGAACATTAATTTTAGTCTGTCTATGCTTATTAAGTTACTAGTTTTTTTCTCATGTGCAATGCACGTAGTTAAAATAATTATTAAATGTATAATTTATGTTAATTTGTATTAAAAATAAAGATTATTATAAAATTAATAGAATAAATAAATAATATACATTATTAATAATAATTCAGATAAAATGTATATTACATTTTAAGAGTAATTATAAAAAAGAATACTAATATAAAAATAATTGTTTTAAAATGTTCACATAGTGATAGTTTTAAACATTGTGCATGAAAAAAAAAATATATAATATAATTATAGAATATAAAAATTAATATGGAAGAGTAATATTGTTTTTATCTATAATATAATTAAAATAAATATGAAGCTTATACTAATTTAATAATTTATGTATTTATTTAAATTTGATAATAAATACAATATAATTATTCTATTTTTATTTAAATCTATACCATTTTTAAATATAAATTTGAAATTTTAAAATACAAACTGAAAATATTTTT
Organism: Mallotus nudiflorus; assembly: GCA_947683625.1. NCBI lineage: Eukaryota > Viridiplantae > Streptophyta > Magnoliopsida > Malpighiales > Euphorbiaceae > Mallotus > Mallotus nudiflorus. Next base: position 267,725 of record CANTUR010000272.1, read on the forward strand.
ATCAATTCTAAAAACTTTTGAAAATCAAATTAAGAATACTTTGTGAATATATAAAAAAGTACATGTCTATTTTTGTCCAAAATTTTTTTCCTATATTCATACTTTTATGTATAGTATAGAATTATAAAATATTAATATTAATATGGAAGAGTAATATTGTTCTTATCTATAATATAATTAAAATAAATATGAAACTTATACTAATTTAATAATTTATGTATTTATTTAAATTTGATAATAAATACAATATAATTATTCTATTTTTACTTAAATCTATGCCCTTTTTAAATATAAGATTTGAAATTTTAAAATACAAACTAAAACTATTTTTATCAATTCTAAATATTTTTGAAAATTGAATTAAGACTATTTTTGTGAATATATAAAACGTACATGTCTGTTTTTGTCCAAAAAAGTTTTCTCTCTATTCATACTTTTATATATTGTATAGATAATTTTCACAAATTAAAAATTTTTTATCAATTTATTTTATACTTAATTTTATTGGAGTTTTAAATCTTTAAAATAAGTGGTTTGTGAGTTTGTTAAGAAGTTTTAATTTGTTAGCAATGGTCCTAAACTAGTGCAACTTATTGTTAGCTATTTGATGTTATTCTTTCATTAATGATACCCCATATACATATTTTTATTTAACTAAAGTCTTTATTTTTCCATACAGGAGTTGCTTACAAAAGAATGACACCTAAAACAAATAGGAAAAGATTCCCTATTAAGGAGACTTCTGGATAGGAAGAAACACTCTCCTAATAGGCATAGAACTTTCATCAAAGAGGAATTCTATTCCTCTTAGGTTTGAGCATCACTATCCCTATAAATAGGACCTCATATCCCTCATTCTCATTCATTCTATTCTCTTATACTTGCTCTTTTTATCTCTCTAAAAATCTCTCTCTCTATATACTCTAACTTATGCATCAGAGGGTTTATGGGGATCTTCTCCACCTCTCATCTTGCTCATCTTTAATCCTTTGCAGGGTTTCCAGCTCAGGAGTTCCGAAAATAAGTTATCAAATGGCGCCGTCTGTGGGAACTCTTGAGTTAAAAGCCATTTAAGCATCTACCAACCGAGATCTTGGCATTATGACTTCCAGTCCACCACCAATCTCAACTCTTGACACACACATCAATCCATTTACTTCTATTCCTTTGATCAACTTGTTAGCACCTTTTCAAACAATAATTCTGTCAGCTCCCTTTCAATATATTAGACCTTCATCTCAGGTTCTGATTGGAACGTACATTCTACCTGGTAATACTTAGTGATGGCTAGCTCTTGGAACTAACCTCCTTTACTATGCTCCTCTTTAACATCATAACAAACCCATACCTTCTATACCTTTTTCAAGCCTATTAGAAACTCCTACCATAAGCACACCTAACCTGAACATAGTCACCTAGACACTCAACCTATCCCCAATAAGCAAAGAAATGATGATTTAAAATATTCAAATGCATATGGCCCTATAATAATAGCTGAATGCCTTAATTCAAAAAGGAAATCCTAGCGTAACTCACACGGGAAATAATACAGTGCCACTAGTATCATCTCTAGAGGTATATGGCAGAGACAAATAAAAATATAGAGCTTTGAAAGGATAATCCAGCTCAACAATCCTAGCCCTAGATGATTCAAAAATAGCCTAAAAAGTTGAAGAAGTCATGCATAAAGCTCACACAGGTCCAAGGAAAGAAGATGAATGTGTCATAGAAGGAGAGAAACCCTTTGTAAAGAGAATAATTTGAACTAAGATTCCCACCAAATTTACAATGCCTCAGTTAGATTAGTTTAATGGAACCAGAGATCTAATCAACCACATATCCTCGTTCAGAACTAAAATGTTACTCTAGAATATGAATGATGGAACCATGTACAGAGTCTTTTTTAGTACACTCATTAAGAATGTTCAGAAGTAGTTCCACTAGCTTCCTGAGAATTATATTTCTTCCTTCGAAGAGTTAACCAAGAAATTTTAGACTCAATTTATCACCAACGTTGCTAAAAACATCAATGATCTCTAGATGTACTGATAGGAGGTCACTGAATCACTGAGAATCTATTTGGATCAATTTAACAAAGTAGCTATACAAATAAAAAAATTTGGTCGATAAGGTAGCCATAAAGGCTTTAAAGAATAGGACCGAATAAAGGAAGCTTAAAAAGAAGATCATGACAAAGGAACCTAACACCTTCACTTAGGTAATGGCTATAGCAATAAAGATGATAAAGATGGAAAAAGTTAAAAGGATGTGTCGGGATGATGAGAAAACACTTGTCAGGAAAAATGAAAGGTCACGATTTAGAAGGCCAAGTTTTCAATGATCAAACTTCAGACATCCAGTAAAAGGATTTGAAAAGGAGGCCGAGAAGTATACACCATTAAACACTTTCAGATCCATAATCCTAATACACCATTACACACTTTCAGACAAAATGGCTTGGGAGTAACCCTAGCTAGAAGGCTGAGTTTGACCAGGAAAGCCATACAGGATAAGAGGTACTACTATCAATATCATCGGGATTACAGGCATGAAATTAAGGCATGCCTAGAATTAAAGATTACCATAGAAAGATTAATATAAAATGCTAAACTTGGTAACTTCACTGACACAACCAGAAGGAACATAGATCCAAATGGTCAAAATAGGGATAGGCCGGAACCAAAGAAAGCTTGTAATGAACTAGCTAGAGTTATTAACATAATTGTTGAAGGCAAAGCTACTGAGAAAAGATCTAAGAGATCTCACAAAGAAGAAGGGTCCACCTATAAAAAGGAGTAGACTATTATATTTGGTCCAAAAGATAGGAAACATGTTTAGCACGCTCACAATAATGCACTCATGGTAAGTTCTTCCATCAATAATTACTTGGTAAAAAGATTATTGATTGATGATGAAAGCATTGTCAACACACTCTCTTGAATGCCTACAACACAATGGAAAGTTTTGTTACTTATTTGAAAACTATCCAAAATCCTATTAAAAGCTTTTGCAGAGGAACCACCCAACTAATGGGACTAATAGAGCTAAGTCTAGAATTCAGCGATTGAGATACCTAGAGAAGTGAAAGATGTCAAAGCTCAGTTCAATGTGATAGATCTTCCTTTCGCATACAATGGCATCATTGGCTGACCAATACTTTATGAGATTGATGCAGTCATGAGTATCCGATGTCTGACCATGAAGATTCGTATTAAAGGTCAAGTCTTAATAATTCATGGAAATCAACACATGGCTAGGCAATACTACCAAATGATAGTAAAGCCTTAGATGGAGGCATTCCCTCTAGAGTCTTAGGAAATGGGGAAATAAGGAGCCAACCTTGAGCCTATTGAGCAGCTTTAAACTTTACAGACTGCTAAAGGAAAGACATAAAAAATTGATAATGAGCTCTATAGTAAAGTTAAGCATAGAATAAGTGAGGTCGTCATCAAACATGTAGGCAACTTTTCTTCTCAAGAATCTAAAATCACTAGAGTAGACCCTCAGATTTCCTCGTATAGTCTGAACATCAAGCCAGTCATTCAAAAAAATAGGACCTTTGTATATAAAAGATAGAAGGTAATCGCTAAAGAAATAATGAAGCTGTTGGAAGCCAGATTCATTAAAGAAGTAACACATCCACAAGGTAGCCAATGTGGTGCTGGTAAAAAAGTCCAATGGTAAGTACATGACATGTGTGGACTATACTGATCTCAACAAAGCATGCCCTAAAGATAGTGATCCATTGCCAATGATAGATCAACTAGTAAACTCCACTACTAATCACTATTTGTATAGCTTTATGGATGCTGCAAAGGGGTACCTTCATTTATCAATGAATAAAGAAAATCAGGAAAAGACATCATTCATCACCCATAAAAGTCTTTATTAATATAAAGTTATGCCCTTTGGGCTAAAGAATACTAGAGCAATAAATCAAAGGCTGACGAATCATATGTTCTAAGATTAAATTAGAAAGAAAATTAAAGTATATGTGGATGATATCATCATCAAGCGCCAACACATAGAGTGGCATTCTGATTACCTCGAATAAATCCTTTAAATACTGAACCAATAATAGATCAAGCTAAATCCAAATAAGGGTGTTTTTGGACTAAAGGTGGGCAAATTCCTGGGATTCATGATATTCAATAGAGGAATTAAAGCTAATTCAAAGAAGATGAAGGTCATTCTTAAAATGAAAGCTCTGACATCAATCAACGAGTTACAAAAGTTACATGGCAGAATAACAACCTTAGGGTGTTTCATCTCCTATTCAGCTAAATGATGTCTACCACTGTTCTGACCCTTAAAGAATTCTAAGAAGTTTATATGGAATGGAGACTGTTAGACAACTTTTAAAGGCATAAAAAAGTTCTTGTCCTTACTACCCTTACTTAGCAGGCCGATCCTTGGTGAAACACTGTACTTATACCTCTTTATTAGTTAGGATTCAATTGCATTAGTACTAGTAAAGAAAGAAGGAAGTCAGCAAAATCTAATATAATACATCAGCAAGATACTTAAAGGTTCAGAAATCTGACATCCTAAACTAGATAAGTTGGTTATGGCCATTGTCCACACATCCTGAAAACTTTAGCACTATTTTTAGTCCTATACAATAGTTGTAAGATATAGTTTCCCTCTCAGGAAAATACTACAAAGACCTAAAACATCTGGTAGACTAGTTCAATGGTTAATATTTCTTAGAGAATTTGACATTAGCTATGAACCTCAGTAGTAGATAAAAGCTTAAACTCTAGCAGACTTCATACAAGAGATAACAACATAAGATTTTGCTCTTTTCGAGTGTCCAGAATGGAAGTTACATATTGATGGAGCCTAATCCATCCAAGGATCCAGTGCCAGAATCATTCTCAAGGGGCCACATAAAGTCACTATTAGATATGCAGTTCAAATAAAGTACAACGCCACTAATAACGCAGTAAAGTATGAAGCACTCATAATGGGATTAAAGTTAACCAATGAGGTCAAGGTCGAGTATCTTAAGATATACTCTGACTCACAACTAGTGATAAACTAAGTCAAAGGGACATTCCAGATTAAAGCCCTAGCATCGCCAAATATGTCGAGAAAGTCAGACAACCCTTAAAGAAGCTCGAACATGATGGGGGACAATGGGAAATCATCCAAATCCTTAGAAGTAAAATTTTAGAAGCAGATTTGCTAGCCAAATTAACGGTAAAAGATAATCAGACATTTAAAGAACTCGAGCTCCCTAAGGCATTAATAGAACCAAGCACTGAGGAAGTAGAGATTATGGATATACAAGAATTGGCAGAATGGATAAAACTGATCATTTAGTATCTCGAATGTGGGGTACTTTCACAAGATAAGTTAAAAGCTTAGAAGTTGAAGATAAAACCTGTGCACTACTTCATCCACCATGAAGAACTCTGTAAAAGGTCTCTCCCACACTTATGGTCTAAATGTGTATTGTCAAAAGAAGAAAATTATGTGCTCATGGAAATCCATGAAGGAATTTATGGAGCACATGAATCTCATCATTCATTAATTAGAAAGGCATTGTTCCAAGGATACTATTGAACTACCATGTCCCAAGATGCTCAGAAATTGACTCAAGAATGCCATAAATGTCAATAATTTACCCTCCTTAGCCATAATCTTTCTAATCCTTAACATCCAATTGGGAGTCCTTGGCCTTTTATAATGTGTGGTATGGACATCTTAGGCCGATTCCTTACCTCAACCTCTTAGAAGAAGTTCTTGATCGTAACTATAAACGATTTCACCAAATGGATAGAAGTTGAAGTTTTACTAACCATCATTAAGGCTCGGATCCAACACTTTTCCTGAAAAGAAATCGTCTGCAGATTCAAAATACCACATACCTTGATAACAGATAATGGGAAGCAGTTTGACAATGAGAAATTTAGAAATTTTTATTCAGATCTCATAATAATGGGGCATACAAAATCAAAGATAGATAGGGAAAAGAATTACCTTGATATTGGAACTCGGATAGTCTCTGAAGATATTATCAATAAATATACTCAGAATTTCAAGAAATAAATACTTCATTTATCATTAAAAATGTTGTATTATAGAGTACATTCTAAAATATAGAGAAAATTATTAACTAAAATAATGTATAATTGAGTATTGGGAAACTTAGAAGATGGAAGACTCATATCATGAAACTTGGATCTAGAGGCTAGATCGGGTCTAATGAAGATAGCACTAGCAAACATTGCCCTAGCAGGCCTCGAATCCTTTAGTTGCTCAGAAGATGATTTATTAGTGGTAGACTTGGTTAGTTTCTTAGGATTCTTTGACTGCTTAGAAGAAGGCTTGCTTCCAGCATCTTCTTCAATAGTAACCCTGGCCAGATCGATAAGTGTTATTTTATCCAATTTTGAGAAGTCCAGATTGGGGTGTTAGGCAAGCAAGAATCTCTAACATTCAGACTTGTGAGCTTTGACAAACCTCGCGACTATGTTCTAGTAGCTTCTCTTGTTATCCTCACGGGATTTCTCTGCTTTAGCAAGTTTTGTCTTTAAAAATGCAATCCAAGAGTCCTGCCCCTCAATTTTTTTTATGTAAGTTGGGCTTGATTATACTTCAACTCTTCCACCCTCTTATAACTCACCTCAACCTTAGATCTTGCCTTAGTATGTTTGGTTTAGTAAAGTTCTAGTGCTACCTTCGCCTTCTCTAGTTTCTTCTCAAAATTGATGGCTATAGTGCTAACCTCTGTCTCCTTTAGGCTATACTGACTCTTGAGATAATAATAGTTGTCCTTCGCTAGTATAAAAGCCTGAGTCATCTAAAAGAAAAGACAAACATGATCAATTTAGGTACACATGAACACAAAGTAAACAAAGTGGAAGATAATTACCTCCAACGAGTGCCCTATCATGAAGTTGTATAGCTCCTCCTTATCTACATCCATCCAACGTTGGATATCTTTAGGAAGCCATAAAGACTCGACATATTTGTTCCTAACTTGAGCATTCAGTACACTCAAAGGCTTTGTCTTTTTCAAGATCTATGACCTTATGTCCGAACACCCAAATAGCTTTGGGCACTTAATAGAGACCTCCTCGTATAACTCTTCAGCATTTGGGTCCTTGTTTAGGGCCCATTTCCTCTGACTCTCAGACTTGTCTGCCTAAGAAGGTTCAGCCATGGCTTTTAGTTATTTATAGCTTCAAATGATGCCTCCAAAGCAAGAGGCTCAAAAATAGGAGAAGAGATCTGCACGTCCTCCTGAGTCTCTAGTTCATCATCTATAAGTTAAATCTTGTCCACAAACTCAAAAAGTTAGCCATCTACAAATAAAAAAAGAAAAATAGAAGTTAGAGTAATACCTTTTGAATCTTATAACTTACCACTGAGATGTATATGGTTAAGAAAGACTCTCTGAAGGTATCTTTTAAATAAATTTTTGGCATATCTTGCATTAGCTATGCCATAAAAATGAAGCCTTATGACCATCTTTGTATCCTTATCAAATAGTCTTGAACGATGCTTCATCTTATGGCAATCGTTAGACCACATATACCAGATATGGATAAAGTTTGATAGATGTTCAATAATATAAAAAAAAACTATGTCTCCACTTCTTATGGAGATTCAGAAGCTTTAAAAGAGGCTATGGTTCAGAATAGCTAATAGAGAGAACATAAACTCTCCCTTTTTCCTATTCAAACTATAAATATATCACAGGACATCCAAATTCAGCTCTCTACCTTCCTCATGCATCAATTCTATGAAATTGGTCAAAATCCAATAGTTATTGGGATAGAGTTAACCAGGAGCTATGTTGTACGTATTCAAAAAAACTCTTAATAAAGGAATCTAAGGGGAACTTTAATCCCCTTTTTAATTAATTGAAGTATACAACTAATATATCAAAATCCAATATAGGGATATGAGTTTTGAAATTCTTATCTATAGTGTACAAAGCAAAGTCTACTGGAATGTTAAAATGTCTAGTACCATTTTAGCAAATCCTCATCTATCCTAAAAATAAACAAGTCAGAGCAAACTTGCTCTCATAGAGCCATAGATCCTATTGAATAAATAAGAAGAAAAAGAATATAAAGAAGAGAAGAAGTTTCACCTAGGCAGAAAGATACAATCTCACAAAGAAGGCTTTGAAGACATAAAAAACACACAAGAGAAAATTTAAAGAGGGAAAAAGATAGTGGAAAGTAAAAAATGCAACAAACACAAGGGTTTGATCTATTTAAATAGCAGTGAAAGGTTCTAAAATGACCATCACTGCCCTCATGATCACTTTTGTCTCTTTCATAAGCTTAAAGGGTAATTTTAGGCAAAAGAAAGGCCCACTAATCAAGCAGGTATTATTATAGCACCTGAAACATCTCATCTTCTAACACACAAACAAACGTGATGGTTACACAATTCAAAATTCAAAGGCAAGTCAAAAGATGTGGCAGTTAACAATCTCGCTCCTCTAGCTGCCAACTATCTTCTTCATCAACACTTGGGCTACACTTCTAATGCACTGAGATTCTAAGTCCAATGACTAAAGCTAGCACCCTTTGGTTGCTTTGATAGTACTGAGGTTCAGTACTCAGGCTACACTTCTAACGCACTAAGATTCTAAATCCATTGACTAAAGCTGACACCTTCAAGTCACTTTGATAGTACTGAGGTTCGACACTTAGGCCGCACTTCTAATGCACCAAGAGTTTAAGTCTATTGATTGAAACTAGCACCCTTATATCACTTAAATAGTATTGAGGTTTGACACTCTGGCTTTACTTTTAATGCATTGAGATTATATGGCACTCTAGCCACGCTTTTAATACACTGAGATTATATGGCACTCAGACCATATTTTTAATGCACCAAGCATCAAAACTCCAACGACGACTGATTTTGCCAAGTTGTCTCCATACTGGCGAGTTAATCCCTTATATTAAACATTTTCATTGCAGGTTCTGTGCACCAAAGTCTAGCTAGCACTTCAATTATGTTCTAATACGGTGATTACAAGACTCGATATCAAGCCCTATGTTTCCCTTTGTGACTACGATTGGCCACCTCAGTGTCCCTTCCATATCAAATGCAATGATGTTTTCCATCACCTTACAGACCCAAATAATTAATTAATTAATCATAATCATAATAATATTAAAATAAAAAAAAATTAAAAATTAAAAAAAAAAAATTTAAGCCCAATGACATACACAACACACACAAACCTCATGTAAATTCATGCATAAAAGCCACTTTATATTATTATTATTATTATACAAAAAATTATTCAGCATGGACAAAAATATGTTGCATTATATACAAGTATTAAAAGATTATTTTGAAATTAAAAACAAAAAAAAACACCAAACACACACACACACACACACATATATATATATATATATATATATATATATATATATGCACACATTAATCAATAAATGAGCATTTATTATGTTCATGCACAATGTAGAGAATAACTCCACTCACTTAATTTTTTAATCATAATAATATTAAAATTAAAAATTAAAAAAACCATACTGTTATTATAAATATGATATTATTGTTGATATTATTATAATTAATTAATCATAATCATAATAACATTAAAATAGAAAACAAAAAAATTAAAAACTAAAAATAGAAAAAAAAAATACTAAGCCCACTAACACGGACAACACACAAACTTCATGCAAATTCATGCAGAAAGACCACTTTATATTATTATTATTATTATTATACTAAAAATTATTTAACATAAATTTACGTGGAAAAACCTCATGCAAATTCAATACATTGTATATTTGAATTTTTTCCTTTTTAATTGTTTTTATATAATTTATCCATTTTGACAAAGAGAATGACGAAATGGACACAAAATTAATATCATAATAATAATAATTTTTAGGCCATTTCGCCATTTAAACTAGTAAAATGAGCATTTCGCAAGTTCAGAAGGTAAAATAACCCGTCCTATTCTATAGGATTGTCACCTCAACAAAAACTACCATAAATTGAAAATTATTTTCAAAATGACCATAAAAGGATTTTTTTTTTTTTTTTTTTTTTCAAAACCACCACAGTTAATAAGTTTTAGTTTTTGCTAACCCGGGGTTTGAACTGTGTCCATGCCTTTAAAAAAGAAAAATATTGGACTTCTTATTATTATGATTACAGTATAATCATTGCTCAGGCCGTAAATTTTGGAGTAACTTGCTAAAATTTTTATAGCTATACATTGGCATATCAGCAATTTTGTATGTACATACATTGAAGAAGATTTTAGTAAAAAACAACCCTGGGGTCTAACAGCTCCATCAATTCATTAGCCATTATTTTACACCTTGCATAATCCACTAGTCTTTCTGGCATAATTTCTCCATCATTATCGTCTCTACGAATTGGCGGCATCCCAGTTAAAAAGTTCTAGATACACCACACCAAGACTATACACATCAGATTTTGCAGTTATTGCACTGCTTCTACGGTATGCAGGGTCGATGTATCCAGTTGTTCCATTAATGTCTCAGTAAGGGACACTTGGTAATCGTGTTCTAACTCAGGAACCTGAAACTGAAACTCTTGTTGTCCAATTCTTGCGGACAAGAATATTAAAAGACTTGATGATATCTCTATGAATTATAGGTGGAACTGCGTAAACGTGATGGTATTGAATTCCTCTTGCAGCTCCTAATGCGATCTTCATCCTCATTTTTCAGGAGTTGACAGCACTATTGATATTAGGGAGATTCTTACCTTTACTGGTTTTATTAGACCTGATGGTAGAATATATGATACATTATCAAAGTAATTTGTGCTTGAGTAGTAAAAATGAGATTTCCTTTATATTATTATCATTATTATTGTCTTGCAGTAAGTCATATAGATGTGTACTCCCCATGTCCCCATGTCCTCGAATACGAGAAGCTTCTCTTCATATTCATCACTCTAAGCAACAAGCCTAACCAAATTCCTCTGGTTTAGCCCCGGCAATATTGCTGATTCAGTATCAAATGGGCTCAAATCAAAATCCTGCCTTGGTTTCTGTCTGGAGTGTTGGAATTCTTACTTAATGGGCTATATTAATTATGGGCTACAAAACAGAATTAAGTTAGTTTATATAAGATCTCGTTGTTTTGAAGTGGATTGGCGCTTATTAAGAAGTGTGGGCTGCAGGATCCATGGGCTTATCATGAATAGGAAACATTAGATCACTGCATAAGTGCAAGGCTATAAGGTCTCATCCCTGCCATACAACCTATTACAATTCTTATTTATCTCCTTATTCTGGAAAAAAAAGAGGGGGATGATAGCACCTCAAGATGATCCTTGATTCATGGTCTTTTTTTTGCAAGATGATCCTCTTTCCAATCATATACAATAATACAAAACATGCTGATTTTATCATAGTCCTTACCTTCTGATCTAAGCGACTTGCACTACTGTGTCCCTTATCATTACCAACGTGATGTTCTTTAACGTCAATATGCAGAGATTGAGCTATGCTTTCCAAGAATTATTAATCTCCAAAATGAAGCAAAACCCAAGACTACTGAAGGAAATAAAGATTGGAAAAGTAAGCAAATAGTTCATTTGTGGTCAGCATTAATTGCAACTTTTTGTACCAAATTTATATACCCCACAAAAGTTTACGTGATTTCTATTGCCAGATATTGAAATGTAAACTACGGCCCCGAGGCCGTGGCCCGTTGGCCAAGGGTGCATTTGTGGGTCTCGGTTCGAGATCCTCTGTTACTCCCTTTGGTTAAAAAAAAAAAAACAAAGAAAAAACTTGGAAACTACGCAGTAGAACTATCCAGTAAACAAGGATTTGTTATCATAGTAGGCTCCGCATGGTTGAGACTTTGAAAATGCGAGTCTTTCGTTTTATTATTATTTTCTTTTTTTTTTTTAACAACAATTTTATTAATATGTTAGTGAGTTAAATTATTTTCTAGCATCATACAAGCTACCTTAGATGTGCTGATGTGATTTATAGAATGAAGAAATTATTCTCTATAAATAGTTTAAATAACAAAAGGTATAATATTCAGTTTGGGAGATTACTTTCCCTCCCTATTTCCCTTTCTTATGATGTTAGAATTTAAACATTTAATTTATGATTAAAAAAAATGCTGAAATTGAGAGTTCATATATAGAGGTGATGCGAAATGGTCAGTCTGATCACTGGCATGTTGCAAAATGAAAAGATTACTTACTACATTTGTAGTAAGAATCACTGGCATGTTGCATTTGGTGATCTTTTTTTAAAAGATTTGATGTTGCTATGATTAATCTTTGTATATTATTTAACTCTTTGCTGAGATAATCGATTTTTTTTTTTTTTTCTATCTTAGAGGAGCAGTTACCATTCTATAGTAGTAAAAAATTAAATTTGTGATAGAAGAAGTTTTTGTCATTTTTTCACAAAACATTCGGCTAATTGATTCCTGTCTTCGTCCTTATTTTCCGGAAATTTATTGGGCTACTTTTTTATCAGTATGGTTACTGGATAATTATCGTTCAGATCATAACTTTTGTAGTAACTTGATAAAACTTATTATAGCTTATGGTATGTGAAAACTTCAGGTGGTAATATTTCGAAATGTTTATATATCGAAAACTCTTAAAAAACGTTCGGGACTGTTTATATAAATTTGAAAAATTAAAAAATACATTTTCAACTTAAAAATGAAGATAAATTGAAACAAAATTTTGTATTTTTTACTAAACAAAATACTTTATAATTACACTATTAATAATAAAAAATATTATATATATATATATATACACACACACCCATATTTTCAATATTTACATATTTTATTTCTTTATTTTTAAAAATGCCCTTTCTTTGTATCCCCTTACTGTGCTACATAGGTTATAACTATGCATTTTACTTCCACATATTTGCATGCATATACACTAAAATAGATTTTAATAAAAAGAAAACACTCGAATTGATCAACGTATGTTTGGAACTAATTGCAGACTACTGTGCTGCTCCTTAATACAACGCCGCATCAGACAGAGACAAAGCTTCCTCCAAATCAGCAACTTTTTCATTCACAGTCGGCCTATTTTCCAATTGATCCTCAGTGAGCTCAACTAGGTCTAAGCCCACGGATAACATTTGAGCTAGCGTTCATTAGAGATAGGCTTTTGCTCCAAATTAGCAACTACATTAGTCATGCTTGGTCTGTTTCTCCCTTCCAAATCCACATAATGAAGTGCTGTAAATGCCACCAGCTCCACTGCCTCTACTTCATTCATCTTTAGAGGACCAACCCTAGAGTCTAAAGCCTTAGCGAACTCGTCGGACATAATTAAATGCATTGCCAAATCCACTACACTTGTTGGTGTACCTTCACTACCATCACTCTGAAATATAGCTTTCTTTCCTATCAAAAGCTCTAATAGCACCACTCCAAAGCTATATACATCACTCTTCGCAGTTAATATATTTTGACTGTAATACTCTGGATCTATATAGCCAACAATTCCTACTGCCTTCATTGACCTGTAACCAGTTTCTGATTCAGAAGCATTCAGTGACAATGTAAACTCAGCAACTCTTGCCGTCCAATTTGCATCGAGCAAGATGAATTACTGGTGGAACTGCATAATTATGAAGGTACTCAATTCCTCTAACAGCATCCAATGCAATCTTTATCCTCGTTTTCTATGAATTGATAACACTGCTATTATTTTTATTATTGTTCTTATCATGTAAATGGTGAAACATATCTCCAAGTTCTTTGACCTCGTAGACTAAGAGCCCCTCATCCTCATTTGCATAATACCCAATAACCCTAACTAGATTGTTGTGGTGAGCATGAGTTTTGCAACGAAAATATGTAGTTTGCAGCAATAGTTCAGCCAGAGTAAATTCCACTGCTCTATTCTGATTCCTTATATACGTTGACTTCTTTTGTTGATGATTTGATGACAGTCTAGAATACAATAGACCAAAAGCAAAAATAATAGGCCAAAAAGACACTTTAATAGGATTCTGAACCTGTCCAAACAACAAGGCATATGCTATTCCTGCAAAAATTGACTGAAAGTAGGCACAAAGCCATACAATTATGTCAGGAAATGTTCCAAAATGCTTGTAGTATTGATGTGGGTGATAAAACCAACGGATCAATCCTCTTGTTATCCGAGATACTCCTTCATTTTGACCCTTGTAAACAAGATCCATGATAGAAATGATCAAGATTAAAAAAGTCATCACCATCTGTAAGCACTTAATTTCGGGATGCAATTGTACATAATTACGACGTAAGCCCTTATGATGAAATTTATTCAAAAATTGAACTTGGTTGTTGATTTTCTGAACTTTAGAGACTAAATTGAAATGTTTTTTTAGGATTTGATTACAAATAAGTCATTTTTCAGGGGTCTTTTGGTAATTAAAAGTTAAAAAAAAAGTCAGCATTTAATGCCGACCGGCATTACACAATGCCGACACGTTAAAATACAGTTTTTTTTTTAATTTTTTCACATACTTTTATTGATTTTTCAGCATTTTGATTGGTTGAAAATTCAAATTTTATCTTTACAATTATCTGATAATGTTGTTTAAACGCAGAAGGTTTTTGAAATCAAAGAAAAACAAACGTTATCTGATCAAATAGGTTTGTTCCTCCTTTGGAGGAAGTTCAATACGCGTAGACTCTGCATTTAAAAACAGAGTCTGCATGTGTGCGGAGGAGAGGTTTTTTTGCTAGGGGGACTTCTTCTTCTTTTGGTTTTCGAAAGGATTTCTTTTACAGAAAGAGACTGAGAGAAAAAAGACAGTGAGAAAAAAGAAAGACTGCGAGCATAAAACCCTAATTTTTTATACTGAAATTTTTGAAGGCAATAGTCCAGAATCAACAATATCTTAATTTTAATGGTGATAATCCAATCAGAGGGGCTCAAAAAGGGGCATTTGCACAACATCTCCAGTGTTATTTTTCTATTTCTTTTATTACTTTTTTTATTATTTTTTGTTTATGTTTTTTTTCTTTTATTTTTGTTATTGTTTTGATTATTTGATTTCATTGCTAATTTATTTTTTTGTTTTGATGTCCGTATGTAGATTGAGGAAGGGGAAACCGTCTGTGTTTAATTAAACAGAAGATCCATGGAACCTGTACTGTTTTAATAATAGTTCTTAGGATTTTAATTTTTATTCTGTATTTTTGTATCATGTGTAATTTATTTTAATTTTTGGGTGTATAATTATTTAATTTTAATTTTGTACATAGTTTGTAATAGCCCCAGTAGTGGGAATAGTAAAAGATTTAAATTTATGCACTTTAAAATTAATTAGTAATTAGGTTCAATTGGATAAAAATTAATTAAAATTAATGGTGGCTTTAGTTAATTAGGGTTTGTATGTAATTAAATTAGGTTTTTTAGAAATCATATGTGAATGTGTGTTTGATTTGATTTTGTTATGTTTTTATGTTTTTTGGGTTTTTTTAATGTGTTAATGTTATTTTTTTAGCCCCAAGCCCATGTTTAGGTCTAACCCACTAAATAAATAAGTTTAAAAATAGTTTAGGACTTTAAATAATTAAAATCAACTTAGGACTATTAGGTTAATTAGATTTTAGGCCCACTAATTTAATTTCTTCTTTAAAATTGAATAGACTTAAGCTCATATCTTAGAAAGACTAAAAAATAGATTTAGGCTCATTAATTAATAAAATGTAGGTCCACTTTTAGTCCATTTCACTTGTAAATAAAATGTAGATTTAGCTAACTTTTTTTAATAAAATTAACATAGTTTAGACTTAAGGACAATGCGATCTTGAGTGCATTTTTTACTTGTAATTTTATTGACTTGTTGACTTTTTGGGTAGATGGATGTTAATTAGGGTTTAATAAAATTGCATGTAATTAGAGGATGAAATAATTATTTATAAAATTATTCTAAATGAACACGAGACTAAGAGAAGTTAGTATTCTGTATCCAGAATCTCCTGGTTGTGGTGCTAATTTTCTTTTAGAGAATCGAGTACCACCAATCAAATTGTCCCAGTTATTACCCTGGGTGGTGACTCCTCATCTCCACGCCATGTCTTTGTGACAGTGGTTAGTGTGTTCTCTAAGGCCTTGAGCCTAAACAGTGTCGCAGTCACTAAAATCTTGGACGCGCGCTAAACCCCGCCGTCTATACCATCCTAAGCAATGCATGTTAAGGCTTTTGCACAGATGATAGCTAATCAAAAGCTATTGATGGCTAAGAAAGATTTTTACCAGGTTTGTTTTCAGAAGAGGAGAATTAGTTGATTCATGGCCAACTATTTTTTTTTCTAAGATGATTCTCTTACTAATCATATCCAAAACATGCCATTGTGTTTATGTCCATTGTCATTACCATTGTGATCTTCTTTAACATCAATATTCAAAGAATCAACCATACTCTTTGCAAGTTGTCTCTTAGAAGAAGCAAAACCTGAAACTAATATTCTTTTTTTCTCACAGTTGAAATGAAATACTCCATTTATGGTGAGCATTAACTATATTTTTTCTAATAACAAATTCACAAAAATCATAAAAATTTAGAGAAATATTTGCCACCCACGTCAAATTTTGTGATACATATCTATCGCTTGGCTAATGGAAGATAAAAAAAAACTTGCAAAAGTTTTATATGATGTTTACATCATTATAAGGCCACATATTGAAAAGTAAATAGGTTGTTTAAAAATGCAAGTCTTTTTCTTTATTGTTATTATTATTTTATAGTGCAATGCTTATACAAAATTTCAAGCATAATACAACCTACCTCCAAGAGTATTAAAATTTTGAAATTCAGAATGTGGAAAGGTTTCATGTTGTGCCATGGAATTTAAAAATTTTATATCACTCAAATATTTGTGACCAAGCATAAAAGTAAGAGAAAAAAAATTATCAGAATGGTACTACACCCTTAGCCAATAGGCTGATCCCTTTACACCCAGCCTGATGAACAAAAAAAACTTATGCACAGGAACAATTGCAGGTAGAAACACTAACAAAATAATTAAACATTAGTAGTACAAGAGAATGAAACTTAAAAATAAGGAAAAAAAATAAGCACCAATGATTATTAAAGCATGTATCAGTAGGATAAGGCTTGAATCTGTCCTTAAATCATGACAACAACCAATCACACACACTAACTACTTAGAACATTTGTAAGTTCTGCAACGAGAAATACTCTTTAGGGTTAGGTTCGCTTTTGCATTCTAATGGTTCCCATTTCAGAATAAAGCTGTTGGTGTCACCTGATGATGGATTTGCCTTAATATGAGCAAGTTAAGTAATATGAACTAAAGAGAATGTTGCAATGACTAGTTGTTGTCTCCATTAGGTGATGTCAAAGGAATCAACTCATAATATTTTCTTGTCCACAAGTTCCAAGCTTCAGATGATTCTTGGGAAGCCTATCAAAACAGTAATAAATGAAGCTAAATTCAGCATATGCAATGCTGTAATAAAGATTTTGAAGTGAAATTCTTATTCCATCATCTTAATCTGTACAACCAAACAAAAAACAACTGTAGAACATCAAAAGAGAACTTCATAAAAAGAGAAGGAACTCCAGAAAAGAATTTTTACCTAATATGAGCTTCAATCTAATTTAATATTGAGAATATGAGAAATTTTGTCCCTCTCAGAGCCACTCCCCTTGGTGCAACTATCCTTGAGATAGGGACAATTATAAATATTAAAATAAGATAATTTAGAGTTATTTCATTATTGTTGTTGTTGGCAAATTCTTCAATTTCTTACAATGCATAATAGAAAGAGGTTGAAGAGAGGAAATGTTGCCTAAATTTAATTTTAAAATCTACAATATTATTAATTAATTAGATTTATTCAATTTTATTGATAAATTAAATTTATAAATAAATCATATTAAATACAAAATTATTTTTTTTGATAAAAATTGGAGCTTATAGAATGAGGAGGTGCACCATCATCACACACTATAAGACACCCTTTATTAAAATAAAATAATAGATAACAATAGAGTATTGATAACTCTGAATTGATATTTTTACTTGTGGAACCTATATCGATGAGGAGAACGGGTAAAGGGGCGAGGTTTTCCCCATAAACACTCTAAAACTTAAGTCAGTAATGGTATGAGAAAAATATAATAAAGCAAATAGACATAATAGAGTAGAAAATAAAAATAAAGTAGTAAAGGATGATTGCTTATGATGATGAGGTAATGGAATCATGAAATAATGTTTTGGTGATGTTGTATGATGAGAACATGAATGACATGAGATGTATTTATAGGAAAAGATACTACTTAAACCTCTTAGGAATATGATTCCTTAGTCTTGTAGGATTGCCTTATTTAGGAGAGAAGGAGACTTCCTTTGTAGAGTAGTCTTCCTAATTGAAATAGACTTCTTTATTAAGCTTTCTTCTTATTCAAGTAATCCTCCTCTTTGGGGGAATATATCCCTGATTATAATAGGATACTAATATGAGTTTTGAGTCTCTCTTGAAAGTCTATTCAGATATTTATGTCCGACGTATCCGGATCTATAAATGATAGAAAACACTATTGTATCTGATATGGAAGGGTGAGCTGAGGTGGCCAGCCTCAGTCACAAGAAAAGATAAAGCTCGATACCGAGTCTTGAAATCATCATATAAGAACATTGTTTGAAGTGCCAGCTGGACTTGAGTGCACAAAACCTGCAATAAAAATGCTTTGGGGTAAAAGATTAACCCATCAATGTGGAAACAATATGATGGAACCAGTAATCACTAGAGTTTTGATGCTCGATGCATTAAAAGTGCAGCCCGAGTGTTGAACCTCAGTACTATAAAAGCGACCTGAGGGTGCCAGCTTTAGTCACTAGACTTAGATGCTCAAGGCTTAGATGTTCGGTGCAAGGACACAAGGCTTATATAATTGGAACCTTAATACTATAGAAGTGACCTGAGGGTTCCAGGTTCAGTCACTGGACTCAATCTTGGTGCATTAGAAGCTCGTCCAAGTTCCGAACCTCAGTACTATAGAAGCGACTTGAGGGTGTCAGCTTCAATCACTGGACTTAATCTTGGTGCATTAGAAGTGCAACCCAAGTATCGTATAGTCTCAGTGCATTAGAAGCACGACTTGAGCGTCATATGATATTGCTCGATTTATGAACTTCAATGACTATTGATGGCAGTTGCCTAGTCAGAATAATGATTAATGTTGAGTCCAAACATTATTGCTGCAGATGTTTGATTTTTTGAGCATTTGTTGTTGGTAGTATTTTTACAAAAGGAAGGATGTTTTTGATCCTAATAGTGAGTTTGAGCCCTTTCGATCTGAGCTCCACAATATGGGATAGTAATTTAGTGAGGGTTTTTGAAATGATGGAAGGTGGGTTTTAAAGGATCAAATTTGGGTTTGCCCAATTTGAATTGTGAGATGAGCATTTGTAATTTAGGTGAAGGGTTAATGTTGCATAACTTCTAGAGGATAGTATGTGATACTGGTTAAGATGTCTTGGAATTGCCTTTTGATTTATCCGGCTGTGTGGTGAATATACTTGACTCCATTCTTGAATTTCCCTTATTAGATATTCTCTAAAATTTTCATGAACAAGGATCTTTTACAAAGTAGGATTTGCCTGAATGTTATTTGATCTGGCTTTGAACATGAACCACCACTTGTTGTTTGAGCATGAGTGAGTACTTATTCACATTAATGTTTCTTGGAAATATGTCTAATGTCTTTTAATAATTTCTTCATGTTGATGCCGAGTGAGATGATTGGAATGTCCCATTGTTTGGACTGATGGGTGCTTTAAGGTAGCACCTTCATCTGTAACCATAGATAAAAGAATAATGATTTTGGGATCATATAATCAATCTCATTTGATGGTCAGTCCTTGTGTAATAAATATATCAAATGTAATTGATATATATTTTGCATGAATAATAATCATGTATATATGGATGAGCATCTATGTGTAGATGTGTAAGCGTGCTTGTGTGACGAGTTATAAATATTCATATAAGAATAAATAAGCTATGGAAATAAATAAATTAAATAATATCAAGAGAAACTAAAGAAACTTATCTCCTAATGTACTCTTGTCCCTCCTTTAAATTCATGAATATTTATGTTCGTTGTTTACTTTAATTGTTGCTTGAATAACCTTATCTTTGAAGATGCTGCCTAAGTTTGTGTGTGCCCAATTTATTGGCATTTTATGTATATCCAGCTTCACAAAAATATATCATCTAAATATAGAGCTCCGAGATTATCAGTTGGATCAAGTTCCCAAAGGCTTTTTTATTGATACTCATATGAGTATTGACATTGAGGTGCTCATGGTAACATCTACATTTGTATTATTTTACTGTAATAATAAACAATAAAGAATGAGAATCTCAGAATTGCATGATCCATGTCAATTAATGATCCATCTATATGATAATAATTTAAGAAAAATGGATATGAAAATAAATAATTAGGAAACAAACTTATCTTGGTTGTAGTGCTCTTGTTCTGCCTCCTAAAGTAACGAATATTTATGTTCATTGAAATTGTCTAGTTATTGTGGAGTATTTGAAGCTCTCTCCTTAATTTGTGGTGTTAATGTAATTTGACTATCCAAGAACGTCTATGTTGCTGTCTGAGTTTTGAGTATATTATACTCCTTGGCACCTTATATGTGGTTTAAACTCTAGATGTTCAGACTCGAATGCTTGGACTCTTTGATGCTCGGACTTGGATGCCTAGACTCTTTGACACTTGAACTTGGATGCCCGGACTCTTAATGCTTGAACTTGGATGCCTGAATTCCTTGATGCTCGGATTTGGATGCCTAGGCTCCTTGATGTCCAATTGGATGCCCAGACTCCTTGATGCTCGGACTTGGATGCCTGGAATCCTTGATGCTCGGACTTGGATGCCCGAACTCTTGATGCTTGGACTTGGATGCTTGGAATCCTTGATGCTTGGACTTGGATTCTCGAAATCCTTGATGCTCGGACTTGGATGCCCGAAATCCTTGATGCTCGGACATGGATGCCTAAACTCTTAATGCTGGGACTTGGATGCCTGGAATCCTTGATGCTCAGACTTGGATGCCTAGAATCCTTGATGCTCGGACTTGGATGCCCAGAATCCTTGATGCTCGGACTTGGATGCCCAGACTCTTGATGCTCAAACTTGGATGCCCAGAATCATTGATGCCCAGAATCATTGATGCTTAGACTTTGGATGCCCATAATCCTTTGATGCTTTAACTTGGATGCCCAGAATCCTTGATGCTCGGATTTGGATGCCCAAATTCCCTGATGCTCGGACTTAGATGCCCAAACTCCTTGATGCTCAGACTTGGATGCCCAGAATCCTTGATGCTTGGACTTTGAATGTCAGGAATCCTTGATGCATGGACTTGGATGCCCAGACTCCTTTGAAGCTTGGACTTGGATGCCCGGAATCCTTAATGCTTGGATTGGATGCCCAGACTCCCTGATGCTCGGACTCTTGATGCTTGGACTTGGATGCTTAGAATCTTTGATGCTTGGACTTAGATGCCTAAAATCCTTGATGCTCGGACTTTGGATGCCTAGAATCCTTGATGCTCGGACTTAGATGCCCAGACTCCTTTGATGCTTGGACTTGGATGCCCAGAATCCTTAATGCTCAGATTTGGATGCCTGGACTCCATGATGCTCAGACTCTTGATGCTTGGACTTGGATGCAATTCTAAATTATCTTTACTTGTTTGGAATCTAGCTCTATCACTTAAGGAAAGCAGCCAAATCAAACTTTCGATCGTGAAAAATTATAATTTTTATGTATATAAGCATTTTTTTCCCTTCTTTTTTCCTTCCCTCCTTCCCTTCTTCCTTTTCTTTTCTCTTCTCAACATGACCACCCAAATTGACACCACCATCACCTGCTCAGCCACCTCACTACCACTGGTCACCACCTAACTGTTAGAAATCAATTATGGTATTTAGACATAAATACATGTGTTGTAAGCACAAGTCTAAATAGAGTAAATTTTAAAAATTTGCTCATCATAACCCTTCATAAAATGAAGAATTTCATTTGCCCAAGATTCAAATTGCATTGAAATACACAACTAAATAAATTAAGCAATATACAAACAAATAATAAATAAATTATAAGTTTGTAAACTTACTTGTTGTAGAGCTTAGTATTCCTTATATTCAGTTCCTTGAATCAAATGCTTAGCCCTCCAAATGTAAGGCCTCTAGTTTGAAACACCAAAGCCTTATCTATCACTTACTTATGTTAATTAAACTTAGTAACTTGTACTAATTTAATTAAGAGCACAAGTATTGAGTATATGTTTAGTATATGTTGTGTTTATTTTTGGTTTATGATCTTATCATAACAAAAATAACTTAGTGATTTTACTTAACTCTTTAAGCAAAAACTCACTTAAGCATTATTTTTCCTCTTCTATCTCTTACCAAGTCTCTTGACTTGCCTTAGATATATCAAAACATATATGTGTAGTAATTTTCCACTAAGGAAAAGTATGCATTAATTAATTAAGTGATTATTAAGTATGCCACCTTAGGTATACACTTATCCATCTAAATGATTAAAAATGACACCTTAGGCATACTTTAGAAATATCCACTTAATTAATATGTCACCTTGCTTAATTCAATAATTAAGCTTGCCACCTACACATATTAATGTATAAATTTGTATGTAAAGTATACATCAAATGTATTAATTTACATATTAAATTATACATATACTTAGATATGGACTTTAATTAATCTTAGGTCCAAAATAAATTTTGGCCTATGTCCAAACCAATTTGGACCATTAATATAAGTCCATAAATAAATAACAACATATATATATTTATTAATTTAATATATATTAATTAATATCCAATATTAATTAAATATTAATTAATAATAATACTCTTATTTGAATTAGATTTCATGATATACTAGAATCATTGTTCAAAACATAAATCTAGTTCTATTAATCTTGATTAAACTCTTTTAATCAATAATTAGATTAATACTATAGTGAATAAATAAAACTCTTTAAGGTGTGACTTACTAGGTTCATGTCTAAATGGCAATGAGAAAATATAATATTAACATTTAATATTATTTGAAACTCTTTTCAATTTTAAATGTGAAAATCCTAGTTATTCACATCTAGTTCTCATAAGTTGTGAGTGACCCCTAGTATCGATATCACAGCTACCCAATTAGAAATGAATGCATATTATGATTCACACGAACCTGATCATAATTACCATGCACTAAATTCCTTTCATTAAAGATCCCAATATAGCCTAGAGTCAAGGTATTATCAAACTCTAATAGCTTTATTATATGACCTCATCTTAAGTTTTAATTCTTGATAAAATACAACAAATACTAGAACTCTTTATAGTACTAAAACTCTTTTTCAAAATGTGTTTTATTTATCCTGACCAGGAATTTATTCATCAAGAATAAACTTAGATAGCATAGGATCTATCCCGGTTCACACCAAGTAATGAATCCCATCTTGGTTAAACATTCATCCCTACATTTAACTAATTAGAGCCACCACACGCCATATACCCATGTGATGATTAACACAAGTATGTAAGCGGTAATAAACTCTAACCACCTAAATGTGGATGACTATGTCACCTCAAGTCAAAGGACTATATGCACCATTATAATCTAGATTGTGATTGTTGATTATATGTGAATATCCTTGCAATCATAATACTAATGTCACTGTTCGATTAACCCATCCAATGAGTATCCACATGTCTATTCTGATTACTCATATCAAGTAGCATGAGTTTCACTACCTCCCACTATTAGTTTCTCACACTAATCAAGTAAAATAGACAGAGGTGATAGTCTAATTAATATTATCCAAATATTAATTAATTGACTACGAACAATTTATAGTAAATATACTGAATAAATTTGTAACTCATATTATCAACTCTTTGATAATAAATTTATTCAACATAATACTAAAGGATAAATACTCAAAAAATAATATATTTATTTAAAATAATATTTTATTGCCACAGGGATTATATACAATGTCTAAATAATTACAAGAATGCCACTAGGGCATACCTTATACTAACACTAATGCCACTACCATCCGCCAACAGCAGCCCCCGCCACCTCCTTCCCTTCTCTTTTCCTTCCTCCTCTCCCTCTTTCCTCTTGGTTGCCATATCTTCTTCCTCTCACCACAGACATTTCCAGCGATGATGAGAGCTAACACTAGTCTTAAATGGAAGCTTATCCTTTGGGCTTTTTAAGCCCTTAATTAATTTTGGTTTTTAACTCCGGTAAGTCTCTCGATTTTATGAAATTTTATTTAGGCTAATTTTGGGTATTTGTGAAATTAAGTTTAAATTAGGTTGATTTGTGTTAAATTGATTTTGGATTATTGTTGTAGAGGTTATGAGCTTTCCAAATATATGTTTAGATTTAATTTTGGAAATTTTTTTCGAAATGGCACTATTCCGGACTCGGAGTTACTGTTCAGAGCTTGGGAAGATCATATTTTTGATAAATTTTACTGATTATTTTGAGTAAGTTTTGTGAAGGAAGTTTATTGAAATTAAGTGTAGAATTTTTATGATGAATTTTTTAATGTTTATGTGAAAAAATGAATTTTCGAAAAAATTAGTATAAATTAGTAATTTTTATATTTCAGTTGAAATTATTAATAATTATTATATTTTGACAGAAGTTGAGTAATAAATAGCATTAAAATAATTTTTATAATTTATTTCCTATTTTTTAATTATTAGTTATTTCCGAAAAATATATGAATAATGATTTTAATTATTATTTTTAAGTTTAAATAAGCTTTGAGGTTATTTTTATTATATATTTTAGCAATTTAAATAATTAATTGTAATTAATGCTATTTAATTGCAAAATTAGAAGAATGGATTTTATTAATATAATTTAATTATAAATGAGGATTTTATATTTTATTTTGGAAATAAATATCTTTTATACTTTTATTATGTAAATAAATTGATTTACGATATTGAAATGAATTTTTATGATTTTTGGTGAATAATTGAAATTTATATTATTTTATTGTTAGTGGATTGTATTGGTTATTGGTTGGGTAATAATTGTAATTTGGAGGTCCAACCCGAGAAGTTAAAACTTATGGATATTTTGAAGTGTGTTTACATGTAGGATCGACTCTACTTTTGTAAAAGGATGTCTGTATTACAAATGAGACTCTGACGAATTTTGGTAGATTTCTCGTAAAACGTGACATCGGGTCAGTCCTAAATTTTGAGTTTTAGTCTAGTCATGTTCTAAATCGAGTTGTTCTTTAGAAATTCTAGAAGTATAAAATTAGGAATTTAATTCTAATAATAATAATAATAATAATAATAATAATAATAATAATAATAATAATATTATATTATTATTATTATTATTATTATTATTATTATTATTATTATTATTATTATTATTATTTTCTATAGTTGCGCTGAGACTGAGGCTTATAAGATCATACTAGTTGAGTCATTTTTAAAGAAGCGAATGCCTATGAGTTATTATTATATGTATACATGATATATAAATATCATTGTTAGCATCCATATTTTGATGATATGAATTTAATATATTAGTTTGCATCAAATTTTAATTATTTATTATTTATTATTATCATTATCATATATATATATATATTGTAAATGCAAACTTTATGTCGTAATTTGAATGCTTTACATATTTAATATGATTTTATTTATTTAATTATTTTTTAATATAATATTTTAGAGGATAGTTGTAGAACATGCCATCTAATAGGTTACACTAGGGTTGTTGTGCAGTAGTAGATGCTAGACCATAAATTTATTGATTTGAGATATGATTAATTGATTATTAAGATTTGTGGTGAGAAAGTGGTGTGATTATGGAAGCTCGATTGACCTAGTGTCTCAGGGCCAATTATGCCGACAATGAGATTGCGGGAGCTCGGTTGACTTAACGTCTTAGGGCCAATTCACTATCAAAAATTAAGAAGATAAATATTTTTAGAATCAAGTAAGTTTGTTGGCTAGTGAAATACAGTGATCGAGGTTGTAGAATATTTTAGGGTTCTTCTCCAGTCCTCCACCTAAATATTATTGCATTTATTTGTTTATCGAAAATGGGATTTCAAGCATATGTATGAAATGTATGTATAAATTAAAATAAATATTTAAGTAGTATTATACTAATGTTTGAATGTCTGTATCTTAAGGTTGCATGCATATATATAATAATGATTCACTCAATAAGGTCTAACCCCCTTCAAATAATTTTTTTTCAGGATTCTTCCCATTATACATCCTATAGTAGTTTTTTTCACTGGACCCTTTCCTCTCTGGCTAATCTATGTAAATTTTAAATTACCCTTTCCTTATATTATTAGGCGCTGAAATAGTATTTCATACTGTTGTATTCTCTGATTGTTATTATTGGTGGTTGTATTTTGAATGTTGTTATATATATATATATATATATATATATATATATATATATATATATATATTTATTTATTTATTTATTTATTTATTTATTTAATTATTTAATTATTTATATTTATATTAATTCTTAGTAATATTTATATTTGTGTTTTATAGAGTTTTTATTTTAAGACTTGTTATGGGTTTCATATTCTTACGAATTCCTATTCCTTAGCGTCGGTCATGACTCTAGGGTTTGGGTAGTGACAAAGTTGGTATTAGAGCCTAGGTTTAGTATAGTCGGACCTAAGTTGTTAAAGTTAGATTTTTCTTTGAAGCTACTGCAACAATTAGGTTCGATTATGTTTTTGAAAGTCTTCCTTGCTTTAGAATTCCACGTAACTGATAGGATGTCTGTTTTATCTTAATTTTGTTTGTGTTTTTTCTTTTCGAATAAGGAGGAGAGCATGAATCGCTCTACAAGCTGATGAGGCCGAGGATAAGGAGTCCTTATAGGATGAGATTCGACCTCTTGAGTTACCGGTTAGGCGTCAGGGTAAAGGTAGACCTAGAGGAGCGGCAGGTCACCGTAGACAATGAGAACTGCAAGATGAGAAACCTATAAACTAGGATTATGAGGGTGATGTTTTTGCACTAAAAGTTCAGTAAAGTATAGTGTTGATACCTCTGGTAGTCCCATAAATGCAGCCTATGTATCAGTAGGGTATGTTTGATCCAAAGGCAGCCTTGTTCTACCCTAGAGTCAGTATGATAGTGTTTGATGGGACTTCAGATCCTCTAAACTTCATGCATGCTGTAGAAATGAGGACTCGGACTGCTCACATTGAGTACTAAAGGATCATGATTGTCGAGCTGTCAATTGAGGGGCTAACCCTATATTGTTTTATTCAGGTCATCCAGCCCCATATAACTAGTGTGACGTGGATGTTGGGTTTCATGATTCCATATGCAGCAAAAAAATAAAATTTAAATCATAAACCTAAACCCAAATCTAAGTAATTCAATTAATTGATTAAATCTAGGATTTTCAAAATCTTACCACAAATGTAGAAGGAGCAAGATTTCTAGAAGGAAAAAAAGAGGTTCACTCCAGTGACACCCTACCACAAGCTTTTAATTTGACAATTCAAATTGAGATGTCTCCAAAAGAATCTATCCTCCACAAGTTTCCACATAAACAACCCTTGATTTGAAAATGAATACTTGTATGCTAGTACCTTCTCTTGATTTCTCATAAATCAAGAATCAAAAGAACTTTGTGTATTTGTTTTATAAAAGAGAGAAAATGAATTTAGTGGCAGAATAATAAGAGTGATAGTGAAACCCTATAGAATATAACATATTTCTAGACCTCTAAATTAGGGTTTCACTTACCAAAATGACATTTTGGTAATTTCTCACTTATTCTTATTATGATTTTATTTAAAATTAAATCAAAAATAATTTTCTATTTATTTAAGATAACCTTCACCTTAAATAAATAAAAAAATAAATATTTTATTTATATAGTTTCATAGAGTTTATTTAGGCTTGTTAAACTCATATTCATTTTTGGATTATTCAAAGTGTGTGACCCTGTAGGTTTACATGAAATTGGCAGTGGGCCTTAAATCTCTATTTAGGCCTACAAGTCATAAGTGGCTTCTAGAAAGACATTATGAGTACCCAAGTCATGTGAACCTAATATACAATGAATATTCCAGTCCCTTTGTCACATGATATCTTGATTGAATATAAGACATAGATTATGTCATCCTTATAGAATTCAATCATATTATTTTTTTATTCTAAGTAGACTGAGAATGATAACTCTTTATCAATTTACTTTAGCATAGTCATACATTTTCCTCAGTCTATCTTATCAAGGGGCCCATAGATATCTTACTCAGATTAAATGAGAGATAAATTCCTTCTCAATCACTCACATTCCTCACATAACTCATTTTATACCCAACAATACCTATTTTATCATTTGGTTAAAGATAATGTAAGATTGTGCCAAAATACAAAATAGTTATGTAAAAATCCATGGTAATTTCAAGGTCAAAGGACTAAGCCAATATTATTGTGATGAGAATTACTTATAACAATAAGCTATGTATTATTCTCATGATGGGCCAATCCAACACTTTTTTTTCTCAAATAAGTACCTATGAGTTGACTTAATATCTCATATTCATGATTAGTAAAACATAATCATCAATTAACACTATACTAGCCATAATATATTATTATGACTAGGGATAATTTGAATAGAACTCATATTTAATCTAAAAGTTTTATTATCAAGTCACATATTTGATGACCTTAGTAATAATTGATTATTCAAGTAATTATCATAACAAAAAATGATAATGAAAAATGCCTCTTTAATAAATAAAATGATAAAATCAATATGGTCATACATAATTGACCTAGTGCATATCACTAACAATCTCCCACTTGCACTAGGCCCAATCTATATTAAAACTAATACCTATGGATCTAGTATGACTCTCATGCTTAGGTTGTGGAAGAGGCTTAGTTAGTGGATCAGCAACATTATCATTTGTAGGTACTCTTGATATCTTCACGTCTCCTATCTTAATGATTTCTTGATTAAGATGATAATGCCTGAGTATGTGTTTAGATCTTTGATGTGATCTAGGCTCCTTAACTTGAACTGTAGCTCCATTATTATCACAATATAATTTCATTGGATTTAATATACTAGGAACAACACCTAGTCCAGTTATGAACTTCTTGCACCAAATAGTCTCCTTAGCTACTTTTGAGGCAGCTATATACTCAGCTTCTGTTGTAGAATCAACAGTGGTGTCTTGCTTGGAACTCCTTTAGCTCACTGCACCTCCATTCAAACAAAACACATAATTTGACTATGATAAAAAATCATTTTTGTCAGTTTAGAAGTTGGCATCTGTGTAACCATTTACAACTAAATCATTTTCCTTACCACTATATAGTAAAAATGCATCCTTAGTTCTTCTCAAGAACTTAAGGATATTTTTAACTATAGTCTAGTGACTTTCACTTGGGTCTGATTGGTATTTGCTCATTGTGCTTAAGGCATATAAAACATTAGGTCAAGTACATAACATTACATACATGATAAATCCAATAGCATAAGCATATGGAATCTTACTCATGCAATCTCGCTCATCTTATGTCATAGGACACCGAGTCTTACTAAGACTAATGCCATGTGACATTGGCAAGAAATCCTCTCTTAGAGTCTTGCATGCTAAACCTATTCAATACCTTATTAATGTAAGTGCTCTGACTTAGGTTAGTAAACCTTTTAGATCCATCTCTATAGATAATGATGCCTAATATATAAGTGGCTTCACCCAAGTATTTCATTGAGAAAAAATTCCCTAACCATGATTTAATATTTTGTAAAATAGGGATATAATTTCTAATGAGTAGTATGTCATCAATATACAACTCTACAAACACAATTGCACTCCTACTAACCTTTTTATAGACACAAGGTTCATTTTTATTCTTAATAAAGCCAAACTCTTTAACTGCTTTATAAAAATGAAGATTCTAACTCTGAGATGCTTGCTTCAGTCCATAAATGGACCTTTAAAGCTTGCATACCTTTCCAAAATTCTCAAGATTGACAAAACCCTCTAATTGTGTCATGTTCACATCCTCAAGTAGGTTCCATTAAGAAACGATGTTTTGACATCCATTTGTCATATCTCATAATCATAGTATGCAACTACAGTAAGGAGAATTTGAATAGATTTCATTATAGCAACTAGTGAAAAGGTTTCATCATAGTCTATACCATGTGTTTATTTGAAACCCTTTGCAACCAGTCTTACCTTAAAGGTATGCATATTGCCATCCATGTTTATTTTCTTTTTAAAAACTCATTTGCATCTAATAGTTTTTAAGCCATCAGTTGGGTCAATCAAGGTCCAAACTTGATTATCATACATGGATTGCATTTCTAATTTCATGGCTTCTAGCCATTTCTTAAAGTCATAACTATTTATGGCCTCTTGATAGGATGTGGGCTCACTTTGATCCATAATCAACACATCATTACCATTAGTTATAAGAAATCCATATCTCATAGGGATTTGACATGGCTTACCAAGCTTCCTTAGGCCTTCTGGTACTTGTACAAGATCAACAATTACTTGTTGATCCAACTACGGTTTCATACTTGGTACAATGCTATTTTGTGGATCTTGAATTTCTTTAAATTAGACTGTGCTCCCACTAAATCCTTTAGAAATAAATTCTCTTTCCAAAAATACACCACTTCAAGTAATAAACATTTTGTTCTTAGAGGCATTGTAGAAATAATATCATATACCATAAAAAGGCATTTATCATATTTGGGTGCTAGTTTATCTGAGATTTGATGCTTCATATAAGCATCACATCCCCAAATCTTAAGAGAAGACAAACTGGGAGGTTTTTAAGTCTATATCAATTGCCTTTGTTGGAACTCTATTCAAAATGAATGCAGCAATTTCTAAAGCATCTCCCCAAAAAGAGATTGGATAATTAGATTAATTCATCATTGATCGGACTATATCCAATAAAGTCTAATTTCCCCATTCAGACACACCATTCTATTATGGTGTATCTAGAGGAGTCAATTGTGAAATAATCCCACAATCTCTAAGATGATCTACAAATTCTTAGTTTAAATATTCACCACCTCAATAACATCTTAGTGTTTTAATATTTTTACCAAGTTAGTTTTTTACTTCATTCTTGAAAACTTTGAACTTTTCAAAAGATTTATATTTATGTTTCATTAGATAGACAAAGTCATATTTACTAAAATCATCTATAAAAGAGATAAAGTACTAGAAACCTCGTCTAGCAGTTGAGCTTAATGGTCCATATACATATGAATGTATAAGGCCTAATAAATCATTAGCTCTCTCACCCTTTCCAATACAAAGGGGTTTAGTCATTTTTCCTAGTGAAAATTATTCACATGTTTCAAATGATTCATACTAAAATGAATTCAAAAGCCTATTTTGGTGAAGTTTTGAAATGCGTTTCTCATTTATGTGGCCTAAACAATAATGCCAGAGATAAGTAGTGTTTAAATCATTAGATTTAAACTTTTTTGTATCAATGTTATAGATTGACTTTTAATTAGTGTCTTTAATATTTAGAACATAAAGACCACTAGTGCATGGAGCAAATCCATAAAAAAATGTTATCATGATAAATATTGCATTTATTATTCCTAATAATAAATTCAAAACCTTTCTTGTATAAATAAGAAATAGAAATAATATTCCAACACATAGTAAGGCATATAATGACAATTTTCCAAATTTAAAATAAGTCCATTAGGCAAAGTTAACTCATAAGTCCCTACAACTAAAGCAGAAACTCTTGCTCCATTGCCAACTTGTAGGTCCACTTTGCCTCTAGCCAATGATCTACTCCTTTTTAGACCGTACACATTAGTAAAAATGTGAGATCCTGATACAGTATCTACTACCTAAGAATCAAAAGTAGACAAATTAATTTCTATAACATGAATACCTAAAGAGGTAGTCGCACTACCCATATTCTTATTTAGATCATTAATATATAGCTTGCAATTTCTTTTCCAATGACTTGGCTCAAAAAAGCATATTCCCTCTTGCTTAGCGTTCAGCTTTGAACTTGGGCTTGGGCTTTGGTTTTGGCTTTTGAAAGCCTTTGGGAGCTTTGCCCTTACCGTTTCCAACCTTTTTCATACCCTTTCCTTTAACATCCTTAGTGGAATTCTTGATGTTCTTTTTAATAGTTTTAAGCATCCCATATAACTCTGAAATAGTTTTCTCCATACTATGCATATTGAAATTCATGATGAAACCATTATAAGCTTTATGAAAAGATTGGAGAATGATATCAATAGCCAATTCTTATTCAATCTTGAGACCAAGCTTGTCCAAGTGTTCAAGATGACCTTTCATCTTGAGAACATGACCGCTAACAGTCAACTTGCAGGAGAGCAATGCCCTAATGGTATTGAACCTTTCCATTCTAGCTTTCTCTTAGAACGTTTCCTTGATATGGCCTATTATAGTATAAACCTCCATTTCCATCAATTTCTTTTGAAGCTCAGACTCCATGTATCCAAACATGAGACAAGTGACATCAACTGAATCATTGAGATGCTTACTATAAGTATCCTTTTTTTTGCTCTAGGAGCATTAGCAGCTAGTTCCTCTAGGATGGGTTGATTAGGGATATATTCCTTTTTTTTTCTTTCCTAAGAATAATTCTTCGATTTCTATACCAGGCAAGAAAGTTAGTCCTATTTAGCTTATCCTTCTTAAGGATCAATCACAATGACATAGTAGGTGCAGTGTTTGATGTCATTATCTATAATAAATATAAATATAAATATATATATATATATATATATATATATATATATATATATATATATATATATATTTATACACACACACACACACACACACACACACACACACACATTGAGTTTTATTATGAAAGAGGCATAAGAAAACTCCCACTAAATTTTCATAAATTATAAAACCTTTAAAATGATTTCAATAATTGAAATTTCTTAGTGGGCTAAGATCCATATTTCACCCTACTTCAAGTAAGCTTTGGCTTATCACTTAATGTGTGGCTATTTAGGTAGGTAACACTTTACCAGTTACATCTTATGTAATTCTTAGATAATTATAGGATATCATATGTACTGACATATCTTTTTAAATGTCCTAGGTCCAAAACTATTTTGATAACCTAATTAAGTCTAACCAACTCAAACATACGGATATCACCATTATCCATCTTATCTTATTTTGATGACTTTATACATAATGTGTAGACACCCAATTTCGGGATGATATGTTATGGATGCAACAAAGGACTCTAATGATGAAAATGTCTTCGATACTTAATCTTTAAAAAATTCTAAGGGCTTCTAAAGGAAGGATTTAATGTTTTTAGGGACTAAATCGCAAAGTTCTTTTTAGGACCTAATGCAAAATTTAAAATTTTTCAGGGGCCTTTTTTGTAATTAAATGTTAAAAAAATAAAGTGTATCGAAATTCCATAATTTTGATTGGAATTACGTAATTCCAATCGGGATTGTATAATTCCAATCAGAATTACACAATCCTAGTCGGAATTGAATTCTTCCATGTTTTCCTATTTATAATTATTTCTAATTTAGTGTTTTAATTGGTTTAAACTTCCTAATTAACTCAATCCTACCTAGTTTAAAATTCCTAAGTACACTTTAGGAATTAGAATCATATTAGGATTAGAATTAGGCTTCCTGGTTCTACTATAAAAAGAAAGGAAGAGAAGCAGTAAGGAGGGGGGAGAAAAGAAGAAAAAAGCATAGGAAAAGAAGGACAAAGGAGGCCGAGTGAGAAAGAAAAAGAAGAGGAAGAAAAGAAGAAAAAATCATGATTTTATTCTTCTTATGAATATTTTAAAAAAATTCCTTTTGATTCATCAATTAATTCAAGACTCGTGAAGAATTTTTAAGAAAAAAGATTCAAAGATTTGTCAAGAATGGTGAACTATCAATCTAAGGAGCACCTTAAATCATCTATAAGCATATCGTCTTCTTCTATTCTTTATTTTTCTTATTTATTTATTTGATTATTTACATTATTATTTTTTATTATTATTCTTTCAAGTTATTATCATAATTTATTTGTTAATCATCATTGTTCCCCTCACGGATATTCCCAGGATATCTGACAAGACCGGCCTAAGGGAGTGGGGGGTCCTTCTCGAGAAATGGACCATGGACTTTTCAGGGTTCGCTTTTTGGCCCGCTTCTTTGTGGGAATCCTGTAATTATTTTCCCAATGGTCTAGCAAGATCGCCGATTGGACTTGGCAAAGATGATCGTGTCATCGGCGAAGATTAAGTGAGATTTTATCTTTTGTTTTTGTGGTAATTATAGAGAAAAATGCATGGTGATCATGTGAGAAAGACAAATTCATAAAAAGTCCAGGGAAAACTATAAATAAAGCCTCATAGAGACTTAGTTTCTAAGGTTTATTTTTTTTATTTATTGTTTTATTTTTATTTTATTAATTGTTTTATGAATTAATGTAATAGCCCCAATAGTGGGAATAATAATAAAATTATATGTGTGGTTGCATGTTTATTTTGATTAAACTGGTTAGTAAAGTTAGGTTTCAATTAGGTAATTATTTAAAATCAATAGAGGAAGTAGATTAATTTAGGTTGTATGTTAATAAAAATTAGGGTTTTAGTAAGGAATAAATTTAATTATTTGTTTTGATCTTATTTAATTATTTTTGTATTTTTATTTTTTTTTTGGGCTTATTTATTATTTTTGTGTGTTTGGGGCCTTAAGCCCACTTTAGCCATTAATCTATTTATTTAAGTTTAGGTAATTCTTTTAGCCCATATCATTTAATAATTAATTAGGTTTAATTAATTAAAATATATTTTTGGGTCCATAATTAATTAGATTTTAGATTAGAAATGTCCTTAGGCCCATTTAGTTAATTAGATATAGGCCCACATAACTCAATTTTATTAATTTAGACTTAGGCCCATTTAATTTAAGCCCTTTTTCATAATTTGTAGATTTAAGATCAATATTTAATTAAACATGTAGAATTAGGCCCATTAATTTAAATACCTTCCTATTTTTAGAATTAAAATACACAGACTTAGGTTCATTTAATTAAAATCAAAAGGAATTAAGTCTTAGGTTCACTTATAATTTAAAACATGTAGATTAAAATCATTTATTTAAAATCCATGTAGGTTAAATTAACTTAGGGATTATGTAATTTATTTGAATGCATTATTACTTGTATATTTCATGACTAGTTTTCCTTGTAGTTTATTGTTTTGGGTTTATATGAAATTGCATGTAAATAGAGAATAAGATAATAATTCATAAAGTAATTCTAAATGAACACAAGACTGAAAGAAGTTGGTATTCCGTATCCAGAATCTCCTAGTTGTGGTGCTAGCTTTCTTTTAGGGAATCGAGTACCACCTTTTTTATTTGTCCAGTTATTACCCTGGGTAGCGATTCCTCATTTCCACCGCCATGTCTTTGTGATAGTGGTTAGTGTTGTTCTCTAGAGCCCTGAGCTAAATAGTGTCACGTTTGCTAAATCTTGGACACGTGCTAAACCCTATTGTTTACAGTGGCAACTCCCATTGGGGATAAGAGATATTGATTCTACTTGTGTTCTTTAGAATTATTTTATTCTTGCATTCATTATACATGTCCCTATTAACCGAAGGCGTTGGTTTATGATTCCATGATTCCACTAGCTTCATGGGGTTGTAGATTGGCTAACCATCACTCTTAGCCTTAACTTGGTCCAAGAGAGATTACTAAGGCTCATCTGACTAGAGCTTTATAACCTAAGTCCTTAAGGGGGGGTAGTCTTCTCTCAAGTTTTGTAAAGGATGCTGGGCCCCTCTGACCTTGGCTTGTAACTCAAAGTCCATAATGGAGAGCATCTTGCTAAGGGAACCTTAACCTTTTTACCGGACCTTAACCACATATAATGGCTTAGTTATTCCCCTAGGATCTATCCAAATTTCTTGTGAATGTTGCCATTAGGTATTTCTATCTGTAAAGGCCCAAGCCCATACTTTTGAAACTCATTTAGGTTAATAAAGATTTGGGCTAATCTTTTACACCTAGAAATGTTGTTTATGTGCTTCTATTACTTTGAGAGATTTGGAATGCGTGTCGAACCCTGATATCCCCTGTTGATATTAAGACCAAGACAAAAATCCTAGGAAAAAAGACTTGTCATTGAATACGTGTACGAGAGGAATAAGGTTGGAAGGACATATGTATACCGAACTTGTTACTTGCTACTTGTTGCATAGCATGTGCATCATGCATACATGCATCTCATGCATCAATACTAACATTTGTCTTACAGCCATCATAGATTCAACCGGGTCTTCCTATGTTTAGAGTCAAAAAGGTGGCAGACTAGTGAGAACTGATTCAAGCCCCCAATTGATCGCAAAAGAGATCCTTAATAGACTAGAAAAGAGCCCCATTAATCTGCTCTATTGGAAGCTATGCAACCTAAACAAACTGAAAAGAATGGAACAATAAGAGGGAGGAAATTGGACCCTAGAAGATGTCAAAGGAGCATTGATGGATGATATGAGAGCAATGATGCAAGACGAGTTAAGACAGACTCTAGCAGAACTAATGCCACCACCTGTTACTGCTGTACCCACCCGCGTGGCCAACCCTCCTGCCATGGGTCCGACCTACCTGTTAACAAGGACAATGTTGGAGAAATGAAACTCGAGGATGTTGAGAGTTACATGGTTGAAAAAGTGAAAAGGGAATCACTTGAGCAAGTTCAAGAGCTGGAATCTAGACAGATGAAGGCATTAACTCAGAAGATGTCTAAAATGGAGGAATTGATTAGGGGATAAGGCTTAGGGTACCCATTTGACTTTGATGATGTGATGCAATTTGAGGAAGATAGGCTACCTAACAAATTCAAAATGCCACAGTTGTAGAAGTTTGATGGTACTAGGGGACCCGAGGATTCATCTCAGCCAATACACAACTACTATGAGTACCACTAAGGCTTCTTTGGCCGTGGTTACTAAGCTATTTGTGTTGTCCTTAGAAGGTATGGGCCGTTAACTAGTATCATGGGTTAGAGAAGTCTATCTGAGCATATTGGAGGGAGTTTTACACTATTTTTCTAAGGAAATATGACTATAATATTAGGCTTGAGGTGTCTATAAGAGATTTGGAACTAACCAAGCAAAAGCCCAATGAATCATTTTCAGATTTTCTGGCTAGGTTCATGAATAAGGTGAGAATGATGAAGAAGGACTAGGTTAGAATGATAGTATGAAATGTGTCACCTAACCTAGTGGAGAGGTTGCAAATGATGAACCCTAAGATGTTCATGGACCTTTATGATGATGGGTTACAGGCTGAAGAGATCGAAAATGAGAAAAAGAAAGCCACTAGGAATACTGGAGTAAGAAATTATCCAACTGGGGGCACGCAACAAGGAAATACCAACCGAGTCATAGGAGTTCATGCCATCCAACAACCTAGGAGATTCTTAAGTTTTAACCAACCCTTATCCAAAGTCCTAGACCATCTCATTCAAAAAGGCCTCCTTAGGTCCTTAACCCCTTCTAGACCACCAAACCCAAACCTCCATGGTTTTGATCAAAATAGTTATTGCAAATTTCATCAAGTCACTGGTCATTCTACTAATTCTGCATATGTCTTAAACATGAAATCCAAAACCTCATAGATTCTGGAAAGATCATAAACCCTAGAAAAATCACGCCCAAACCCAAACACCCGAAACAATCCTTTCCCAAATTACCGAAATATACCACCCCCAACCACCATGATAATCACTTAGGAGTAAGCAAAGAAGAAGTGCTAAACTCTTTTGAGGATCTAAGCCTTAAAACTACTGAGAAATCTCCTAATACTCCCAAAGGTGTGAAAAAGGCAGAAGACTTACTGGGTCAGCCCTCAAGAAAGTTCGATTAAAAGGTGTTTACTCCAAATCACCTTCTTTTGACATATCTATTGATACATTCGAGCCTACAGGATGGGGTGAGGAGTTTGATGATGAAAAGTTACTAGTCAAAAAGGAAAAATGTATGGTTGAGGTATGGAAAGAAGGGAAGAAAGATCGACTATAAGGATGATTGATATTTGGTATAGTTCGGGATGAGGAAGGCACTGA
This sequence comes from Mallotus nudiflorus, assembly GCA_947683625.1. Classification (NCBI taxonomy): domain Eukaryota; kingdom Viridiplantae; phylum Streptophyta; class Magnoliopsida; order Malpighiales; family Euphorbiaceae; genus Mallotus; species Mallotus nudiflorus. The sequence goes on from CANTUR010000272.1 coordinate 305,931, forward strand.
AGGGTATGGCGTATGGGTAGATAATCCTGAAGTCAACCATGTTACTAGAAGTAGGAAGGGTTATAAGCCAGCAAAGAAAGCCATAGAGAGGGAAGAAGCTATTGAAGGAGAAGACTCAAATGAACAGGGCGATGACTTGATTCTCAAACAACTCAAGAAAGCAAAGGCCAATGTAAGCATTTAGGAGCTCTTGATGCATTCGAGCAGCCACAGAAGAGCCCTGGTTAAGGCCTTGACTAAGATAAATATTGAAACTATAGCAACTCCCGAAGTAATGGTGGCCAAGGTTACTGAGAAAAAGCATGGATCATTACTTTCTTGGATGAGGGATTTACCTGTGGAAGGAAGGAACCATAATAAAGCACTATTCATCCCAACCGAAGTAAGAGGGAGGAGGACTAATTATGTGATGGTGGATGATGGGTCTGCAATTAATGTTTGTCCACTATAGATCCTACTCAATTTAGGAGTAAAGGTGGAGGATTTTGCAAAATCAGACCTGTAATAAGGGCTTATGATGATAGCACGAGGAGTGTAGAAGGAACCTTTGTGGCTTCTATGAAGACTGGACCTATACAAGCAATGGTGGAATTCACTGTGCTGGATATTCCTATCACCTTATGCCCTTCTTCTGGGTAGACCTTGGTATCATGTCCTTGGGAGGAGTGCCTTCAACCGTGCATCAAAAGGTGAAATTCCTACTTGATGGGGAAGTGGTGACTCTAGATGCAAGTATGCGAAAAATGGTGTCTGCAGTTATTGATAGTTAGAAACAGGTAATTACTCCCCCAGGTTACTAGGTGTCCATGATTTTAGAGGGAGTCTCAATGGATCCAAAGGTTATGAACATGATCAAGAAGATGAGTTACCAACTAGGACAAGGACTAGGGAAAAATGAGCAAGAAATCCTAGAATTGCCAGAATTTAAAACCTAGAATGACACAAGAGGATTGGGCTATACTGGAGCTGGGTTCAACAGCAAAGGGACAAGAAGAAGGTTTTTCATGAAAATGGCCTAGGGAGTGTGGGACCCTTGAAAGGTAACTTTATCAAGCAAGGAAATGAGAAGTTCTACCAGGGTGAAAAGGAGCCTGTCCAAGTAGTTGGTGTGGATGTCCCTAGATTTGAAATTTTTAAAGAACATATAGTTGAAAAGTTGGTGCAAGACAATAAGGACAAGGTGATGAAGACAGTTGCTGAAAAGAGAAAATCGAAGACATTGAAGAACTGCTTTGTCTGCCACCCAACAAAGAACCATCACAGGAATTAGCTAGCATCATTAATAATACTTTTATTGATGTTTTTTATAAATAAAACTGATGTAATAATGTCCAGTTTGGTTTGAGGATGAAAACTTTATTTCCTTATGGTCAATGATATAAATTCTGGTTTGGCTTACTTGTGCAATGTCGATTCTGATGGTCCTTGTGAATTTTAATAATGATCATTCGTGCATGTTTGAAATTAATTCTATTCAATTAGATTCATTAAACATGGGCACAAATGAGCATCCAAAAACACATTTCTATATCACATGACTTAAACTCCTAAAGAGAGGGAAAATTTTGAGAGAATATTAATAAAAAGAAAGGTAGTATTTGCTTGGTCCTATGAGGATATGCCAGGGTTAGATAGGGGAATTATGGAGCATCACATTCCAACATATCCTAAAGCTAAACTTGTCAAGCAGAAACTTCGTAGGTTAAGGCCCGAGTGGACAGAAAAGATAAGGGAAGAAGTCGCTAATCAAATCTAGGCTGGTTTTCTAGAAGTTATGGAATACCCTCAATGGTTGGCAAATATAGTACTAGTTCCCTAAAAAGATGGAAAAGTTCGAATGTCTGTGGACTTCATGGACCTGAATAAGGCATGTCCAAAGGATGATTTTCCTTTACCCCATATTGATGTGATTATGGATAGTGCAACATCTAGTATGATGTATTGGTTTATGGATGGGTTCTCAGGTTATAATTAGATAATAATGGCAGTGACGGACAAGATCAAGACTGCTTTTCATCATGAAATACGGAACGTACTACTACAAGGTGATGCCCTTCAGATTAAAGAATGCAGGAGCAACTTATCAAAGAGCAGCCACTGCCTTATTTCATGATATGATGCATAAGGAATTGGAAGTTTATGTTGATGACATGGTGGTTAAGTCTGAAAAAAGAGAGGGATAATTTGAGGCTTTGGATAAGTTCTTAAGAAGAATAGAAAAATATAACCTAAGGCTTAATCCGAACAAATGCATCTTTGGGGTAACTTTAGGAAAGTTATTGGGGCACATAATCAGCAATAGAGGAATAGAAGTCGATCCAGACAAGATCAAAGCCATCCAAGAGATGCTAGCACCAAAAATAGAGAAGGAAGTATGAGGGTTTACCAAAAAACTACAGTACATCAGCAGGTTCATTGTGAGACTTACTATGGTCTGTGACCCCTATTTTCAAGCTCTTGAGGAAGAATCAGCCTATGGAGTGGAATGAAGAATGCCATAAAGCCTTTGATAAGATTAAGGAATACCTTACTAACCTGCCTGTATTGAGGCCACCAAAATAAAGTAGCCTTTAATCTTATATTTGGCTTTAGAAGAAAAGGTGATGGGAGTAATACTAGCACAAAAAGGGCCCGAAGGGGTGGAGTACGCTATATATTATCTCAATAAAAAGTTCCTACCATATGAAGAAAAGTGCATTCTTGTAGAAAAGACATGTTTGATAATGATTTAGGCTACAAAGAAGTTAAGGCATTACTTCCAGTCTTACAAAGTACAAGTTATTTCAAGGATAAATCCTTTAAAATACTTGTTCTAAACATCGGCTTTGACTAGAAAGATGTCTAGATGGTTGGTACTTTTAACTGAGTTCGATATATAATATGTCACTATAAAGGTCATCAAAGGCAGAGCTGTAGCAGATTTTCTAGCCCAGAATGCAGTCAAAGGAAATGAGCAGTGGAATCTAGAGTTTCCAGATGAGAACCTAGTAGTAATAGAACACCGAGAATAGAAACTTTATTTTGATGGAGCAATGAATAATAAAGGAGCAGGGTTAGGAGTAATTCTTGTCACACCAGAAGGAGAAAGCATCCCAATGGCCCAAAAGTCAGACTTCAAGGTTACCAACAATATGGCTGAGTACGAGGCATGTATCTATGGTATGGAAGCAGCATTGGCAGTCGGAGTGAAAGACCTATTGGTTTACAGAGATTCCATGTTGGTCATCAGCCAGGCCAATGAAGAATGGGAAGTAAAGGAAGAAAGAATAAAACCCTTACATCCATTATTTGAGAAAGCTAACAAAGAATTTTGCCAAATGTCTTTTTATGCATTTACCAAGAGATGAGAATCAGATGGCAGATGTTTTGGCAACACTTTCTTCAATGTGGGATAAACCGACGGGATCGATGATGAAACCTTTGGTGATAATGAAAATGCAAGCTTCATGTTATAGCAAAGAACATGTCAGGAATATTTAGATAGGGCCAGAGGAAAAGCCATGGTTTTATGACATTCAGAGATTTATTGAAGAAAGAAGACACCTAGACGAAGCAATTTCTAAAGATAGATATGCTCTTCATGTTCTTGCACGTCATTATACAAGTCATGATGGGATATTATACAAAAGGATGCTGAATGGAATACAACTGAGATGCATCAAGAAGGATAAAGTAGAGCAGGCGATGAGAGAGATTCATGCAGGAGTTTGTGGGATCATATATGAATGGGATAATTCTGGCAAGAAGATTACTCGGCAAGGGTACTATTGGGGGAGTATGGAAAAGGACTGCATCTGAATAATGAGAGAATGCCATCAATGTCAAGTACATGGGAACCTCAATCACCTTCTCCCCATATAGTTCTAAACAGTTTAACATCTCCATGGCCCTTTGCAGCCTGGGGAATAGATATAATAGGGGAAGTAAAACCAATTGCTTTAAAACGGGCATAAATATATAGTAGTCACAATTGATTACTTTTTAAGATGGATAGAAGCATGATCCTTCGACACCTTAAAAGCTAGACAGATGGCAAAGTTCATTGAGAAGAACCTCACCTGTAGGTATGGGGTCTCACATCATATTGTAATAGATAATGGAGTTCAGTTTCAGGCAGAAACCGTTGAGTTGTTAAAAAGATACAAGCATCATAAGTCCTCACCTTATCGACCTCCAGGCTAATAGAGCAGTAAAAGTAGCTAATAAGTATATAAAGAAGATTCTCTCTAAGATGGTGAAGGCACATAAGGACTGTCTGAATGCCTCCCTTTTGCTTTATGGGGATACAGAAGTACAATATGTACGGCTACGGGACAAACTTCGTTCTCGTTAATATATGGTTATGAAGCAGTTCTACCCATAAAGACCAAAATTTAAATCCTTGAGGGTGGTTATGGAAGCAAAAATCCCCGAGAGTGAATGGATGTAAAAGAGGTTTGATTACCTTGTATCACTAGATGAGAAAAAGGATGGATGCTTTATTCCACACTCAGATTTATCATAGAAGAATAGCAAGAGTGTTCAATAAAAAGGTTAAGCCATGAAAGATAAAAGTAGGAGATATGGTATTAAAGCACGCAAGGGCAATGGTGTTTGACCAGATAGGAAAATTCAAACCAAATTAGGAAGGATCGTATTTAGTCAAGACAATCTTGCCTAAGGGAGTCATAAAGATATCAGATCTAGAAGGGAATGAGTTCACTGAGCCAATTAACCTAGATTGCCTTAGGAAATACTACCTTTTAAAAAAAAGAGTTCACTAACTAGAAAACCTAAAAGGGTTGGTTAGGCAAAAGCTAGGACATTCCCACTGTTCAGAAAACCCGTAAAGGGTTGATCAGGCAGAAGTTAGGGAAATGAAAATGAGAGGAAAAATGTTCAGTTAGAAAATCTGAAAGGACTAGCTGATAACAGGAGTTGTGTCATGTGATGTAATAAATGTACTCATTTTTGCCCTGGATAATGAAATGAATTGAAAAGATATTTTTATTAAATATTGCATATTCTATCTTTATTACAAGACATAAGAAACCAGACTTATGAGACCACTACTTGTGTTTTCGTTTCTTTCTTGACTCATCTAATAATATTTGAGTCCTTTTGTATTTAATAAGTTTTGGTGATTCTGTAGATTGCATAGTAACCCAAGTCTTGTAGTTGTCATCAGTAGTCATGTTAGCATCCAGGCACATATTACATTCCAAAGCTCTATGAGGTCATAAGTTCTTCACCTTGTCCAAGAAATCTTTTCTGAAGAGGAAACCTTTGAAGTCAGTTATAATAGTAACAATGAATTGAGGGCGACTATACTGACGATAGAGGTGTAAAGGAGAAAGAAAGGTCGAAAAGTATAATGTGGGAATAAGGACACAATTGTCATACAAGTTGATGGTCATGAATTTTAATCTCCACCAAGGACAAATCTAAGTAATTTCAGTATCAGTGATGCCTTTCATCCAATCAAACCATTGATTCGTAGTGGGCTTATTCTTTATCTTCAAATGATGAGATTGTAGATGATGAGGTTGATAAATCAAAGCATTAGGAGAAGCATCAAGCATACTTAATTTCTCCTGTAACCAAATCTTAAAAAAAAAAAAAGCTAAGCTGAAAACCTGAAAGGGTGGCTAAAAAAAGAGGGTTACACACCTGAAGGAGAAGTAAAGTGCCTGAGAGTCATTTTTGAACTTTGAAATTATCTAACCCAATGATAGTTTCAACAAGTATGACAAGCACAGGATTAGCTCCAGCTTCTACCTGTTCTAAGATATTGATAATTCTTACATCAACATCTTCATAAGAAGATACCAACAGAAACTGAGCATATAGGCAGAAAGTGACAGTCCTGATCCAAGTAGCATTGGTTTTGTCTCTAGTTCCACAAGAGGAAATTAGAAAGGGAAGACTGATGGTTTCAGCATTATGTGCATGCATGTAGATAATATCTAGGGGGCATATCAAAGAATGCTATTAATCTGCTGGGGAATTCAATCTTAAGATCTGGGAGAGCAATGGTAGCAGTTGAATTTAGTGAACATCCCAAAATAGTAGCAAACTCCTCTATCAAGGGACACAACTCTTGTCCATTAAATCTAAATACATGATCCTTAGCATCCCAGAATGTGGCAGCAGCATATAAGAAATTATTGTCTATCTTTAGATGTTGAAGGGACTTCAAGGGTTTGGCATGAAAAGGTAGAATTTTATTCCAATCATCTCCATTAAGGGATTTGAGAAGTTTCTTCATCAAAATAAGTGTGGCTTGTGTTATGATGGGGGCAAAGAATGGAATGAACGCAGTGTATTTGTCTTATCATTCTTGTTCTTATATAGGCCCACAAATCAAATACAAAAAGGATTAGGATTGTTTTTGGACTAAATTAGAATTGAAGAAGGAAAACAAGCAAAATCAAAGCCGAGATTTCTGATCAAAATTCTAGATTTCTGATTGGAAATCTAGGACACTGGCCAACGAGAAAAAAAAAAAGAAAAAAAGGGAAATTATAGTTTGGTCCAAAATAAAAGTCCATGGTAACATAAAAGGAGATAGTTCTGAAATATCTCAAAGTACAGTCACACTAATACAATTCCTAAAGAAGGTCAATCCTCTTGAGCTCTAGTGTCCAACTAGGGGCTCCACTCTTTAGCTAGATCGTCACTCTGATCTGGGGGCACAGAAGTCCCAACATCGTGTCCATCAAAACTAAGGCTAGCAAGCTATTGCTGGAGCCTCTCATTCTTATGCTCTAAATCCCTGGCATAATTCTGTTGCATCAGAAAATAGTTAGAACCATGTATATCATGCATAGCATGCATACATTTGCATATTTGTTGTGAATACTAACCCTCAAAGTGTCTATAATCTGTATAGTAAACAATCTCTGGGAAGAGGTGATTCTATACAAATACTCCGCCTGTGTCCTAGGGACCTATAAAATAAATTTTACTAACTCAGCAACAAGTGCTAGTTTGTGCAGGTTGACTAAGGAGCAAGTTGAACTTACATGTGAAGCATCAAGGGGTGAGAAGCTAGGAATTTGAGCTGTATCAAAATACATGTGTCGCTCAACAGGAGTTTGTACCATGGGAGCCCAATAATACATCAACCAATCAAATGGGAGAACATCACCCAGAACAATACCAGAGGGAGCCTCACCATGAGTAGTCTCACTATGAGGAATAGGCTGAACCTCCTACTTAGTCTCCTCAGTACCATCCTCAGTCTCCTCCATAGCAGCATCAGGGACTCCTTCAAACTATACAGAGAATCAAATGTCAATAATGATGAGAGAATTGAAGTAAAGTAGTGAGAAAGAGCATACCTTAAATGGGTCTATAGGAACCTGCTCTAAGAGGTTCTCTCGAATATACTCTCGATAATGACAAGAATGCTCAAGCATCGTTGAAGCAGCATATCCCTTAAGAGCAGCTCTAAGCTCAGGGCCAGTGATGCTGCTACTCTGTAACATCGAGGGAAGAATAGAAGAAGGGACACATCTCCTGGAAGGCCCCACATGCCAGTGATAAACACGCTCACTAAGATACCACATCTGGCAGCCATAACCAGGAAGAAGAACTCTTATAGTCTAAAGTCTCATAGCTGCCATTATGAACTCATATCGCTGAATGTCTTCAGCACTAGCTAACCAATTTGATCTAACTTGCAAACTCATTCATTTAAATTTAAATTTGTTAGACTTCTACAATTGATAAAATACTAAAAGTTAAAATTTTCTTACCAGGTCCCACTCTAAGGAGTTCAGTTGATCCTGATAAGTCTGCAAATCATGTTTAATGCTAGCAAGACGAGAAGAACCCCATCTCTGCATCAGGGGAAGACTAATGTTGGAGCTGATAGCACTAAAACCTTGAATCACTCCAGTCTTAATACCCCAAATCTGAAAAAGGGGAAAATGAAGGAAATAAAGAGGGGAAGGTGAAAGTAAGTAAATTTTTTTTAAAAAAAGGATAAAAGCATACATGCAAGACATGCTAAAAGCCACACATCATCACAGCGCCTCTATAAATAGTATCTAATCTATAGTAGAGGTAAGCAAGTGCTACAGACCCCCAATCCAAAGTAGAGACCCTAGAAAGATCCTAAAGGGGGCCAAGAAGAGTGTTGCTAACCTCATGACCAGTCTCACAAAAGAGGATAGTGCCAAGCATAATCAATAAGAAACATCTCACCTTCTGGAGAATCTGACGAGGTGTAGTGGTAGGTAGTCTCCTGAAACCCTATACAAGGGAAGAAAGAAGCACATTCTTCCTATTCTTCCATGCCAGAAAAACCCAAGTCATGAACGTAATGACTCCTAGCATCCTCCAGAAGAGTGCAGTAATGGACATTAAAAGGAATTGGGGTACCTCCAAATGCAATCCCAATAATGGCAGAAAAACTCATCGGGGAAATGGTCAGCTCACCCACTCGTGTGTGGAAGGTGTGAGTAGTGTCCATCCATCTCTTGATAAGCACAAAAAGGGAATAATGATCTGACCTACCTCAAACAGTCAGTAAAGCAGCAACAAAGCGTAGAAAGCCGGATGCCCGAACATGCTTTGCTACCTCTCTAGACAAGTCATGGAACAACTCTCACGCCAAGTGAAAACAACCTGAGAATTTCAAGGGTTTCTGAACAATGTAAAAACAATAGGATCATTTTCTTTCCTAAATTTCTGATATTTTACATCACCTTTAAAAAAAATTAAAAAATCAAATCAGAAGTCTAGATTTCCGATTGGAAATCTAGAATTCCAATCAAAATTCTAGATTTTTAATCGAAAATCCAGGATTCTGATCGGATTCCCTTATATCCAATCAAAAATTTGAGAAATCCAATTGGAAATCTAGGATTTCAATCTAGAAATTCAGACTTCTGATGAAAATCCTAATGAAATTTAACACATTTTAATTTTAATTTGTCAATTTTTCATGATTTACATCTACTTTGTCCATTAAATTGCATGCATATAAACATTAATTTTATATACTAAAATAAATATGTTTATTGTAGAATTGAAAACAGGGAAAAGAAAATTTCCAGCCTGAGAACATCTGTGGAGGTGCAAGTGGGTCAATGGAAATATCTCTTCATCTTCATGAAGTCCCAAATCATTTTGGGGAAAATGTGGACATAAAGTAATAGGATCTGATTGCCTAGAACTGCTCCCGCGTAGCCTACATTATGGGTGGGCCATAGGATCAAATAGATCCAAAATCAGACGTCAAATGAGAGTTTAATTGAAAAGAGAAAAATTGAAAATCAAGAGAAAATGAAAAGGAAAAAAAAGAGAAGAAGAATAGGAAAAAGAGAATATGGATCGGAAAAAGAAGGAATGAAATATATAAAAGGGAAAATATCCTATTTGGTCCTTCAACTTTCATTTACATTTAGGTCCATTTGATTCTTTGTAATTTAGTCCTAGATAGTAAAGCTTTATAGTTTAGCGATTTAGGGAATTGTTAAAACTATCAATGTATCTTCAATTGATTATATGACTAAGTATAATCAACATCATATGATCGAGTGTGATGTTTCTTATCAAAATAGACTATACGACCGAGTGTAGTCAACATTGTATGACTGAGTGCAATGTATCTTTAATCGATTATACGACCGAGTATAATCAGCATCATATAACCGAGTGTGATGTTTCTTATCAAAACAGACTATACGACCGAGTGTAGTCAGCATTGTACAACCAAGTGCAATGTATCCTCAATGATCAAGTATAATCAACATCATACGACCGAGTGTGATGTTTCTTATCAAAACAGACTATATGACCGAGTGTAGTCAGCATTGTATGACCGAGTGCAATATATCCTCAATTGATTATAAGACCGAGTATAATCAGCATTATATGACCGAGTGTGATGTTTCTTATCAAACCAGACTATATGATCGAGTGTAGTCAGCATTGTACAATCGAGTGCAATGTATCTTCAATCGATTATATGACTGAGTATAATCAGTATCATACGACTAAGTGTGATGTTCCTTATCAAAATAGACTATACGATCGAATGTAGTCGGCATTGTACGACTGAGTGCAATGTATCTTCAATCGATTATACGATCGAATATAATCAACATCATACGACCGAGTGTGATGTTCCTTTTTAAAATAGACTATACGACCAAGTGTAATCGGCATTGTACGACCAAGTTCAATGTATCCTCTATCGATTATATGACCGAGTATAATCAACATCATACGACCAAGTATGATGTAATTTTTCAATTCAATGCTATACGTTCGAGTATAGTCAAACATTGTACAACAAAGTATAATGTGTTTCATTCACCCAAGGTTATACGACCGAGTATAATCAATATCATACGACTAAGTATGATATGTCATTTGAAACATTGTATGTCCGAGTATAGCAAATTCATAAGTAGAGACTTCAAGGAGAAGGTAAGTATCCTAACTTTCAATTTAGAAATTGGGTGCTATTTTGCTTTGCCGCAATTTGTCAAACAAACAGCGATAAAGAGGGGCAACTGTACACACCCAATTTCAGGATGATATGTTATGGATGCAGCAAAGGACTCCAGTGATGAAAATGTCTTCGATACTTAATCTTTAAAAAATTCAAAAGGCTTCTAAAGGAAGGATTTAATGTTTTCAGGACTAAATCACAAAGTTCTTTTTAGGACCTAATTGCACAATTTAAATTTTTTCAGGGGCCTTTTTTGTAATTTAATGTTAAAAAAGTAGAGTGTATCAAAATTCCATAATTTCGACCAGAATTACACAATCCCGGTCGGAATTAAATTCTTCCATTTTTTCCTATTTAAAATTATTTCCAATTCAGTGTTTTAATTAGTTTAAACTTCCTAATTAACTCAATCCTACCCAGTTTAAAATTCCTAAATACACTTTAGGAATTAGAATCACATTAGGATTAGGGTTAGGCTTCCTAGTTCTACTATAAAAAGAAAGGAAGGGAAGCAGTAGGGAGGGGGGAGAAAAGAAGAAAAAAGCGTAGTAAAAGAAGGAAAAAGGAGGCCGGATGAGAAAGAAAAAGAAGAGGAAGAGATGACGAAAAAATCGTGATTTTATTCTTCTTGTGAATATTTTTTAAAAAAAAACCTTTTGATTCATCAATTAATTCAAGACTCATGAAGAATTTTTAAGGAAAAAGATTCGAAGATATGTCAAGAACGGTGAACTATCAATCTGAGGAGCACCCTAAATCATCCATAAGCATATCGTCTTATTTTTCTTATTTATTTATTTGATTATTTTCCGTTATTATTTTTTATTATTATTCTTTCAAGTTATTATCATAATTTATTCGTTAATCATTATTTTATCTTTTTTGTGGTAATTATGAAGGAAAACGCATGGCAATCATGTGAGAAGGATGAATTTATAAGAAGTCCAAGGAAAACTATGGATAAAGCCTCATAGAGACTTAGTTTCTAGGGTTTTATTTTATTTTTATTTATTGTTTTATTTTTATATTAATTGTTTTATGAATTAATGTAACAGCCCCAATAGTGGGAATAGTAATAAAACTATATGTGTGGTTGCATGTTTATTTTGATTAAACTGGTTAGTAAAGTTAAGTTTCAATTAGGTAATTATTTAAAATCAATGGAGGAAGTAGATTAATTTAGGTTGCATGTTAATAAAAATTAGGGTTTTAGTAAGGAATAAATTTAATTATTTGTTTGATCTTATTTAATTATTTTTTGTATTTTTATTTGTTTTTGGGCTTATTTATTATTTTTGTGTGTTTTGGGGCCTTAAGCCCACTTTAGCCATTAATCTATTTATTTAAGTTTAGGTAATTCTTTTAGCCCATATCATTTAATAATTAATTAGGTTTAATTAATTAAAATATATTTTTAGGTCCATAATTAATTAGATTTTAGATTATAAATGTCCTTTGGCCTATTTAGTTAATTAGGCATAGGCCCACGTAACTCAATTTAATTAATTTAGACTTAGCCCACTTAATTTAAGCCTTTTTTTTTCATAATTTGTAGATTTAAGATCAATATTTAATTAAAACATGTAGAATTAGGCCCATTAATTTAAATACCTTCATAACATGTAGAATTAGGCCCATTTTTAGAATTAAAATACATAGACCCGGTTCATTTAATTAAAATCAAAAGAAATTAGGTCTTTAGGTTCACTTATAATTTAAAACATATAGATTTAACTCATTTATTTAAAATCCATGTAGGTTAGACTAACTTAGGGATTATGTAATTTATTGAATGCATTATTTACTTGTATATTTCATGACTAATTTGCCTTGGAGTTTATTGTTTTAGGTTCATATGAAATTTCATGTAAATAGAGAATAAGACAATAATTCATAAAGTAATTCTAAATGAACACAAGACTGAAAGAAGTTGGTATTCCATATCTAGAATCTCTTGGTTGTGGTGCTAGCTTTCTTTTAGGGAATCAAGTACCACCTTTTTTATTTTTCCCAGTTATTACCTTGCGTGGTGACTCCTCATCTCCACACTATGTCTTTGTGACAGTGGTTAGTGTGTTCTCTAGAGCCCTGAGCTCAAACAGTGTCGCAGTTGCTAAAATCTTGGATGTGCGCTAAACCCCACCATCTACATAATGCTTTAGCATAACCTATATATAGCAATCCAAATCTTGATAAGTGTTGATTAATGGGAGCCATTTTAATGACTTAATATTAAATGAGGATTTAGTTAATTTTTATCTTATTTAGTTATTGTTATATTGCATTGCATACATGGCATCACATGCATAACATACTAACATAATAAGATAAACGTGACATAGCATGACCCATAACTAACTTGATATTCATAAGCCAATATGAAGATGAAAGGTCAAACCTAAGTGATATTACAAATACAAATTGAGCCTTCAATTTGGATCTCCATCTTCTACTATGGACCTCCTCCTTGGGCTCCTACCTTGGATCTCTATCATGGGCCTCCAACTTGAATTTTCATCTTAGGTCTTTATTTACATTGCATGTTTTAATTAAAAATATTCTATTACTATCTAATAAAATAATTACAACAAATAAAATGACTCGCAGGCCGTATTTAAAAATTACAACCTAATAAAATAAAAATAATAAAATCCAATCACATTGGTTTAAGGGCCATGTTATGCACCATGCATTTAACAATAAACATATATTCCAAAATAATTCAATTTGCAAATTAATTAAATTATTATGTTAAAAAAATGCATGATGAGTCCATTTGGGGTCAAGGGGTAGCGCCCCCAGAGGGGTTCGGGGGCAACGCCCCAGGCAGTGATCTAAGTAAAATTTTAATCATAAATTCAAACCCGAATCCAAGTAATTTGATTAATTGATTACATCTAGGGTTTTTAAAATCTTACCACAAATGCAAAAAGGGCAAGATTTCTAGATGGAAGAGAGGAGGATCACTCTAGTGATACCCTATCTTGAGCTTTTAATTTGGCAATTCAGATTGAGAAGTCTCCAAAAGAATCCATCCGCTACAAGTGTCCACATGAATAACCCTTGATTTGAAAATGAATACTTGTGTGCTAGCACCTTCTCTTGATTTCTCACAAATCAAGAATTAAAAGAACTCTATGTTTTTTTTTCTGAAAGATAGAAAATGAATTTGGTGGCAAAATAATGAGAGTGTTAGTGAAACCCTAGAGAATATAACATATTTATAGACCTCTAAATTAGGGTTTCACTTACCAAAACAACCTTTTGGTAATTTCTCACTTATTCTTATTCTAATTTTATTTAAAATTAAATTAGAAATAATTTTCTATTTATTTAAGATAACCTTTACCATAAATAAATAAATATTTTATTTATTTATTTTCTCAGAGTTTATTTAGGCTTGTTAAACCTATATTTATTTTGGGCTTGTTCAAAGTATATGACCCTGTAGGTTCACATAACGTTGGCAATAGGCCTTAAATCTCTATTTAGGCCTGCAAGTCATAAGTGGCCTCTAACAAGACATTATAAGTACCCAAGTCATGTGAAGTCAATAATCTGACATAACTAATATATAATGAATATTCCAGTCCCTTTGTCATATGATAACTTGATTGAATATAAGACATAGATTATGTCATCTTTATAGAATTCAATCATATTATTTTTTATTCTAAGTAGACTGAGAATGATAACTCTTTATCAATTTACTTTAGCATGACCATGCATTTTCCTTAATTTATCTTATCAATGGGCTTATAGATATTTTACTCAAATTAAATGAGGAAAAAATTCATTCTTAATCACTCATATTCCTCACATAACTCATTTCATACCCAACAACAACCTATTTTATCATCTAGTTAAAGATAATGTAAGATTGTTCAAAATACAAAATAGTTATGTAGAAATCCATTTTGATTTTAAGGTCAGAGGACTAAGCCAATGCAATTGTGATGAGAATTACTTATGACAATAATCTATGTAGTACTCTCATTATGGGTCAATCCAACACTTTATTCCTTAAATAAGTACGTATAAGTTGACTTAATATCTCATATTCATGATTAGTAAAACATAATCATCAATCAACATCATACTAGCCATAATACATTGTTATGACTAAGGATAATTTGAATAAAATGCATATTTAATCTAAGGGTTTTACTATCAAGTCACATACTTAATGGCCTGAGTAAGAATTGACTATTCAAGTAATTATCATAACATAAAATGATAATGAAAAAGCCTCCTTATTAAATTAATGATAAAGTCAACATGGTCATGCATGATTGACCTAGTACATATCACTAACAATGGGCTCAATTTTGGGAGAGATTTATGAGACATTTCTACCTAGAGCCTATATGAATGAGCTATAAACTTTAGTTGATGCGTATTACTAGAGGCGACAGGTCAATTTTCATGACCCAAACCGGGAGTCATGACCAGCGCCAGGGAACGGGAATTCTTTCGAATCCAGAACCCATAGTAAGCCTTAAAAGAATAAAAGCATGCGATAATAAATAAAATATGCACCAAAATTAAAATATTAAACCAATATAATAAAAATAATTGTCTGTCATATCATAAAATAAAATATATAATACAATCTTAAGAGAAAGGTCTCTGAAATTACATCCAACATACAGTAAATGCAAAATACAACTCAATACTGCAGTTTTCTAGACTACAAATAAAATTAAGTAAATACTTTACATAAAATAGTCGAGGCTGAAGAAGTCTGGCAGATAATGTAAGCACACAATTTCGGGATGCAATTGTGCACAATTGCGACGTAAGCCCCTATAATGAAATTTATTCAAAATTGAACTTGGTTGTCGATTTTCTGGACTTTAGGGACTAAATTGTAACACTTTTTTAGGATTTGATTTCAAGAAAGTCAATTTTTCAAGGGTCTTTTGGTAATTAAAAGTAAAAAAGAGATTGGCATTTAATGTCGATCGGCATTGCACAATTTTGACTCGTAAAATCCCATTTTTTTAATTTTTCACATATCTTTTATCAATTTTTTCAATGTTTTGATTGGTTGAAAATTCAATTTCATTTTTATTATTATCTGATAAGGTTTTTAAACACGTAAGTTTTTGAAATAAAAAACAAACACTATCATCATATGAGTCTATTCCTCCAAAGGAGGAAGTCAGTACGTAAGCAGAGACTGAGAGACACATATAGACTAAAAAAGATGAGAGAAGAAAAAAGAGAGACTGTGAAAGAGAAAAGAGAATTACACAATTAAATCCCAATCCAGAATCAAATCAATAACTGAATCAATTTCAATGGTGAAAATCCTAGTCTAAGGGGTTATCTCAAACCATATAGTGAGCAGCCAGGGAATTAAAGTTGATCCAGATAAAGTGAAAGCCATCCAGGAAATGTTGGCACTAAAGACAAAGAAAGAAGTAAGAGGATTCCTTAGCAGGTTGTAATATATTAGTGGGTTTATTGCAAAACTCACTAATATTTATGATCCTATCTTTAAGCTCTTAAGGAAATATCAGCCGGTTAAGTGGAATGATGATTGCTAGAAAGCTTTTGATAAAATCAAGGAGTATCTTATTAATCCACCTATTCTAAAACCACCTAGACAGGGTGAGCCATTGGTTTTATACTTAGCTTTAGAAGAGGATGCAATAGGGGCAATGTTAGCACAAAAAGGGTCAGATGGAATAGAGCACGCAATGTACTACCTGAGCAAGAAGTTTCTGTCATATAAGGAAAAATATGATTTAGTAGAGAAGACATGTTTGATCATGATTTGGGCTACTAGGAAATTGAGGCATTATTTTCAATCTTATAAAGTTCAAGTTATTTTAATAATAGACCCTCTAAGGTATCTATTTCAATTATCGACTCTAATTGAAAAAATGTCTTGATGGTTAGTACTCTTAACTGAATTTGATATAGAATAAATTACTACAAAGGTAATCAAGGGAAGAGCAGTAGCAGAATTCTTAGCTCAAAATGCAATCGAAGGTTAAGAGCAGTGGAATCTGGAGTTTCCAGATGAGAACTTAGCAGTTGTAGAGCATCGGGAGTGGAAACTTTACTTCGATGGAGCTGTAAACAACAAAGGAGCTAGATTGGGAGTGATTCTTGTTATGCCAGAAGGAGAAACCATACCAATAGTAAACAAACTGGATTTTAAGGTCATAAACAACATGGACGAGTATGAAGCATGTATCTGTGGAGTTGAGGTAGTTGTGGCAGTTGGAGCGAAAGATTTATTAGTTTATGGGGATTCAATGTTAGTCATCAGTCAAGCTAATGAAGAATGGGAAGTAAAAGAGGAAAAGCTAAAGCCTTATATCTACTATTTGAACACCTTAATGAAGCATTTCACCAAATGTCTCTTTATCCATCTATCCAGAGATGATAATCAGATGGCAAACATACTAGCAACACTCTCTTCAATGTGGGATAATGCAACTGGGTTGGCCATGAAACCTTTAATGATCAAGAAGTCTAGAGCACCATGTTATAGGGGTGAGAAGATTATGAATGTTCAAATCGGGTGTGAAGAAAAGCCTTGGTTTTATGATGTCCAGAGATTCATTAAAGAAGGAATTTATCAAGATGAAGCAACCTCAAAAAAAAGATATGCTCTTCATGTCCTTGCACGTAACAAGTCATGATGGGGTATTATACAAAAGAATACTGAATGGGATGCAACTCAGGTGCCTCAAAAAGGATGAAGCTAAAGAGGTGATGCAAGAGATTCATGTAGGGGCTTGCGGTTCTCATATGAATGGGATAATTCTAGCTAAGAAGATACTCAGACAAGGGTATTGCTAGATGACTATAGAAAATGATTGTATCATGATAGTAAGACAATGCCATAAGTGTCAGATCCACGGGAATCTTAGTCACGTGCCTCTAACTGTGCTAAATAGTTTATCATCCCCTTGGCCCTTTGCAGCATAGGGAATTGATATCATAGGAGAAATAAGACCAATAACATCAAATGGGCATAAATACATAGTGGTGGCAATCAATTACTTCTTGAGATGGGTAAAGGCAGATCTTTCAACACTCTGAAAGCAAAATAGATGGCATGATTCATCGAGAAGAGCCTTATATGTAGGTATGGGGTTCCACATCATATTGTGACAAATAATGGGGTTCAATTTCAAGCAGAAACAGCTGAGTTGTTACAAAAGTATGGGATTAAGCACCATAAATCTTTACCTTATCGCCCTCAAGCTAATGGAGCAGTAGAAGCGGCTAATAAAAATGCCAAGAAGATCCTCTCTAAGATGGTCAAAACTTAAAAGGATTGGTCTGAATATCTTCCTTTTACCTTATGGGGATATAGGACTACAGCTAGAACCGCCACAGGCCAAACACCATTCTTATTAATATATGGTTGTGAAATAGTTTTGCCCATAGAAACTGAGATTAAGTCCTTGAGTGTAGTCATGGAAGCTAAAATAACTGAGAATGAATGGGTGCAAAAAAGATATGATCATCTAGTATCTTTAGATAAGAAAAAGGAGGGATGCTTTATTCCACACTCAGATATATTAAAGAAGGATAACAAGGGCATTCAACAGGAAGGTTAAGCATGGGAAGATCAAAGCTGGAGATATGGTGCTGAAACAATCTAGAGTCGTGGTGTTCGATCTGAGAGGTAAATTTAGACCAAATTGGGAAGGACCGTACTTAGTCAAATCGATCTTACCTCAAGGAGTTGCTAAGGTATCAGATCTTGAAGGGAACGAGTTCATGGATCCTGTTAATCTGGATCGCCTCAAGAAGTACTACCTGTACAAAATATGAATAAAAGTAGAATAAAGAAAATAAAGTCCGCTAGTTAGAAAACCTGAAAAGGCTAATCAGGCAAAAGTTAGGACATTCCTACTATTTAGAAAACCCACAAAGGGCTGACAGGCAAAAGTTAGGGAAATAAATAAAAATAAATGGTCCCGCCGATTAGAAAACCTATAAAGGGCTAGTCAGGCAAAAATTAGGGAAATAAAATGTGAGTGAAAAATATTCAATTAGAAAATCCATAAAGACTAGTTGATAATAGGAGTTATGTCATGTGATGTATTAAATGTACTCATTTTGGCCCTAATTAATTAATGAAATTAAAATTGAAGTTTTGTTAAACTTTGCATATCCTTCTTTAATATAAAGCATAAGTACTTGAAGGGATAACAAAACATAAGAAAGCCTAAGACTAGCTCTACGAGACCATTCTATCTAATGATGTCTTTGTTTCTTCCTTTGTGATTCATCATACAAAGCTTGAGTCCTCTTGTACCTAGCAAATCCTGGTGGTTCTGTCCTTTGGATAATGACCCAAGTTTTTTAATCATTATCAGTAGTCACATCAACATCCAGGTGTATGTTTTGTTCAAGAGATTTACAAGGCCACAAGCTCCTAATTTTATCCAGAGAATCTTATTTCAGAGGAAAACCTTCAAAGTCAACCAGAATAGTAATGATGAATTGAGGGCAACCATATTGATGAAAAAGGCGTAAAGGGGTAAAAAAGGTAGAGAAGTGCAACCCTGGAATAGGAACACAATGATCATATAGCTCAATAGTCATGAACTTTAATCTCCACTAAAGGCAGACCCATGTGATCACAGCATCTGAAATCCTCTTTAACTAATTAACCCATTGGTCCACATAATGTTTGTCCTTCATTTTTAAGGGACGAGATTGCAACTGACGAGGTTGATAAGTCAAAGGATTGAGGGGGTACATTAAGCAAGCTTAGCTTTTCCTGTAATCAAATCTAAAAAAAAGGGTATAAGAATAATAAAATAAAGGCCTGCTAAGTTGAAAACCCAAAAGGGCAACTTAGGCAAAAGTTAGGGCAAGCCCGCTAAGTTGAAAACCAGAAAGGGTAGCTTAAGCAAAATTTAGGGCAAGCCTACTAAGCTGAAAACCCAAAAGCGCGGCTTAGGAAAAAATTAAGGCAAAATTTCATAAATAAAATTTTTGGTTGCACACATAAAGAAGAAGTAAATTGCCTAAAAAAACAGTTATGAGTCTTGAAACTATCTAGCCCAATGATGGTCTCAGCAAGGATAACTGGCATAGGGTTAGCTCCAAGCTCCACCTGTTCCAAAATACTAACAATGCATGTATCGGCATCACCATGATGAGAAACTAGCAAAAATTAAGCATATAAGCAAAAATCAATTGTTCTAGTCTAAAGAAGTAGTGTTCTTATCCCTAGTCCCACAGATGGTGATCAAAGAAGAAAGATTGATGGTCCCAGGGTTGTGCACATACACGTAAATATCATTTGGGGGCAAATCAAAGAACGCAACCAATCTTCCAGGAAATTGCATCTCCAAATCAGGAAGGGCTATCATAGCAGTCAAGTCTAATGTGCATCCCATAATAGCAGCAAACTCTTCAATCATTGGACAAAGCTCTTGCTCATTAAACTTGAATACATGGTCCTTGACATCCTAGAAGGTAGCAGCAACATATAGGAGAATGTTATCAATAGTCAAGTACTGAAGAGATTTCAGGAATTTGATGTGGAAAGGTTGAAGCTTATTCCAATCATCACCATTGAAACTTCTAAGAAATTTCTTCATTGTTTGGAGAGATGCTTGAGTCATGACGAAGGTATAGAGAACAAAGGAGAATGCCTCTTGTATGGTCTTATATAGGGAAAGAAGATGAGTTCATGTCGGAAAAGGATTCTGCTAATAAAGAAAGATATGGATAAGGTGATAGAATCTAAAAAGGATTGGGATAAATAGATAATTGGGAAGATAATCAATTCTTTTAATTATTTATCAATCCAATATTATCTATCTTGGAAAAGGATTAAGATAAATGGATAATTAATTAAAAAGGATAATGTTCATTAACTATCTTTTTTTAATTAGTAAAAAAAACGGAAAAATCCATTAAGATGCAAATACTATTTCAGTTCTATCTAATAGTGTTCGAGACAGTGCAAGAATAAAAATAGCAGTACAATAGAGAATAGTCAGATACAGACACATAAAAAGTCAAGAATATAGAAACTCTAAATCACTCATCTTGAGCTCTGGTATCAGGCCATGGGCTCCATCCTCTGGTAGGGTCATCATGATGATAAATGTCTGGAGGTTTGGTAGATGAAGTCCCAGTGCCGTACAGATCAAAGCCTAAGTCTACAAGCTACCGATGAAGCATCTCGTTCTCCTACTCCAGACCGCTGGAATAGCATTGCATACATAGAAAACATCATATCATATGCATTACATGCATAGCATGCATGCATTTGCATTTTCTCAATGAAGTTGCTTACCCGCCAATTGTCTGTAACTTGCATCGTGAATAACCTCTAAGATGAGGCAAATCCGTATAGATACTCTACCTGTATTCGGGGAACCTATTTTGTAAAAGTTTTACTAACATCAATGTCAAGTGCACAGACCCATATAAGAAATAAGTCAAACAGACTCATATAAGAAGCATCTAGTGGACAAAAGCTAGGAAGTTGAGCATCACTTAACTGCATTTACTGCTCAATTAGAGCCTGAACAGCAGGAGTCTAGTAGAACATAGACTTGTCAGGAAGAGAGACATCACTGAGCGTAACACCGACAAAGGCCCCATTACGACTAGTCCCAACATACTGACTATGATGAACAGGACTAGGTCTAGGCTTAGGACTTTTAATATCAGGAGCAACCTCAATCTCTGGAGTAATCTCAGTCTCCTTATCCACATCGATGGAAGAATGAACCTCCTTAAACTATAAAGAGAAGGAGTGATTCATAGGTTCTAGAAATAGAAGCTGAAATAATGATAAATTACCTCATCATCATCAATGGGAACATGCTCCAAGAGGCTCGCATGGATAAACTACTGATAATGTTGAGAACGCTTAATAAAATCTAAGGCAGCATACCCCTGTAATGCATCCCTCAACTCTGAATCTGTAAAATGTGAGCTGCAGAGCATAGAGGAAGGGACATTAGATGAAACGCGACGTCGAGAAGGGCCAGAAGACTAACGATACACTCGCTCCCCTAAATACCACATCAAATAACCATAACCAGTGAGTAGGATCCTCATAGGCTCAAGGCAAACTACAGCTGCCATGAAATCATGTCGTTGGATGTCCTCAACACCCTCTAACCAATCAGAGTTTATCTACAATTCATGTAAATTTAAGTCTAACCTCTATTAAACTATACCATACTAATGATTTTATTTTTTCCTTACTAGGTGCCACTAGACAATGTTTAGCTGATCACGATACGTTTGCAAAGTATTCCTATTACTAACAAGACAGGAAGAACCCCATCTCATCATCAAAGGAAAGGTCCTATCAAAATTGATAGCGTCAAAGCCTCGAATCAGCCCAATCTCTATGCTCTAGATCTTGAAGAAAGAAAACATATCAGGAAAAGGCAAAGAAAGGCGAGACTATAAATATCAAAGGAAGGAGAACATACATGCAAGATATGCCAAAAGCCACACATTATGACAGCACCTCTACATATAGTGTCAAGTCTATAATAAATATAAGCAAGTGCAGTCTATCCCCAATCTAGTATGGCAACTCGATCTAAGTCACGAAGAGGACCTAATAGAGCAATACTGACCTCATGACCGGTCTCACAAAAGAGGGTCATGCCTAATAATATTAAAAGGAAACACCTCGCCTTATGGATAGTCTGATGAGGAGTAGAAATAGGAAGGCATCTAAATCCCTCAACTAAGGATGAAAGAAGAACATTCTTTCAATTCTTCCATGTTGGAGCGCACCCAATCAAATCTTGCACGTACTGACTCTATGTATGCTCTGGAAGACTGCAATAGCTGACGTTAAATGGAACTAAGGATCCTCCAAAGGAAATCACGATGATAGCAGAAAAACTCATAGGTGAAACATTCAGCTCACCCACACGAGTATGGAAAGTGTGGGTAGTATCCATCCATTGCTCGATTAAAGCGAACAAAGAGTAACAGTCAGACCAACATCGAATAGTCAGAAGTGTAGTAATAAAATGTCTTAATCCGGAGGCCTAAATCAAACGTGTCACTTGCTCCAGCAGTCCATGAAATAATTCCCGAGCTAGATTGAAATAGCCCATGAACTTCATCAGATGCTAGTTCAATTTTAAAATAATAATTAATTAATTAAAAGATTAATTAATTAATCAAAGAATTTAAATTGAAGGATTTGATTAGTTAATTAATTAATTGATTAATTGACAAGTAAAAATAAATAAATAAATACAGAGCTGATCGACAATCTAGAATGCCGATCGGCATTCCAGATTGCTGATAGGCAATCTGCTATGTCGATCAGCATTAGTTGGGCCATTCAAAAATCTAGAATTTCAACCAGAATTCCAAACACCCGATCCATCATACAGATAACCCAAGAGCTACATTTTATATTTTTAGAGTTTAACTTCAATTTGTCATGCATTTTCATGTTAATTTTTGGATAATATACATGTTAATCTCTACTCCAAAACTAACTCTAATTGCTAATTATACAAGTGATATTTTTGCAGAACTAAACAGAAGTAAGAAAATTTACCTCATTACCCACATCTCTGCACCTGTGGGTATCAAGATGAGTGAAAGGAAAGATAGTTGAGCCTTCTCAAAGTCTGAGATCATTTTGAGGAAAATGAGGAGGAAGAATCCTTTGACGTTCCAAAGCTCAACTCCTTCATGTTGTCCGTGTGACGAGGAAGCTATAGGATAAAACGGATTGCAAATCA
The DNA here is from genome assembly GCA_947683625.1 of Mallotus nudiflorus. NCBI lineage: Eukaryota > Viridiplantae > Streptophyta > Magnoliopsida > Malpighiales > Euphorbiaceae > Mallotus > Mallotus nudiflorus. The sequence continues at coordinate 329,109 of CANTUR010000272.1, forward strand.
GTCGACAAATGGTAAAGAAATTAAGAAAAGAAAAATGTGAATCAATTGGAAAAAAAAGGAAAATAATAGGAAGATAAGGGAAGTGATCGATAAAAGGAATAGGAAGGGTATATAAAATGGAAAATATCCATTTTAATCCTTTCAATTTATTTACTTTTTATTCATCTTTTATTTCTTGCAATGTGGTCCATAATTGCATTCTGATTAAGAACATCTTCCTAATTAAATCATAACATTCATCAAATTAATAATTCATTGGATTATTAAACTGTATAATCAATTTATGATTCTGATTTTTTTTGTCAAGTACAGAATTCATTTTTTACATTTTACATGCATCATTTCAATCAAAAGATTCATATGCTGCACAATAGCTATGATATGAACTTCATAGCAGTTATGACATAAGCTTTCAAATTTATTACTGTTAGATGTTCCACAGGAACTATAGCACATTTTCAATTCAATTTCACTAGACGTTCCACAGGAACTATAGTAGATTTTCAATTCAATTTCGCTAGATGTCCCATAGGGAATATAACAAAATTCATCATTGCTAGACGTTCCACAAGAACTATAGCAGATTTTCAATTTAATTTTGCTAGACATTCCATAGGAACTATAGTAAATTTTCAATTCAATTTCGGTAGACATCCCACAGGGAATATAGTGTGCATCATTAGACATCCCACGGGGAATATAACGAAATTCATCATTGCTAGACGTTCCACAAGAACTATAACAAGTTCTTAATTTATCATCGTTAAACGTCCCATAGGGAATATAACAAAACTCATTTGCACAAAGTCCACTAGACATTCAGTAGGAAATATAGTGAGACTTGCCAAACATCATACTTTGCTCAATAATTTGAGCATCAATCTATCACTTAGGATACAATCAAGTGTCCTAATTTCTTTCTTTTAAAATTGTGTGCTTCTATTGCTTTGCCGTAATTTGTCAAGCAAACTGCGACAAACGGGGGGGGGGGGGGGGGGGGGGGGGCAACTGTAAGCACCTAATTTTGGGATGCAATTGTACACAATTGCAATGTAAGCCCCTATAATGAAATCTATTCAAAAATTAAACTTGGTTGTCAATTTTCTGGACTTCAGGGACTAAATTGTAATACTTTTTTAGGATTTGATTGCAAGGAAGTCAATTTTTTAGGGGTCTTTTGGTAATTAAAAGTAAAAAAAGAGGTTGGCATGTAATGCCAATCGGCATTACACAATTTTAACTCATAAAATCCCATTTTTTTCAATTTTTCAAGTATTTTTTATCAATTTTTTCAATGTTTTGATTGGTTGAAAATTCAATTTGATCTTTATTATTATTTGATAAGGTTTTTAAACACGTAAGCTTTTGAAATACAAAACAAACGCTATCATCATATGAGTCTGTTCCTCCAAAGGAGGAAGTCAATACACAGGCAGACTCAGCATAAAAATAGAGTCTGCGTGCGTGTGTGAGGGGTTTTTTTTACACAGAGAGAGGGAGAGACCTAGAGACACACACAGACTAAAAAAGACAAGAGAAGAAAAAAGAGAGACTGTGAAAGAGAGAAGAGAATTACACAATTAAATCTCAATCCAGAATCAAATCAACAACTGAGTCAATTTCAATGATGAAAATCCTAGTCTGAGGGGCTATCTCAAAGCATATGCACAACATTCCCTTTTCTTTCTTCTCTTCTCTTTTTATGATTTTTTATTTTATTTCGTTATTATTTGCTTGTTCAATTTCATTATTAATCTAATTTTTTGTGATTTTTTATTTTGATGCTCAATTGTGGATTGAGGAGGATACTACTTGTGCTCAAATGAACAGAAGATCCATGGAATGCCATGGAATAATCTATATTGTTTTCCAGTAGATATTAGGGTTTTAATTGTCATTTTACCTTTATGTGTTCTATATAATTATTCATGGGTGTATAATTATTTAATTTTAATTTTTTGTACATAGTTTGTAATAGCCCAATAGAGGGAATAGTAGAAGATTTAATTTTTCATATTTAAAATCAATTAGTAATTAGGTTCAATTGGGTAAAAATTAATTAAAATTAATGGTGGCTTTAGTTAATTAGGGTTTGTATGTAATTACATTAGGTTTTTAGAAATCATATGTGGATGTGTTTGGATTTGATTTTGTTATGTTTTATGTTTTTGTTTTATGTTTTTGGGCTTTTTATGTTTTTAGGCCCCAAGCCCACGTTTAGGTCTAACCCACTTAATAAATAGGCTTAAAAATGGTTTAGGACTTTAAATAATTAAAAATCAATTTAGGCCCATTAGGTTAATTAGATTTTAGGCCTACTTAGTTAATTAAAAACTTGTTTAGACTTAACTTAGCTCACTTAAATTCATTTCTTTTAATAAATAGACCTAGGCCCATATTTTACTTAAAATAAAAACAAGTTAGACTTAGGCCCACTAATTTAATTTTCCTTTAAAATTGAATAGACTTAAGCCCATATCTTAGACAGACTAAAATAAATAGATTTAGACTCACTAATTAATAAAAATGTAGGCCCACCTTTAGTCCATTTCACTTTTAAATAAAATATGTAGATTTAGCTAACTTATAAAATAAAATTAACATAGTTTAGACATAGGGACATTGCCTTTTTTATGCATTTTTACTTGTAATTTTGTTGACTTGTTGCCTTTTGGGTTAGATGGATGTTAATTAGGGTTTAATAAAATTGCATGTAATTAGAGGATGAAATAATCATTTATAAAATTATTCTAAATTAACATGAGACTAAGAGAAGTTAGTATTTCGTATTCAGAATCTCTCGGTTTTGGTGCTAAATTTCTTTTAGAGAATAGAGTACCACCTTTTTGATTTGTCCTAATTATTACCCCAGGTGGCGACTCCTCATCTCTACGCCATGTCTTTATGAGAGTGGTTAGTGTGCTCTCTAAGGCCTTGAGCCTAAACAATGTCGTGGTTGCTAAAATCTTGGTCGCACACTAAACCCCGCCGTATACATATAGGCCTACTACTAAGGTCTGAGGAAGAAGAATCCACTATCAAAATATCAACTGAAGGGAGTCAGACCTCACTGAGTGAATTGTTATATTATATACACATGCATCTCCTAATGTCAAATGCAATCAATCATTCGTATATAATAAATACATATACAAGCATTTCACATAATGCTGAAATCATTTTATATAATAAATGCTGAGAAAAAATATTTTTTTATTGAAGGATCAAATAGAACCCTATTTAAACGCAACCTCGATCAACAATAACTCTCTAGCCACACAGGCTCACTTGATACCAAATTAATTCACTTATTCCATATGGAAAGTATATTGACCTCGAGATACTAAGTCAATCGAGCTCCAGCAGTCTGACTGTTAGTGTGATTGGCCCCGAGACACTAGGTTAACCGAGCTCCAGCAACCACACTATTCAATCACATTAAATCTCAATCAATCAATCAATCTTAATCAAATCATAATCACCATAAGTAATTCTCACTCAACCCTAAATCTATTGCACCAATACATACATGGTACTAGTGTTGCTGTAATAACCCGAGTTTTTGAAATTATTTTATTTTAAAATAGGATATGCAGTGTTAATAATTTAAAATAATATTTGATTATTTATCGATTAATGAGTTTTATTATCATTATTTTACGTTAATTAGGGTTTTGATATAAATATTTATTTTAAGACTAGTATTTGGATAATTATTTGTGTAATATATACATAATTCTTATTTGGAATAATATTTAACTTAGTACATTTTATTTAATGACATTTTTAAGTTTATTTTATAAGTTAAGATATATATATATATATATATATATATATATATATATATATATATATATATATATATATATATATATATATATATATATATATATAGTTTGGGATCCCAATCGAGGAGTTGTGAGAATTCTAGTTTAAAGTGTACTTTTCTTGCAAGATCGGCTCTACTTTGTAGGTAGAGAGATGTTCGTTTAACAGAGAAAGTTCTGCCAAAATTTTGGTAGAATGCTCGTAAAATGTAACATCGGGTCTAATTCCTATTCTCTATTTGTGTTAATAATCCTAGATCAAGTCTTTAGAAGTTAAGTTAGATTTATTCTGATTTTCGTGTTATTATTTTATTGTTAGTTGCACCGAGATCAAGGCCTAGTGGACCAGGCCCATCGGATTCGTCTCAAGGAGCGCATACCTGTGAGTTGTTTTTTTATATATGCGTGCATTTAGGCTTCATGTTTAGAAATATATATGCTTTAATTGTAGGTTAAATTACTAACCTATTTGTGGATCATGACTTGATTGATTTGATTGTTGTGTGAGGTGAATGAGAGTGTGATTGCTGGAGCTCAGTTGACCTAGTGTCTCGGGGCTAATCACACTGACAGTTAGACTGCTAGAGCTCGATTGACTTAGTATCTCGGGGCCAGTCTACTGTCGATAAGGATTAAGTGAATTTATTTGAAAACAAGTGAGCCTATATGGCTAGAGTGTTGTATGTTGTTATTTGAGGTTGTGATCATTTAGGGTTCTATTTGATCCTTCTTAAACTAATATTTTTCAGTATTATAAATAAAGTGATTTTCAACGTCTGTGTGTACATGCCTGAATATATATTTATTATATACATATGATTGATTGCATTTGACATTTGACATTTAGTAATGCGTGTATATATACTATAATAATTCACTCAGTGAGGTCTGACTCCCCTCCATTGATGTTTTTACAGGATAGTCCTTATCTTCAGACCTCAGCAGTAGACCTATCCACTGGATTTCTTCCGCTCCAGCCCTATTATGTAAATCACTTACTTGAGTTTTACTTTGTAATCTAGATGATGTAGTAGTTGTTGTATTTGTTTCTGTCAAGAGTTGTATTTGATTTTATGCATGTATGAGATTTTAATTCAGAGTGTTTCTCTGAAGATTGTATTAAGAGAATTTGTTTATGATATGAGATGTGATATTGTTTTATTAAAGAAAGTTGAGGAATTTATTTTATTATTTGAGATTTAATTTCTGTTGCATAAATATTTTATTTATTTTATTTTATTGCATGCTTTTCTTTAAGGCTTGCTACGGGTTCCAAACTCGAAAGAATTCTCATTCCCTAGCGCCGGTCATGGCCCCCGGTTTGGGTCGTGACAGTTGTCCACTAGGTAGCACGTTCTATCGATATCCTTCATTTAAAATAAAACACTCATATAGGAAAATAAATAATGCATAATAACATTCATAATAATAAAATAAACCATATATATACTAGAAATATACCTAAAATAAATTAAGTATATTTTGAGAATATATATGTCAAATAAATTCAAATCAACCATGAAATATACCAAAAATAAACCAATAATATACTAAAGACATTTTAAGTATAAATAAAAAAATATAAAATGCATTTATTTTGGAAATATATCAAAAATATACTAAAAATATAAATAAAACAACTTATGAACAAATATATATTAAAACATGTATATTCTAAAACATGCAACCTAAATGCGACGTATATATAAAATAACTCACAAGTTTGTGCTCCTCGAGACTGGTTCGATGAGCCCGGTCCACTAGGTCTCGGTCTCGGTGCAATTAAACAATAAAATAATAACAACAATCAGAATAATTCTAACTTATACTTCTAGAGAGACTCGATCTAGGAATACGAAACTCAGACAAAACTGAAACCTCAGGATCGATGCGACGTCACATTTTACGAGAATTCTACCAAAAATTCTACAAACCTTCCTCTGTAAAACGGACATCTCTCTACTTAAAAGTAGAGCCGATCATGCAAGAAAACATACTTCAAACAACAGAACATTCAACACCTTCGGTTGGGACCCTGAACTACACAATTCCCAACTGAAGTCCATAATTCCACCAAAAATCAAATAATACAATAAATATATTAAAAAATCAATAAATTCCACAAATATCCTCAAAATATCAAAATATAGCATATTTAAACATTAAAACACTAAATATAATTAATTTCACAATAATTAAATAAAAATCCCAAAATAATAATATAATATTATTAAAAATCAATTTCTCAATAATTCAATATAAAATAATAAAAATTCACTTTATATTTTCAAATAACATAAATAGCCTAAATATATATTAAAAGTTATTAAAAACCCATTTAATTACCAATGTAGTAAATAATATATTATTTGAAAATAATTTTCAAAAATTAGTATTAATGAGTTAAAAATAGTAAATAATTATAAAAATCATTTTATTACCTTAAATATTTCTAAAACCATTTTAAACATAATATTTAACTATAATTTTCATAAAATTACACAATTACCCTAATAATTCAAAATATCCATAATACTAAATAATTTCCTCAAAAATTATATAAAATTATTAAAATTATTTTATCAACATACATTATTCTAATATCAACTAAAACACATAATTAAACAATAATTTCAACAAAAAATACAAATTTAATCTAATAATCCAATATTTACATAATATAAAAATATTACTAAAAATTACACAATATTCTCAAAAGTTATTTTCTTAACACTAAAATTAATAACAATACATAATAACACTAAATCAACCAATTTTATAATTATATAAATTAATTTATGAAAATTCAATAAATAGTAATAAAATAATAAAAAATTCACCAAAATTCAAATAAATTCCAAAAATTAAAAAAATATATATTTTCAGGAAGCTTGAACTACTATAATCAACATTTGTTAAGGGAGTTTTCAAAAATCAACCCCAAAAAAAAATAAAAGCCCTAAAAGTTTAAAACTGAAAAATTAAGAAAACTCACAAACGATGAAGATTGAACTTCAATGGAGCTTGGATTCAACTTGTCCGGAGCTCAAGGAGTTGAAAGAGACCAGCGGAGCTTGGAATGGTGGTCGAAAATGGAAGAAATGGTCGTCGGAGCTTGTTGTCGCTACTATTGCCTCTACTTGCTGCCGACGATAGAGAAGAAGGAAGAGACGGTGACGAGGCTGAAAGAGGAAGGTGGCGGTCCAACGAAGAATCAGTAAGCACAATAACGAGAGAAGTTCGGGACGTGCGGGAAGGGAAGGAGTCTCTGTAATTTTTTCTTCTTTTCATTTTTGTATATGTATATATATATATATACACACACACACACACATATATATATATTAATATATACATAATATAAAATTAATAATAAATAATATTAATATTAATAAAATTAATAAAATAATTTAATAATAATATAAATAATGTAAATTAATAAAAATAATAATAGACATAATAATGCACATGCATAATAGTAACACGATAATAATAATAATGATAGTGATTGCAAAGCTTTTAAATAATAGAATTTAATTAAGTTATTTTACGTAAGAAAATATATATACAATAAAAATACAAATATTGATCACAAATAAATAATAATATAAAAATAAAATTTAAAATTTATTTAACACTGTATATCTCAATTTAAATTAAAATAATTTAAAAATATGGGTTATTATATCAGTAGAGGAGCACACCAGAGAGTTCCTCAAACTAGGTTGGTATGCAAAGGACTTGATAAGAGATTAATACTTTACAGTTACTACATACGTCACCAGATTGGGTTCTGTGTTTGCTGAGATGCCTACAATAGGCCTGACTCTTGAGTCTGTGATAAAGTTGGCCAAAGAGATAGAGCTCAGATTAATCAGGCAGAGAGTTATACCTAATTATTATTAATTAGGAGATGTCCAGTTAGGAGGATCTCAAAGCATCCAGTACACTACATTTCATATTGGCTCTAGTAGTCAGTAAAAAGGATCCATTTAGCAAGGGTAGAAACCTCATCATAGAGTCCACAAGAGCAGCAGACATGGTCGTAGTGGACTATGTAGACTTGTTAGATTCAGTATAGGTGCTACCAGCAATAGCAGTGGCTAGAGTTTTGGTTATGGCAGCATAGGGTTAGCAGCTAGTGCTTGTTATATATGCGAGAGAGTCCATCAAGGACCATGCTATATGGCTCCAAGAGCATATTTTAGATGCAGACAGACGAGACAGTTTGCTAGAGCATGTCCTTATTTTGGTTATTAACATAAGTTTTCATAGCATTATATTGCCAATGTAGCTCTATCTCCCTATCAGCTACTGCTAACTCAACAACAAAATACTTCACAGTTTGTGGCCCAGCAGGGGGAAGGCAAGGGAGGCAAAGGACAGGCCAGAGTCTTCACTCTCACTCAGCAGGATGCTCAAGCATCCAATACAGTGGTATCAAGTACACTCCCAATATGTTTAATTGATGCTAGAGTTTTGATTGATCTATGTGCTACCCATTCTTTTACATCCCCTATTATTGCATCGAAGTTAGGTTGGCAAGTTATGAGGATGGCAATTCCTTTATCGGTTGCCATACCTCTAAGTGATTCATTGGTCACTAATATCGTTCTTCCTAGATGTCCGGTGTTAGTGGAAGGAAGAGAATTTTCTGTGGATTTGGTGTTGCTTGATGTTATGGATGTTGATGTGATCCTTGGAATGGATTAGTTATCTCAGCAATATGCCATTGTTGGTTGTCTCAGCATTATACCATAGTTGATTGTCAGAGTAAAGAGGTGATTTTTAGAATTTTGAAGGATGAAGAATTTAAGTTTATGGGTGACAAGAATTCTACACCTCAGAATTTTATCTCCGCTATCACGGGTAGGAAGATGCTGAGAAAAGGGCGTCAGGGATACTTGGCATTAGTAAAGGATACTTCAGCAGAGTTGACGTTTATCTCAAATGTTCTTGTAGCATATGAAATCCCAGATGTCTTCCTTAATGAATTGCCAGGTTTATCGCCCCATAGGGAGATTGAATTCGACATTGATATAATCCCAAGCATAACTCCTATCTCTATGCCACCTTATAGGATGGCTCCTGCAGAGTTGAAAGAGTTAAAAGAGTAGTTATAAGATTTACTAAACAAGGGTTTTATTAGACCCAATATTTCTCCTTAGGGTGCACTAGTCCTATTTGTGAAGAAGAATGATGGTATACTGAGATTGTGCATTAATTATTGAGAGCTAAGTAAGGTGACAATTAAGAATAAGTATTCTCTTTTGAGGATAGATGATTGTTTGATCAACTTTAAGGTGCACAGTTCTTTTTTAAGATTGACTTGAGGTTGGGTTATCATCAGTTACAGATCAGTGAAGTCGATGTTCCTAAAATGACATTCCATAATAAATATAGCCACTTCTAGTGATGTCCTTCCGGTTGACCAATGTACCAGTTGCCTTTATGGATCTGATGAACAGGGTGCTCAAACCATTTATGTATCAGTTTATAGTGGTTTTCATTGATGATATACTGATGCATTCGAAGAGTATGGAAGAGCATATATATCACTTAAGGACAGTACAATAAACACTAAAAGAACATGAACTTTATGCTAAATTCTCAAAGTATAATTTCTGGTTGAAGAGTGTAGCATTCTTTGGGCATGTAGTGTCTAAAGATGGTATTCAAGTTTATCCACAGAAGGTTAAAGCAATGTCTGAGTGGCCTAGGCTAACCATATTTACTAAGATTCAGAGTTTCTTAGGTTTGGTTGGGGACTATAGGAGATTCGTACAATATTTCTCAAGAATTGTAGTACTTATGACCTATTTAACTTAGAAGAATGTGAATTTTATATTGTCAGATACATGTGAGAATAGTTTTCCAACTATTGAAGGAGAAGTTGACTACAGCTCCAATGTTGACTTTGTCTAATAGAGTATACAAGTTCACTATGTATTGTGATGCTTTCAAAGTTAATCTAGGTTATGTGTTGATGCAACATGGAAGGGTAATGGCTTATGCTTCCAGACAGTTAAAGAAGCATGAGCATAACTATCCTACTCATGACCTAAAGATGGTTGTAGTGATCTTTGCTTTTAAGATTTGGAGACATTATTTATACTGGTGACTTATGGGATTTTCACTTATCACAAGAACCTGAAGTATATATTTCAACAGAGAGATATGAACTTGAGGCAAAGAAGATGATTGAAACTTCTTAAGGATTATAGCTATGATATCTTGTACCATCTAGGTAAGGCTAATGTGGTAGCAAATGCCTTGAGTAGAAAGCCCTCAAGTAGTCTTGCTCACATTAGTGTAGTGAGGAGACCATTGATCTAAGAGATGCACAAGTTTATAGACCAAGGTTTGATGATGAAAATAACCATGTCAGAAGGATTGCTAGCTCAGTTTAGAGTTAGATCAGTGTTAAGGGATATGATCAAAGTAGCTCAGAGCCTATAGACACCCAATTTGGGGATGATATGTTATGGATGTAACAAAGGACTCCAGTGAAGAAAATGTCTTTGAAAATTAATCCTTAAAAAAATCTAAGGGCTTTTACAAGAAGGATTTAATGTTTTCAGGGACTAAATCGCAAAGTTCTTTTTAGGACCTAATTGCAAAATTTAAATTTTTCTGGGGGCCTTTTTCTAATCCTTAAAAAAAAAGTGCGTCGGAATTCCATAATTTCGATCGAAATTATAACAATTTCGATCGGGATTGTATAATTCCGATCAGAATTACACAATCCTGGTCGGAATTGAATTCTTCTATTTTCCTATTTCTAAATTGCTTCCAATTTAGTGTTTTAATTGGTTTAAACTTCCTAATTGGTTTAAAATTCCCAAATACACTTTAGGAATTAGAATCATATTAGGATTGGGGTTAAGCCTCCTAGTTCTACTATAAAAGAAAGGAAGGAGCAGTGAAAAAAAAAGAGGAGGAAGCGTAGAAAAGAAAAAGCATAGGAAAAGAGAAAAAGTCATAGAAAAGAGGAGAATAGAGAAAGAAAATTGTTTTTTATTTTTCTTTTATTTACTTTTAATCAAAAATTACTTTTGATTCATCAATTAATTCACAACCCGTGAAGTATTTTTTTGAAGAAAAGAATCGAAGACTTATCAAGAACGGTGAATCATAAATCTGAGGAGCACCCTGATCATCCATAAGCATATCATATTCTTCTTCTTCTTTTATTTATTTATTTATTTGTTTATTTATTTTTATTTATTATTTTATTTATTTTATCATAATTTATTCATTAATTATTATTATTTTTTATGGTGATTGTGGAGGAAAACACATGGTGTTCATATGAGGAAGATGAATTAGAAATCCACAGAAGACTAAGGATAAAGCCCTGTAGAGACTTAGTTTCTAGGGTTTTATTTTTTATTTTTATTGTCCCCATTTTTATTTTTTTTATTTTTATTTTTTTATTAATTATTTTATGAATTAATGTAATAACCCCAATAGTGGGAATAGTAATAAAATTATGCTTGTGGTTGCATGATTTTTTATTAAACTGGTTAGTAAAATTAGGTTTCAATTAGGTAATTATTTAAAATCAATGGAGGAAGTAGATTAATTTAGGTTGCATGTTAATAAAAATTAGGGTTTTAATAAGGAATAAATTTAATTATTTATTTGATCTTATTTAATTGTTTCTTTTATGTTTTTATTTGTTTTTGGGCTTATTTATTATTTTTATGTGTGTTGGGCCTTAAGTCCACTTTAGATCTTGATTTATTTATTTAATTTTAGATAATTCTTTTAGGCCATATCATTTAATAATTAATTAGGTTTAATTAATCAAAATATATTTTTAGGTCCATAATTAATTAGATTTTAAGTTAGAAATATCCTTAGGCCCATTTAGTTAATTAGACATAGGCCCACGTAACTCAATTTAATTAATTTAGACTTAACCCATTTAATTTAAGCTCTTTTTCATAATTTATAGATTTAAGATCACTATTTAATTAAGACATGTAGAATTAGGCCCACTAATTTAAATACCTTTATAATATATAGAATTAGGCCTATTTTTTATTAAAAGTAATAGACTTAGGTTCATTTAATTAAAATCAAAAGGAATTAGGTCTTTAGGTTCACTTATACATTAAAACATGTAGACTTTAACTCATTTATTTAAAATCCATGTAGATTAGACTAACCTAGGGATTATGTGAATTATTGAATGCATTATTTACTTGTATATTTCATGACTAGTTTGCATTGGAGTTTATTATTTTGGGTTTATATGAAATTGCATGTAAATATAGGATAAAATAGTAATTCATAAAGTAATTCTAAATGAACACAAGACTGAAAGAAGTTGGTATTCCATATCCAGAATCTCCTGGTTATGGTGCTAGCTTTCTTTTAGGGAATCGAGTACCACCTTTTTGATTTGTCCTAGTTATTACCCTGGGTGGTGACTCCCATCTCCACGTCATGTCTTTGTGACAGTGGTTAGTGTGTTCTCTAGAGCCCTGAGCTCAAACAGTGCCACAGTTGCTAAAATCTTAGGCGCACACTAAACCCCGCCATCTACAAAGCCAAGATCCTAATTTTGGTCGAGCTTGTGGAGAAAATTCATGAAGGGAAGTTCATTGATTTTAGTCTTGATGATGAAGGTGTGCTATAGATCAATGGGAGATTGTGTGTTCCTGATGTGGATAATTTGAGAGATGAGATATTGGAAGAAACTCATTTTATAGCCTACAGTGTACATCTTAGTTCTACTAAGATGTACCATAATATTAAAGATCTTTAATGGTGGGATGGAATGAAGAAGGATGTAGCTGAATTTATTTCTAAGTGCTTGACCTATCGACAAGTGACAATAGAGCATCAAAAGCCTTCTTAAAAGCTTCAAACTCTTCAAATTCCTAAGTGGAAATGGGAAAGATTAACTATGAAATTTGTAACACGATTTCCTTGTTCTAAGGATGGATACGATTCCATCTAAGTGATAGTGGATAGGTTGACCAAGTTAGCTCATTTTTTGCTAATTAAAGCTAATTTTTAAGTGGCCAAGTTAGCTAGGCTATATATCAAGAATATTATGTGTCGTCATGGGGTGCCTATCTCCATTATTTTTAATAGAGGTTTGGTGTTTACCTCTTGATTTTGGCAGAAGTTACAAGAAGTGATGGGTACTAGACTTGATTTTAGTACTGCTTTTCACCCTCAAACAGATGGTCAATTTGAAAGAACAATCCAAACACTTGAAGATATGTTGAGGATGTGTGTGATGGATCTTGGAGGCAGTTAAGATGATCATTTGTTATTGGTAGAGTTTGCTTATAATAACAGCTACCATATCAATATTGAGATGATACCATATAAAGCAATGTATGAAAGGAAATGTAGATCTCCTCTATATTGGAATGAAGTCGGGGAAAGAGAATTGACTAGACTAGAAATTATCCAAGACACATCCGGGAAAGTTGCTTTGATAAAAAAGAGATTGGAAACAACAGTTAGCAGATAGAAGAGTTATACAAATGCGAAGTGCAAGGATGTGGAATTTCAGGTTGGAAACTATGTACTCTTGAAGGTGTCACCTAGGTTGAATTCGACTCAATATTTGCATACACAAAAGAACTCAAATTTTAATGAATAAGCTTAATTCAGAAAGCTCAAGATGTCTACTTCAAATGTGAAGAAGATAACTTTCTCATTATAAAGTCCTAAGGATGTCAAAGGCCTTCTTGAATCTCAGAGGTCGAATCAACTCAAGATATTCATACTTCATTTTAACTTCCAATAGAGTCCTAACTTATACACACTTAAACAAACAAATTAAATGCTCAAAATTAAGTTTGTTAAAATCAAAAGTAAGATTGATTATTGCTAAGGTCAACATATATATATATACTAGAATATCTTAAAATTTAATTATTTATTAAAATTAACATGAGTTATATAATATAAATATGATAATTATAATCTCTAAAATAGAGTATGTTGCGCACACCGCCTATATATATACCCAAAATAAAAACTAAATCAAAAAACTAAGAATAAAAAATATAAAAAATAAGGAAAAAATAAAAACATTTGAGAAAATAAGGAAAAAATAAAAAAATAAATAAAAAAAAAGAGAGAAAATTAAAAATAAATATAAGGATAAAATGAAAAAAAAAAAGGATAACAAAAAATATGGAAAAGGGAAAAATAAATAAAAAGAAAATAAAAAGAGAAAAAGATAAACAACAATAGGGAAAATAAAATAAAGAATTAAAAAATTTAAAATTTTTAAAAAAAGATAATAGAGAAAAAAATAAAAAAAGGATAAATTAAAAAGGAATAAGAAATAAGAACAAAATAAAAATAAAAATAAAAAAGGAATAAAAAATAAGAATAAAAAAAGAAAAAAGGAGAAAAAATTAAAAAAAATAATGAGGAACAAGGAGAATATAAAATGGAGTAAAAATGAAAAAAATAAAACAAAGAAAGACACTCCTGAAAATAGAAAGATACTCATGTAATTAATAAAAAAATATAGACATTTTGATGAAAACTGAAGCTCGAAACTAGAACATTTATATAATTTTCTCTATTTGCTTCTAGGCACCTTCAAATGAAAGTTTTGAGTCTAGGTACAATTAGGGTTGTAAAGCAGCTCGATGTTCACTCAATAAAAACTCGTTTGAGCTCATGTATTAAAGCTCATTTAATAAACAACTGAATATAAATAACAAAAATTTTGACTCGTGAGACTTCCAAAAAAGTCAAATAAAAGCTCGTAATTTTAATGTTTAATAATTTGATTTTAGATATGTAATATATAAATCCTTATTGTCAAAAATATTTTAAAAAATATATTATTAGAGTCAAATCATAATTTTTATTAAATATATTATAATTTATTTAATAAATAATTTATTTTTAATTTTTAATGTATAATTTTAATTTATAGTTTGAATTTTTTAAAATTTTTATACACTCATTTAAACTCATGAATAGCTTGTAAACACTAAATGTCATAGTGAATTCAATTCAAATTCAGCAATTATAAACAAATCAAACCCAAATTAGCTAAAGCTTGACTAGATTAAATCTCTAAATACAAATTGCATTCACATGGTTAATACAAAATAAAATTAAGAAAAAATTACATGTACCTTTCTGAATTGAAATCTTAATTACACTTACATTTGCAATATCTTTCAATTTTAATTCATCATCATTTGACTTCTCTACTAGAACACCTTAATTAGATCTTTTATTGTATAAAGATAAATTAGTGTAATTTCTATATTTTTATAAGAACATTAATTTTAGTTTGCTAGACTTATTAAGTTATAATTTTCTCAAATTAATAAACTTTTATCAAATCATTATTTATTTAACTTTTATGCTTAATTTGCTTAATTCATCTTTGAGATTTTTAGATCTTTAGAGTTAGTACTTCATGAGTTTGTTAAGAATTTTTAGTTTGTTAGCAATGGTCCTAAACTAGTGCTAAGTTATTGTTAATTATTGGTCGAATTCATAGTTTCACCATTGAACTTTATATGATTAACCTATGATACTCCTCAATTTTTATTATTTTGTATTCAATTTATAAGTTTTTATTTGGAATAACCTATATTTTACCTCATGCACTTTTTTTTCTTGGTTTACCCCATTTATTTTTATTTATACAGATAGAGTTCTTACAATTTTATTTTTTCTTAATTTACTCCCTCCACTTTTATTTTTGTTCAAATTAACCCCTTATACTTTTATTTTTATGAACATTAGGTCCTTTTACTTTTATTTTAACAATATTAACCCCCTTCAATAAATATATAATTATAAAAAATTTCATCAACTATTTTATAATTTAATTACTTATATTTTATTTTTAATATAAAGATTATACAAATACTATTTTATTTTAATTTAATTTTTATAATTGCAATTAATTAGTTAACAAAATCTTAAGCAAAACTCTACTAAATTTTATTTTAGTTTATTCTATTAAAATAAAATTTAGTAAAATCTTGCTTAAGTTTTTATTTTTATAATATTAGAGACAATTTTTGTTAACGAATAAATTACAATTATATTATTTACATTTAATTTTCATAAAAGTATTTGGCGCTTAATAGTATTTTTATAATCTTTAGATTAAAAATAAAACATAAATAATTAAATTATAACATAGTTGGTTAAAAGTTTTGAAATTATATTTATTGAAGGGATTAATAAAAGTACCAGAGATTAATGTGAATAAAAATAAAGGTATGATGACTCAATCTATACAAATAAAAGTAAAGGGGGTAAATTAAAAAAAATAAAAGTATAGGGAGCAAAATATGAGTTATTCCTCTTTATTTTAGACCTTTTTCACCTTTCAATTTATAATTTTTTATTTATTTAACTCATACAATATTGAAATAGATAAAAATTTAATTTCAATTGTTTTTAGATACATAAAATGCTCAAATTAGATTCAAAACATTGCATAAATAGAATTAAAAATTAATATAAAAATTAAAAAAATTATTTTTAACTATACTTTCTCTTTCATTAAACATTTTTTTAGTTTATATAAGTTTTTCTAGTATCCATATTAATATTAATTTATAAAATACTTTGATTTTATGTATTATAAGAGTTAGGATGGTTCAAAATAGAAGTTTAAAAGTTGAATAAAACATAATAAAAGTTTAGAAGTGTTAGAGATTAATTGAGTAAAGTTCATAAGTGAAACTATGCATTTGGCCTTAATTATTTGATGTTAAGTTTGTTGAGGAATTTTTTCCCTAATCTCCATCTTAAAATTCCAGCATATATAATTCTCATTACACATCTTCTTCTTGATCAACATCTATGTGGATGGATTCAACCATAATACTCTCTTACTAATTTCCTGAAAGAACCTAATAAGCTCCACCCTATTTTCAAATGAGGAAAAAGTGACATAGCCATACATTATAGTAGTAAAAAATAATTGTATGACTTTTGCACCACACGGTATAAACTTACCATTTACTTGGACTAATATTAATTGCAAATATCACCCAATTTGTTAAGAAAATAATTAAAGAAAAACGAATACACTCCAGGATGAGTCATTGTTCCTCATAGCTTGCCATTACTTTTCTTTGAAAGTAGCTAACCAAAAAGAAGCACGTAATCATATGAAACAAACCTTGTTGCTTAACTCATTACTCTTCACATTATATTTACCATTCTCTTCATCTTCAATTTACCTATCCTTAATCCATGTTTCTTTTCTTAACCCTTTGAGAATCAATTGACCATTATGGCTGAGACTTTCCTCACTCCTATGGTAGAAGGAGCTCTATCAAGTGTGGTTCCACTCATCGCTGCTAAAATCACTTATGCTTGGAATCTCGAGGATGACCTCTAAAAGCTTTAAGAATCACTCACTGTAATTCATGATCGGCTACAATATGCTAAGGAACAATAGATCAAAAAGGAACTTATCAGGCTTTTGGCTTAAGAAGCTCAAAGATGTAGCTTATGATATTGAGGATATGTTTGATGAGTTGGGCTATGACAATCTTCATCGAAAGGTGGAGATGCAAGATCAACAAAGAACAGAGGTAAGCCTCTTTAATTCATTCTCTAAAGTCACTCGTTATGCTAAAAAGGTTGTATTATATATCAAACTGGTGAACAAAATTAAGAATATAAAAAATTCCCTAACTGAGATTAAGAATGAAGCTATTATGATTCTTGAACTTCAAGTCTCATCATACAAAGATCGTGCACAGTCTCTTATATTAACTTGGATCGACCAAATAACAGACTCGATACTTGCCAATCCAGTTATAGGGAGGGATTGATATGTCTCTAAAATTGTGAACTTGCTGAGTTGCTCATATAACCAACAGGTTTTTAACATTGTTCCCATCATAGGCATAGGCGGTCTTAGTAAGACTGCCTTGGCCAACTAGTGTGTCAAAAACTAATGACTATAAAGCTTTTTTATTATGAAATATGGATTTATGTTTCTGACCATTTTTTTGAACAAAAATTATTTAAAGAAATATTGCAATGTCTCTGCAGAGATATTGAGGGATTGACTAACAAGGATGCAATCCTTTGCCAGCTCACAAAAAAGCTAGAGGACAAGAAATTCTTACTTATTCTTAATGACATGTGGGATGATGCCTCGAAGGGCTGGGAGTACTTAAACACACATTTATTAACTATTTGTAGGAAGAATGGAAATGTCATTATCATGACTACTCACAGTAAGGAAGTGGCATCTACAGTGAAGACTACTATTAAGTACAAGCATAATTTGAATGTCATCTAATGAAGATTGTTGGTCTATTATTGAAAGACAAGTGCATGCAAATGAAGGAGCACCATCCCTTCATAGTTGGAGACTATTGGAAAGGAAATTGCAAAAAAAAATGGAGTACCTTTAGCTGTAAAAGCTTTAAGTGGGATGTTGAATTCTGAGAGAGAAAAGATTCTCCCATAACAGCCTAGCAATATTGATGTTTGTTGTTTAAGTCAAAGGAGTGATAAGGTAGTTCAAAAAATAATAAGAGATAAGGTTGGATGCTCTAACAATAATACCCACATCAGTGGAGTATTGTTGGAGGATATAACAGTTTCAAGAAAAACAAATTCAAACCAAGATGGTAATATAAAATTAAATAAGATAAGTTCAGCACCTTTAAAGATATAGTTTGTTATAGATATTAGTCTTCTACTTGGAGTATTTATATATATTTCATAGTGCTCATTTTTCATATAGTACTCTAACAATTACAATTCCTTTGAATAAAATAAAAGTCTATTTTTTTCTCTCTAAGCATATGCATTCTCATTTTCTTGTTGGTTTCAAAGCTTGTTAGCACTTAGTATCACACAAGTTTTCTCATCATGACTTCATTATCTCTAAATGTTGGAAACTTCATCACACTCAAACTTACCTCATCCAATTACTCATTATGGCATGAAAAAGCATTGGCTCTTATAAAAAGTCAAGAACTTATTAGTCATCTCATAAATAAAGACCTAGCTCCTTCTAAATACATAATATGAAATTCATACAGGACTACAGAAATAAAAAGCTCCACAACAAATCTAATAGATGAATTCATTTCTTGGCGAAAGTATGATTGTTTTATTCATGGGTGGATTATTGGAACACTCTTTGAAGAAGCTCTTGGCCTAGTTGTTGGTTTAAACACAGCACTTGTAGTTTGGGAAGTATTAAAAAAGGGTTAATGTACGGGTGGGTACCCAACTTTGCACTTATTACATTCTGGGTACTAAAGTTTAATCGATTTCTTTTCATATACCCAACTTTAATTTAAGTATCATCCATCAGTGACCTAGTGGCAAGATGATGATGTGGCAGCTGGTAAAAGAATATTTCTAAAATATTTGCCATGTCACCTAAGCATAGTCATCAATTTTTAGGGGTTAATTGCAATGGTGGTCACCCAAATTTACTTTTGTTTCTTTTTAGTCAACTAACATTGATTTTATTTCAAAAAGGGTACTGTTAAAGATTTGTAGTCTTTTGAATTTCTCTTAAAAATCATTTTAATCCCTCAATCTCCTTATCTTTTCAATTTAGTGTAGAAATTATAAAAGGTTTGAAAGTTTACTTCTCCTAGGCTATGATACCACTCAGGATGAGTCTGCTTTTACTAAGTAGAATCAAAATAAGTTTCAAATTTTTCCTTATTTCCTATAAATGCATATAAAACTTGGACTTATTTACAAAAAGGAAAAAAGCTTGAATTCTAAATTAAAATAGTAATTATGGATTATTTAGGTACCATAAAATTTTTTAAGTGATTGCTATGAAATTAAAGAGAAGTTTAATATCCAAAAACATAGAAATTAAAAGTTTGGTAACTAAATTGAAATAAAGTTTGGTAGCCTCCTATGAATTAGATGCTAAATATTAATGATTAGGCATGGGTGACGTGGCAAATATTCCCAAAATATTCTTTTGCCAGTTGTGATGTCATTATTCTATCATTAGGTTATTGGCGGATGATACTTAAATTAAAGTTAGATACTTGAAAAGAAACTGATTAAACTTTAGTACCAAAATGCAATAAGTGTAAAGTTGGGTACCCACTATATATTTAACCCTATTAAAAAATGCTTATACACAAGATTCATAAGAACATGAATTTACTCTATGACAACAGTTGACATACCTCCGCATAAAATATGACAAATCCATTGGAGAACACATTCATATTTTCAAAGGTTTAAATGACAATCTTATGGCCATTGAAAAAGTTATTTCTGATAAAGAAAAAGTTTTTTGTCTTCTTACTAGCCTTGGCTCTTAATATGAGACCTTTACAACCACCTTGACGAAACCACTAAGACCTTCATATTCTAAGCTAATATCACATCTTCAAAATCTTGATCAATGATGAAATTGGTTCTATAGATGTATTGATGGTTCAACTTCACAATTCACTCCATAAGTGGCATTCTATGGGAAATAATAAAAGTCTGCTTTATGGTATCATGATAATATGTAAAGATTCACCTCTACTGGTCATGGATTTCAGACTCAACAATGTAGGGATTATACCTCAAGCAACAAATATAATCTTTCTTCTATCAACTAGCAATGACGACCTCCACCACTAAGTGAACATCGCATGACTCAATCCAAAAGGGACTTGTACTGAGAAGAAAAATGCTAATATTATAGAACCATAGGTCATATTACCAAAATTTATTGATGGATGCTAAAAGGGTTTACTCAACATAACAAAATTCCATAAGCTCTTACAGCTCTAACTTTGGACAACACCATAGTTGAAACTGAGTGGACTTCTGACATTGAAGCTTCTAATCATATAACAAGTAAGCCAAGTATGTTAATAAATATTTGCAACACTTGTGGTATTCATTTAGTTATTATAGGAGATGGCTCATCATTACCAATTACCGGTATAAGTGATTTATGTATTAAGAAAAAACATATCGCCTTGCCTCTTTATAATGTGTTGTTAGTGCTTGACTTAACAAAAAATTTGCTTTCTATAAGTCAATTAACTACTCAATTCCCTATCAATTGTGAATTTTCTAATGTTGATTTTTTTGTTAAGGAATAAAAGATAGGTCAACCATTAATCATAGGGAGATGTAAGGGTGATCTCTATGTCTTACCCACTTCACCGAAGTTGCATTTTTCTCATCAGTTCTAATATGGTTCAACAAACATTTGGCATCAATGTTTAAGATATCCTCAAATTTTTAGCTTTGCAATAATTAATAAAAAAAAAAGGATTGATTGATGTTTTAGGATCTACAAAAACTGAACATTTATATGATAGTTGTCAATTAGGCAAATTTAGTAAATTACTTTTTTATTTTTCTGAACATTCTAGTTCTAGTATCTTTGACAAAATTCATTGTGATTATGGAGACCTACCTATGTTCTTTCTATTGGTAATTTTATATTATATGCTTGTTTTTGTTGATGAATTTTCTAAGTATACTTGGATTATTCCATTACAACACAAATCTAATTTTTTTCACTACTTTTCAAACCTTTAACCAATATGTAAAATGACAATTCAACAAAAATAAAATAAAATTTTTCATTCTGATAGAGGAGAAGAGTTTATCATCTCAAAACTATCTTCTCACTTTCTCACAATAGGCATCATTCATAAGGCATTTTGTCCATATACTCCTGAATAAATAGGTATGGTTGAAAGAAGACATAGAATTATTTAAGAACTTGGTATGACTATGTTATTTCATTGTGGTGCACCTTTGTTTTTATGGGTAGAAGCTTTCACTACTGTTGTCTATCTTATTAATCATCTACCTATATATGCCCTTGATTTTGACACAGCATATTTTAAATTGCATGGTACTCATCCGGTTTATTCTTCCCTTTATGTGTTTGGCTCCAAATGCTTTCTTTATACTTGGGGACACACGATGTAATAAGTTTTATCCTAAAACCATTCCTTTTTTTTTTGTAGACTATAGTGATAAATATAAATGGTATAAGTGTTTTCATCCTCAAAGTAAAAAAAATTTTTATTCTAAGCATGTTGTTTTTTATGAGCTATGCTTCCTATATAAGCCTAGTCATACTTCTATTATATTATTTACTCAACTACATATTATTAATATTTTTTATTCTTGGCTGCCACATACTGATTTTGCTCTTAATACAGGTTCAGACTCAGAAATTTCTTTTACCACCAGTAGCAGCTCACATTTCTCTTTCTTCATTAGCAACATCTACTATATCTACACTTGATGTTTCTTCTCCAACATTGCATGTCACCCAAGAGCCTTCCCTATTACATGCAGCTAACCCTTCTTCCACTTCAACTTCTATGCCTCAGTCAGTCCCTATAACATAGTATGTGCTCCCATCATCATCATAAACTGCACAAAGTGAACTCAAACTCTCTCTTGCATAACCATATCAATCTTCACAGGTAGCTCTCTCGTACCATAGTAACTCATTCTCAAGTTGGAATTGTTAAACCTAATCCTAAATATGCCTTATCCAGTATCACATTTGTTGATATTCCTTCTGAACCATATAACATTCGATTAGCATTAGCTCATCATAGTTGGAAGGCAATGATGAATGAAGAGCTTGCTGCCATACATTATAATCACACATGGGCAACTTATTCCTTGCACTTTTAATATGCATGTCATTGGTTCTAAATCAGTTTTCAAAACTAAACTTAAAGATGGTACTCTAGATTGTCTCAAGGCTTAAGTTGTGGCCAAAAGGTATCATCAAATTATAAGGTTGATTACACTAAAACATTTTCTCCAATTATCAAACCTAGAACCATTCGAATGGTCATCTCTCTTGCACTTGTTCAGCATTGGCCACTTCGCTAACTTGACATTAAAAATGCATTTTTATATGGATACATTTCAATATATATATATATATGGAGCAACATCCAGGAATGGTAGACCCTCAACATCCTTAACATGTGTGCAAGCTCCAACGTGCTATTTAAGGTTTGAAATAAGCACCTAATGCTTAGTTTTATCATTTTAGTTCTTTATTACTTAATTATGGTTTCTTTTATAGTTTAGTTAATCCATTGTTATTTATTTTTCATTCATATCAAGGATCACTAATATCACTTTTATATGTCGATGATGTCAAGTATAACTGTCAAAGATATTGTAAATGTATACTTTCTTACTAATAGGTTGTTGTAGTTTAGGATGTGATTAGATACTTTCCAAAGTTTGGACTATAATTAAGGAATGTCTTATGATGTACCAGTGCTATATAATTGGAAGGACAACTCAATGAAACACACACAATTTCATACAAGAATACTCTTCTTTTGTTATGGTATCAGAGCCCTTGGGGCTTCTTGTTCTTCCTCTTGATTGTGCATTCTCTTCTTGATTCATCATCTGTGAAGCATTTTTTTTTAGTTCTCTTAATATCGTATTCATGGAGAAATCAGAGATAGTTTGTGTCAATTTTTCAGGAAAGAATTATTTTTCTTGGGAATTTCAATTCCAAATTTATGTTTAGGGAAAAGAATTATGGGGGATCGTTAATGGCACGGACAGCAAGCCTACTGATCCGATCAAAGTCACTGAGTGGATAGTAAAGGATGCTTATATTAAGAGTTGGTTGTTACAGATTATTGATTCTTCTCTTGTTCTCAATCTAAGACCTTATAAGACAGCCAAAGCTATGTAGGGATTATCTCAAGAAAGTTTATGCCCAAAATAGCTCAGCTAGGCTTTTTCAATTGGAATATGAAATGTCCAATTATGCGCAAGGAAAATTGTCTATTTAGGACTATTATTCTAGTTTTGTGACATTGTGGACTGAATATACAAAAATTATTTATGCTTCGATGCTAGAGACATCATTAGAAGTTGTTAGTACTCTTCATCAGACCGGTTAAAGAGATTAATTTTTAATGAAACTCTAACTAGAGTTTGAAGTTGTAAGATCAAATTTATTGCTCAAAACACCTTCTCCATCTGTGGATGATTGTCTGAATGAACTACTTTGAGAAGAGCAGCGTCTTATGACACATACTACTTTAAAGCAACAAGGGAACTATGCTAATGTTCTCAATGTTGCATATGTTGCACAAGGTAAATTGCAAGCTTAAAATATGACCAACATCCAGTGTTACAAATGTAAGGAATTTTGGCACATTATGGATCAATGTTCCAAAAAATTTTATAATTATTGCAAAGTGAAGGGGCATTATTTCAAAATGTAGGAAGCGTCCATAAAATCAAAATTCGAGTGTTTTTCATGCCTCAACTACCAACATGGCGACTCCTCCTTAATAAATCAACATCATCTCTTACATAAGAGAATATTCAGCAAATGGTTGTCTCATCCCTTTTTTGCTCTTGGAATCACTGGTAAAAATAAATCCTTATCTAAAATCTGGTTTTTTGACTCAGCTGCTTCAAACCATATGACTTCATCATATGATAATTTGATTAATGTCAAAAAATATAATGGCCATTTAAAAATTAAGGACTACTAGTGGGAATCGTATTCTTATTATTGCTACTGGCGATATTTTCTTCCTCTCCATCTATGAAAAATGTTTTCATTGCTCCTGATTTATATGCTAATCTGCTTTCAATTGGACACTGGTAGAGAATAAATGCAAAGTTACCTTTTCACCTTCTGGTTGTGTTGTGCAAGTGTTGGCATCAAGGAAGACTGTAGCTAAGGGACCTAAATGGAGCCGACTCTTTCCCACTCCATTTCAATGAATCAAAAAAGCCTATGAATGTGTTTTCTTTTCTTTCTTGTTTTGTCCAACCTGAGCACAAATTTTGGCATGTGATGTTAGGCTATCCAAATGATAGGACTCTTTCATTCATGCTAAAATCTGGTGTGTTAGGAAATAAACTTCCATATAAAGATGTTACTTTTGATTGTTCTACCTGTAAATTAGCTAAGAGTAAAAACACTTCCTTTTCCTTCTTATGATATACAAGTCTCTCATTATTTTGATTTAATCCATAGTGATGTTTGGGGAATTTCACCTATCATTTCTCATGATCAGTATAAATATTTTATTACATTTATTGATGATTATAGCCATTTTACTTAGGTCTATTTTTTGTGATGCAAATTTGATGTCTTTGAGTCTTTCTAAAAATTTCTAGCTATGATTAAAGCTCAATTTTCCAAAAATATTAAAATTTTGCATACTAACTCATGTGGAGAATATATATCTTAGCATTTTTAAGATTTCCTTTAATAAAATGGCATTATTTCTCAAAGAAGTTATCCTTATACACCCTAGCAAAACAGTGTTGCCAAACGTAAAAACCAACATCTCCTTGATGTGGTTCGTTCCTTACTCATTGAGTCTTGTGTTCCATCAAAATTCTGGGTTAAAAGCCTTGTCTACTGCTATCAATTTAATAAATCATCTTCCTAAACCTACCCTTCAAAACAAAATGCCATATTACCTTCTTTATCAAGAGTAGCCTACATATCATTATCTTCACCCATTTTGGTGTGTTTGCTTTATTTTTCTTCCCTCTTATGACCATACTAAACTTTCTCCTCAATCTGTCAAATGTTCTTTTCGCGGCTATACCCCACATCAAAAAGGTTATATGTGCTTTGATTTTATCGCTCAACGGATTTGTGTTTCTCGCAATGTTATTTTCTTTGACCAACAATACCTTTTTCCTTTACTTAATGTCCTAACTAATGATTCTACTCATTCTCTTCTGCCTGCTTTTGAGGATATGATTCCTGAATCTCATTCCCATTCTCTTGCTCTTATTATGTGATTTCAGCCTTACCTTGTTTATACCCGTCGAAATCAAGATAATATCCAATACGGAGATTCAGTTCTCGAACTCTCTCATAAACTGGTCCCTGAAACAAGTTTGCTACTATTACCACCTATGTCTTCCTTGCCACCAGCACCTGCCAGTGATCTGCCTCCCCTTAAGAGATCCATTTGCATCTCACATCCACTAGATAGGTATGGTTATTCTCCTGAAAGATTTGGTTATCATAAATCTATGATTGCTACAGTTTCCTCCATTAAAATCCTAGGATCATACTTAGAAGTAATACAACATGAATGTTAGTGACAAGCTATTTAGGAGGAACTTAATGCTTTGCACCATAATCAGACTTAGGACATTGTAACTTGTCTTTTTAATGTTACTCCTATTGGTTGTAAATGGGTCTTCTCAGTCAAACTAAAATTTGATGGATCACTTAATCGGTATAAGGCTCACTTGGTGGCTTTTGGAAATCGACAAGAATATGGGATTGACTATGAAGAAACATTTGCTCCATTTGCCAAAATGACTACTGTTCATACAATATTGGCTTTAGCAGCTTCTCAAGACTGGTCTATTAATCAGATGGGTGTAAAAAATGCATTCCTCCATAGGGATTTAACATAGAATATTTATATGCATTCTCCATCTGGTTTAACAACTGCTGCACATGAGGTATGTCACTTGAAATGTTCCTTATATGGGCTTAAACAAGCTCCTTGTGCTTGGTTTGCAAAATTCAAAAAGACTCTGCTTAATTTTCTCTTCATATAAAGTCAGTATGATCCTTCACTTTTTATTGCAAGACTCCTCATGGAATTATTCTATTGCTTGTATATGTGGATGATATTTTAATTACTGGTTCTGACATTGACAAAATTCATGAACTGAAAATATCTCTACATGATTCTTTTCACATGAAAGATCTGGGTTCTTTTGTATATTTTTGGGTTTAGAAATTCATAGAAACAAGAAAGGTATTTTTGTTAATCAGTATAAGTTTCTCAAGGACATAATTCAGTTAGCTGGATTAAACAATACTACTTTAGTAGATACACCCATGGAATTAAATGTCAAATATCGCAAAGATGAAAGTGCTCTTCTCCAGGATCCTACATTGTACCGGTGCTTGTTGGAAGTCTAGTTTATTTGACAATCACTAGACCAAATATATCCTTTATTATTAACTCGATGAGTCAATTTATGGATTCCCCATGACATTTACATATGGTTGTTGTGAAGCAAATAATTCACTATTTGTATAGTACCCCTCATCATGGTCTTTTTTTTCTAACTCGCTTTTCTCTCTTGATATAGTTACTTATAGTGATGCTAATTAGGCGAGGTGTCCTGATACGTGTTACTCTACAACAGGATAGTATGTATACTTGAGTGATGCTTTAATTTCCTGGAAATGTAAGAAACAAGACAAACCCTCCAAATCCTCAACTGAACTAGAGTATCATGCCATGTATGCCACATGCTCAAAAATTACTTGGTTACATGATATGCTCTTTGAATTGGGGGTACCAATAAATTGATCCTACTCCTTGCCATATTGATAATACTAATGCTATTCAAATTGCAACAAATCCTTTCTTCCATGAGCATATAAAGCATATTAAAATCATTTGTCATTCTATTCAGGAATCATTGGATAATAATTTTATTACACTTCCTCATTTTTCTACCAATCAATAGATCGTCGACATCCTCACCAAGCCTCTCCCTTCTGCTCGACATCAGTTTTTCATACATAAATTGATGCTACTTGATTCACCTACATCAATTTGAGGGGGGATGTCAAGTATAGCTGTCAAAGATATTGTAAATATATACTTTCCTAAGAATAGGTTATTGTATTTTAGGATATGATTAGATACTTTCCAAAGTTTAGACTGTAATTAAGGAATATATTATGTTGTACCAATGCTATATAATTGGAAGGATAACTCAATAAAACACACATAATTTCATACAAGAATACTCTTGTTTTGTTAGATGATATACTTCTTATAAGGTCAATATTGCCTCTTATTGCAACATTTATTCAGCTTTTAAATAAGGAGTTTTCCATGAAAGATTTGGGACCTATTCATCACTTCCTTGGTATTAAGATTTTGTAAACTAATGATGGTCTTTGTTTATCCTAGTCCCACTGTGCTCTTACCACACTTGAGTGATCTGTTATGGTAGATTATAAGCCCATCTGTACACCACTAAACTCAAAGGCCAAGTTCCCTTTAACTGATACTCCTTTTATTAATCCAAGTCAGTTTCAAAGAGTTATTGGTGCTCTTCAATATTTTACTCTCATACGATGAATCTTTCTTATAGTGTTAACTTTGTCTCTCAGTTTATGCATGCCCCTATTATTGCACACTATAAATTGGTTCAATGTATTTTATGTTATGTCAAAGGCACTATTGATATAGGTTTACATTTCATTTTCAACACTACACTTGATCTTTGTGCTTATTCTAATGCAGATTGGGCAGGCTGTCTCACTACTAGACGTTCCACTACTAGTTATTGCACCTTCCTTGGGAGTAATCTTTTTTTTTATGCAAAAAAATAACATACCATCTCTCACTTAAGTACCGAAGCTGAGAATTAAGCCATGGCCAACACTACAGGAAAACTTACTAGCTCACTTTCCTTCTTAAAGATTTATGTATTCCTTTGCCATCTCCTCTAATACTATACTAAGATAATCTCAGTACTCTTCATTTGATAGTTAATACCATAGTTACCTGGTATGTAGTATGTTTTGATTCGTGGTACCAGTATTAATACTTGGAACTCCAGTGTCAATATATACAATACTCTGGGGGTAGGCTTAGCCGGTTCATTTTTTTGGTATGTGGTACGTCAAACATATATTTTTGGATTGTTTAATAAATAATAATGAGTTTTTTTATTTAGAATAATTATAACAAAAACTAAAAAAATCATACATATATATGTAATGATCAAACATAGTTTATAATTTATTATTAAACTTTGATGTTGTTGATGCATATTAGTAACACAAAACATAGTTAGAAAACCATAAGAAGTTCATAACTTAGTAATTTTATCAAGTCACTTAGAGCCAACTTAATTTCTTTAATTTCTTCTTCCTTAGCATCTTGTTCTCTCTTGCATTTGATGGTTTTTGTGCTTTTTGATATTTGAGGAATAGTTATTAGTTAGGAATGGGAAATTTTCTTTTTTATTGGCTTATTTTTTCAACCTTTATTACTTATTAATATTTTTTTTCTTTTAAAAAAATTGGTACTCTATTTTTAGACATCCGGATCGAGTACCAAAGAGATTCAGAACTTAAAAGTACCATGTTTTGGTACTCAAGTACTATATCATGGTACTTGGGGGGCATGAGAGTTCCTGATAACTATGGTTAACCCTATGTTCCATGCTCGAAGTAAACATATCAAATTAGATTACCATTTTGTGTGCAAATGCATTGCTCTTGGCTCTTGTTACTCAGCACATCTCCATTAACCATCATATTGTAGACATTTTTTCTAAACCCTAGCTAAAGCTGCTCTTGCTTATTTTTGCACCAAACTCTGCCTTCAGTCTCGACATAGTTTATGGGGTATTCGCCCGCAACAATCTAGCAACGTTGATGTTTGTTGTTTGATAAGGTAGTTCAAAAAATCAAGAGAGATAAAGGTTGAATGCTCTAACAATAATAACCATATCAGTGGAGTACTGTTAAAGGATATAACAATTTCAAGAAAAACAAATTCAAACCAAGATGGTAATGTAAAAGATGAGATAAGTTTAGCACCTTTAGAGACATAGTTTGTTATAGATATTAGTTTTCTACTTGGAGTATTCATATATATTTCCTAGTGCTCATTTTTCATGTAGTACCATAATAATTACAATTCCTTTGAATAAAATACAAGTCTATTTTTTTTCTCTCTAAGCATATGTATTCTCATTTTCTTCTAAAAGGAAGCTTGGTTGTCTATTAAGAATAGTGAAGTTCTAAATGCAGTAAAAGGAAAGGAAAATGTGAAGGTTATATTGAAATTGAGTTTTGATCACTTGCCTTTATATTTGAAACCATGCTTTGTTTATTGTTCAATTTTTCCAAAAGATTTTTTTATCGAAAAGGAGGAATTAATTCAACTTTGGATGGTTGAAGGTTTTCTTGAGCCACCCAATGTGGATGTGGGGATTGTTAAAAAAAATAAGTGGATTTGGAGGATAGGTATTTTAATGCCTTATTTTATAACTCCTTTTTTCAAGATATAGAAAGGAATACATTAGGTACTATTGTAGGATGTAAAATGCACGATCTTGTGCATGATCTTGCAATGTCACTTTCCAAGTCTGAAATATTAACTTCATAAAGTTATTCACAAGGTAATGTGGACTTGTCATGCATTCGCTATGTTAATATAAATAGTGAAGATGTAAAAAATGGAGTGGCATTTTTTAATGAGGGTGATAAGAAGTTTATGTACTATATTCTTACTAATGAAGAATGATGTGTTTAATGAATCATAGAAGTTCAAATATTTGCAAAGTCTAAAAATGAAAGGTTTTGCAATTGTAAGGTTACCATATTCAATTAGTGAGTGGAAATACTTGAGATTTCTTGATGTTCAGACACTAAACTTAAAGTGATGCCTAAGTCCATCACCAAGCTTTACAATCTACAAACATTTAGATAGCTAGAGTAATGAGTCACTTAAGGAGCTTCCTAGAGGGAAAATGAAAATTTTGGTAAGCTTGAAGCATATCGAATTTAGTTATGATTAGTAGATGTCGAGTGGGTTTGGGAGGCTAACCAACCTTGAAAGGTTGCCAATGTTTATTGTGGGTAGTGATACAGGAGGTAGCAGTGAGGAATTAAAGTGCTTAAATGAGCTAAGAGGGGAGTTGAGGATAAAACAGCTTAAGAAGGTTAGAGATAAAGAACAGGGAATAACAGCCATAGAATTTATTTGGAGAAAAGATAGAGAAGGAAGATATAGCAATTATGAAGAGGTGTTGGAAGGACTCTACACTCACTCAAACATAAAGAAGATAAAGATCAAAAAGTACGCAAGTTAAAAATTTTCCAGCATGGGTAATGAAGATGAAAGTTGCAAATAATGGTTCTTATAGTTTCAAACTGTTTTATAGTCTAGGGGAGCTAGTATTGATGAATTGCAATTTTTGTGAACAAATTCCAAGCTTAGGAATTCTTCTGAATCTTAGATATCTTGAAATAGATGGGATGGAAAAAGTGAAATGTATAGGGAATGAGTTTTCAATGATCAATGACAATGGCAGTGGATCGAAGCTGTTTCCTAAATTAACAAAAAAAAAAAAAAAAAAACTCATTTTATGGGAATGGAGAATTTAATTGAATGGAGGACACCATAACTAGGTGAGGGTAAGAGAGTTGAAGAATTATTTCCTTCCCTTGAAGAAGTGAGAATTAGAGATTGTTATACTTTAACCAACTTCAAAATAACCAATAGTTCATCACTTGTCAACCTTGAAATTAAGAGATGTGATAAATTGAGTAATTTATTTGATAAAGTGGATTCCTCCTTCCCTTCTTTTACACTATGCATGGCAACTATAGAGGGGAAGGGAATGAAGTTATTTTAAAGGGAAAGGAGGGGGAGGAGAAGAGAAGGAAATAAAAATTATAGATTTTTGTTATGTTTGGTAACTTAAAATTAATTAATAAAAGGAAAAGAATGAGAAATGTTAAAAAAGAAAATAAGATTTTAAATTACAATGTATTTTGGAGTTGAAATCTTTTACACCCGTCTTTGAGGCGTAGTCAATTTTACCTTGTATAAGAGGAATAATTCTCCTTCAATTTTCTTTCTTTTTTATTAACTTTTAATAGCCAAATATCACAATATCTAATGACCCTCATGTTTCATTCCCTTTCCCCTTATATTTCCCTCAATCCATAGTTTGGTTATAAGTAGATGTTTAAGTTTAACAGGTATTGCAACAAGGCCACTACAGTAATTCACTTCTTTGGAGAATTTGGATATATTTGGTTGTGAAAGGCTGGCATCAATTCCGGAAGAGTTAGGGAAATTGATTTGTTTTACTCATTTGGGAATATTATATTGTGGGAGATTGAGTTATTTTTCCAAAGGAGATTTTAGGCAGCCTCATACGATTGGAGTTATTAAGTGTTAGCAAATTGTCAAAGGAGTTGGATGATTTCTCTTACCTCAATTCTTTAATCTTTCATATTCTCATTAGAATCAGGTCTCTGCCAGATCAACTTCAACACCTCACTTCCCTCAAATTTTGGAGATTAGGGACTTCAATCAAATGGAAGCTTTGCCAGAGTGGTTAGGAAACCTTTCTTCCCTTCAATCCCTTTCTATTTCTTGGTGTAAGAATCTAAAGCATCTACCAACAGCAGCAGCAATGAAATGCCTCTCCAAATTAGTGCATCTACGGATTTTAAATTGTTCTCATGATCTTGAGGAAAGTTTAACTAAGCGGAATGGCTTTGAATGGGACAAGGTTTCTCATATTCTTCACGTATATTGAGATCGCTTATAGGAAGGTAAACATTCTCTTATTATTCTCTATATCAAACTCTATCTATTGAATTCATTGTTTTGAGTTGTTCTTAATAACATATCTGCTTGTTTATTAATTTTTCTCTGTTAGGACACACATCATTTTGGATTCTCAGGCTCGATCAAGCTGTTGCAGTGGAAATTAAGCTGCCTAACAATAAAGCTTTTACATTAAATGTGGCTTCTTCTTTAGGCATAAAAGCAGAATGATTATTTAGGGAATGCCACTGTTTCAAGGTACCGATTAGTACTTACACTTAATGGAGCGATTAAATTAGGTAACTTACATAATCAGATAATTGATCCCTTCCAATAAGTTTTGTACTATTATGCATGCCTTATCCAAATTATTGCAGCAGCATTCATCTATGTTAACTCTAATTTCACTTGCTCATTTCAGGTCAGGGGAAACATTAGAAGCTGCAAGACAACTCGACCCTGAAAAGGAATGAATTCCCTTTTGCAAACATTGCAGCATGCGATGGTCTTGTCTCAAGTTTCACTGTCCTGTTAGTCTAATGTTTCATGAGTTTCTTGGTGATCCTTTCTGCTATTATTCTTGTAAAGGATACTTTGTAATGATTATAATCCATGTAAAAGCTCCAAATTTTGTAGAAGATTTGGAGAAGTTAGCAAATTGTGGTAGAGCTTATAGTTAGGCAACCAACTTCCTTAGATTAAGGGGAGTTAGTAAGTAAGCCGCTGTGATGAACTTTTTTGTTGTGTAAATATTTATGCTATAGCTAATGAAAGATTAACCTTTTCCAGCTCTATAATTTGCAATTTTCCTCTATAAATTAAGTCCAAAATACCAACACACTGCCCACTGCCTGTCTCATCTCCATTATGAGCACTGAGCAGAAATCAACTGTAGAAGGGCATACCATTGTAGAAAACGTCTGTACATAAAGAAAACCCAACATAAAGGACCAAAAATCCCTTACTAGTGATGTACTGGAAATAATAACTAAAGAACAAACAGCCAAAGGAAAGGCTTACCACTAGCCTGAAAATATGTAGCACCATCAACTGTCATACAACAACTCCGCATTCTGAAACTATGGCAACTCTTGTTAGAATAAGCCTTCTAATTTCACATTCCTTGGCTCAAGTCTCACCAGAAGGCCCATGGCTGGTTATGGCAATGGCTAACGAGTTATAGGTTCATTAGGTATCATTTCTGTCCACTTATATTTTGTTATCAATTGGTGGATTACGAACAGTTACTCGATCCTTGCAAACTCTGCTTCAGCACAAATCCTTGGCCCTGCGTACGTACGTGAACCGAGGGAAAGTTTTCGATGGAAGCATCGAGCCAAGATTCAAAAATGTTGCAGTTGAAAGTTCTAGAAAACACCACACCAGGACTATACACATCAGATTTTGCAGTTATTGCACTGCTTCTAATGTCGATGTATCCAGGTGTTCCTATTAATGTCTCTGTTAGGGACATTTGGTAATCGTGTTCTATCTCAGGAACCTCAAATTTGAAACTCTTGTTGTCCAATTCTTGTCGACAAAAATATTAAAAGACCTGTTATCTCTATGAATTAACGTGAAAGTATTGAATTCCTCTTGCATCTTCTAATGCATCAACGTGAAGGTATTGAATTCCTCTTGCAACATAACCTATTACAATTCTTATTTATCTCCTTATTCTCCATAAAAGGAGGAGGATGATAGCACCTCAACACCATATTAGTAGAGAAAGGGGTAAGCAATGGATGCATGTAACTTGCAAGTATATATCACATCCAGATCTCTACATAATCTTAGCTGATAACAAAAAAATTGTGAAATGAACATTGTAAAAGGAAAACGATTGCCTATTTCAGGTGTGTTGATTAAATAATTCGATTTCTAGCTAGATTAGTGTCAACTGACTGAAGATACTTTTGTTGTTGCCATGCATTTTCTCATTGCCATATCATCTTCATTGAAGTCCACACGTTGGCATTCATCCATATATACTCTCCTGAAAGATTTATTAATTTTGCAGAAGAACCGAAATCTGAAAGCAGCTAATTTTCTTTTACAATTCAGTACAGAATGAGATCAGAAACAATAGTTAATGATCAGAAAGCATAATACTTAACTGAGATATATGTTGTTATTGACTTGGTGACAGAGTCAGCACTGTTATATTATCATTATTTAATGTAAACTACCTGGCAATAGTTGCAGGTAGAATCAATAGTGGCAGCTTCAAATGAAAATTCCAAGAGTCTAGATACAATCAACATTTACAAGGTCACTATACTAATAACAATAAAAATTACCTTCCGTATGTTTATCTCATTGTCTACGAATTCTTGTTGATTGTTTGATGCTTCAGGTCAAGTTCATCTCATCCTCAACACTACTACCAACGCATAGAGCCAAGCTTCTCTCCAAATTAGAAACTACGTCACTCATAGTTCGCCTGCTTTTCCCTTCCAAATTCACAGTGAACTTCAGTATATGCCACCAGCTCCAGTGCATCTGCTTTGTTTAGATCCTGTGGATGAACCCCGAGAGTCAAAAACCTCAGCTAATTTACTAGCTATGATACCAGGCACGGCAAAGTCCACAACACCCGTTAGTGTGCTTCCTCCGTTCACATAATTTTTGAACATAGCTCTCTTCCCAGTCAAAAAGTTCTTATAATACCACACCAAAACTATACGCATTGCTTTCTGAAGTTATTGATCTTCCACTATAGTACCCAGGCTCAGCATATCCAACTGTTCCTACCAACTGTTCCTACCGCCTCTTTTGACTTGTCATTCTATTAGAAGGAACTTCTTATCTTATGATCCATCACATTTTTGTTACATCTAATTGATTTTGCTTGCTAAATTTGTATTGATCAATAGCTTTTCATCTCCACCACGTCTCATTAACATTAGACTAAATTGCTCTTTCTCTTCTTATTCTTCAGAGCTACTAGCTAGCATTCATTAAAGACAAGCTTTGCTCCAAATTAGCAACTACATTAGTCATGCTCGGTCTGTTCTTCCCTTCCAAATTCACACAATGAAGTGCTGTATATGCCACCAGCTCCACTGCCTCTACTTCATTTAGCTCTGGAGGACCGACCCTAGAGTCTAGAACCATAGTGCCTTCACCTGACATAATTAAAGGCACTACAAAATCCACTAGGCTTGTTGGTGTGCCTTCACTGTCATCAGTATAAAACGTTGCTTCCTTTCCTGTCAAAAGCTCTAATAGCACCAACCCAAAACTATATACATCACTCTTTGCAGTTAATATATTTAGACTACAGCACTCTGGATCAATGTAGCCAACAGTTCCTACTGCCTGCATTGACTTGTACTCATTTTCTGTTTCAGGAGCATTCAAAGACGATAAAAAATTTGCAACTCTGGCCGTCCAATTTGCGTCGAGCAAGATGTTTAGAGAATTTAGGTCTCTGTGAATTACAGGTGGAACTGCGTAATTGTGAAGATATTCAAGCCCTCTAGCAGCATCTAGTGCAATCTTGATCCTCATTTTCCATGAATTGATTACATTACCTTTCTTTTCATTCTTGTTCTTGTCATGTACATAATGATACAAACTTCCATTCTTGATGTACTCATAAACTGAAAGCAACTCATCCTCATCTTTATAATACCCAATAAGCCTAACTAAATTTTTTTGGTGAAGCCTTGACAACACTCCCAATTCAGATTCAAAAGCCCTTTGTTGCTCTTCAGAAAACTGAGCTTCTTGACCTTTCTTTCCTCTCGTTACAGCAACTTCCCCACCATCTGCTAGTTTCCCTTTATAAGCAACAGCAAATTTCCCTGCACCGAGCTTGTTCTTTAGTGAAAAATCATCAGTTGCTGCAGCAAGCTCAGCCAGAGTAAATTCCACTGCCCTACTCAGTTTCCTGACAAGTGGGGTTGACCTCTTTTGTGGAGGATTACCAGACAGTCTAGAAAACAATAGACCAGAAGCAAAAATGATAGGCCAAAAAGACACTTTGACAGGATTATTTACCTGTTGAGACAACAAGGTGTATGTTATTGCTGCAAAAATGAACTGAAGGCAGGCACAAAGCAATCCAATTATGTCCGGAAATGTTCCAAAGGCTTGTAATCTTGATGTGGGTGATAAAACCAAGGGATCAACCCTCTCCTCATCCAGGTTACTTCATCTTTTTCACCCTTGTAAACAAGATCCATAATCGAAATGATTAAGATTAAAAGAGACATCACCATACTCAAAAGTGCGTATTGAGGCTTCTGCACAGATGATAGCTGATCAAAAATAGCTGATGGAAGCTCTAGGATGAAGTTGGCAACAAGAAAGATTTTTTCCAGGTTTGTGATCTGTTTTCAGAAGAGAAAAATTAGTTGATTCATGGCCATTTTTTTGCAACAAGATTCTCTTTCTAATCATATACAAAACAAGCTGATTTTTTATCATAGTCCTTACCTTCTGATCCAAGCGAATTGCACTACTGTGTCCCTTATCACTACCAAGGTGTTGTTCTTTAACATCAATATGCAGAGATTCAGCCATACTCTTTCCAAGAATTATTAATCTCCAAAAAGAAGCAAAACCCAAGACTAATTTTCTTTTTTTTTTTTTTTTCCTCACAGTTCAAAGGAAATAAAGATTGGAAAAGTAAGCAAATAGTTAATTTTTTTGAAAATCAGCAAATGGTTCATTTGCGGTCAGCATTAATTGCATTTTTTTTTTACCAAACTTGACAAAAATCATAAAAATTTACAAAAGGTTACGTGATTTTCACGTGATTCTAATGCCAGATGTTGAAATGTAAACTACGCAATAGTCAAAAAGGATTTGTTATCATAGTAGGCTCCACACGGTGGAGACTTTGAGAATGCAAGTCTTTCTTTTTATAATTATTTTCTAGTGCATTGTTTATACACATTTTCAAGCACCATACGAGCTCCCTTTGATGTGCCGATGTGCCATTCCCCCTCCGCCCTCCAATTGTAACTGACAAAAATACCTTAGATGTGCTGATGTGATATTTATTCACATTATTGGAATGCTGAAACTGAGAGTTCATAGACAGAGGTGGCATGAAATGGTCAGCCTGCTCTTTAGCTAAAGTTATTTGCCAAATGAAAAGATTACGTACCACATTTGTAGTAAAAATCACTGGTATGTTGCATCCGGAGATGCTCTACCAGAGGTGCCAAACCTCTCGGTAATTTTTTTTTTTTTTTAATGTAAAATTGTCATTTTAGGACAGTTAATGGCTAAAATTTCTTTGCTGCTATCTTTCATCTTCATCCTTAAACCAAAAACCCTAAAAAAATGTGAAAAGAAGAAAAAGATAACATGAAGGAGCTAGAGCTCAAGAGCTTTAGCAATGGAGCTCAAGAGCTTTAGCAATGGCGCCCAAGAAGCAAGAGAAGAAGAGAAAGCAAAAGTCATATTCTTTCCTGGTCTTGTAAACCAAAGGTATTTTATTCCTCTTTCTTGATCTCATAATTTTAATCTTGATCTTCAATCAATCTTTTTTTGTTCTTTAACTAACTGAAATTGGTTGTTTCTCATTTTTGTTTGATTGATGATATCTGCATGATTCATTTCTTGATTAATAACTCTTGTAATGATAGTTTATTAGTTATTTTTTAATTTTCTAGGGAAAAGTAAAATACAAAAACCCATTAAGATGGAACTTTTATCTGTTAGGTTTATTCTTCACGAAAATGTTAATTTTGGATAATTCTTTTTAGCTGATGATTTTTTTTTTTTTTTTTGGGTTCCTTAAATTAAATTATTAGTAATTAGTGTAGTTGTTTCATGGAACTTTTATCTGTTAGCTTGAGGTACTTTTGCTCCCTGTGATATTTAACCCTAGCTATGAATTGCTTGAGTTAGAGAAAAGAAGAAAAAGAAGACGAAGATATTGGTTAGGTTAGTGTAGACAGAGACAGAGCTATGAAAACAAGAGCTAGGCGCAAGGAGAGTTCATGTAATGGATTTCACCATTTTATAGAGAGAGAGCTTTTGGTTTGTTTTATTTTGATGATTACAAGAGAGTATCTATGTTTTTGCTTATAGATTTTGCTATGGCCACACAAAATTTTGTGGAGGTTCTTGTATCATTCTTTGTACAACTCCATTTAAAAGCTGTCAATTACTTAGATTTTCTGGGAATGAGGAGGTTACAAATTTTGAATTCCTGGTCTAGGTGAGAAGTCTCTATAACCATGTGGTTTCTTCATCAAGATATTAATTAACACCCATTTATTTTGTACCCTTTTGAATTCTTGAACATATGGCACACATTTGTTTAGTCTATGTAACTTGATTGTGAGGGTATTGAATTAATGTGAAAATATCAAATATAATGCTTGTTGAAATTGATAATTTCCATTTTGTAGTAAACAAAGATATCAAACTAAGTAGAGATCAGATATATATGGTTGCAAGTTCACATTCTAATTGTCTTTGCAAATTTCTACCTTGAAATATGACCGACTTTGATGTATTATTTTGGTGCAATGGCAAACTTGATATGCTCAGCTGAATATAAGCTCTGGTGTGATACCGATGTAATAATCCTCAACCAGGGGCCTTGTATTTGGATTTCTAGATTAGTCAGTTTTCGAGTGAAAAATTCTTGCTATTTTCTTCGTAGAACTTTTGAGTTGTAATGATGATATGAAAATTAAGTCATTGGCAATATGTTACTTCTCAAATGGAAGTGATAAATTCATGGTATAATTGGAATGAGATACTGTTTTGAATTTCTTATACGAATAATATTTAGAAAATATATTTTTGGTTGAAAGAAAATATTTTTATAATATTTAAATAATATATTTGTTTTAGTATCAGATATTGTATTTATGAGTTTGAAATATTATTTTTTAATTTTCAGATACTGTTTTAAGTTTCAGATACTTATAATAATTAGATAATATGTTATGTTGGTTGTAGCATTTACGAATAATATTCATTAAATTTGTTGTTTTTAATTATCATTCTTTATTACTTCTTAAACTTGTTGTGAAACAAAACTTTTAATTAATAATTTTTGTTAATTTATAGATAATTGGAAAATATATACCAACTTTTAATTATTTAACATAAAAATATTTCCTTTTTCTATTAATTTAGATATCTTTAATTTGTAAATAAAAAAAAATCTTCTTTGATGGGAAATGTAAATAAAAAACACTCCCTTCTTCTATTAAGGAAAATGGTAAATAATCTTGTCAGTACTCGCAACATGTAGCATTTTACCACTGTTTGTTTCTTTTTATATATAAATTACATTAAAAATAAATTTTAATCAAAAAATTATTTACAAACTAGACATGTTTAAATCGTAGCATGACGGATTCACCCAGTTCATTTTAAGTTTTAGATTCCATCATTTTCATATACTATTATTAGTTTCAAATACAAATAATATTTATAAAATATATTTTTGTTTTGATAAAAATATTTGAATAATATTCAGATAATATACTATTTTAATATCTAATACGATTTTGAAGTTTGGCATATATATAATATTCATATAATATATTGTATTTTATGAGTTTGTGGTGATTTTTTTAATATTCAGATATTGTTTTGAGTTTCAAATATCATTTTGAATTTCAGATACGAATAATATTCGGAAAATATATTTTTAGTTGGAGGAAAATATTGTAATAGTCAGATAAAAATAATGTTTTTAGTATTAGATACAATTTTGAAGTTTCACATGTATAAAATATTTAGATAATAAATTATATTTATGAGTTTGAGATACTATTTTAATTTTTAAATACTATTTTTAAATTTTAGTTACTGATTTGAGTTTCAAATAGTTATAATATTCATATAATATACTATTTTGATTGTATCTTATAAAAATAATATTTAGAAAATATATCATTTTTAAAATTTTAGATAAAAGAGTCTATTGCTTAATGTAATGATTGTAGGTTTCAATTGCACAGTTTCTCTGGTTTGTTCTATGCTTAATTAATTAATTAGAATGAAAATATTTTGATATGTAGCAACTTAAATTAATTTATTAATAAAAACTGAACATAAAATTAAAATATGCATAAGCTATTGTTAAACATCACCTTATATATACATATATTTATATATATAGATATCATAAAAATAAAAAAAATTTATGTGCGTATAATGAAATGGAGACCAAGTTAAAATGGCACCCACTAGGGAGAAATTATCGTGGCTTTTAATGTGTAGTGCGTCCATTATTCACCTACTTGTCATTTTCTTTAATCTCCAATGCATAAACACCGCTGGGCCAGTGGTCACTGGTCTCTCACTGCTCTGAGCAATTTTTGCTACCTCTGGTGGCGGTCCAAATTCCATGGTTGAATCTATTTTTTATTTGAAACCCAAGTGCGATAGAGGGCGTTAGGGACTAAACCCAGTTTTTTTCTTTGTAATTGGAGAAGTGAAGAAGGAACAATTCAACAAGCAAAAGAACCGAAGCAGAGAAATCAAAAGGAAAAGAAAGTGGGCAAACATAACATCTTTACCAGAGAATTTTTGGAATTCTCATATCGATGCAAAGCAGAATTAAGGAAAATTAGCAGAATTTAAGGAAGGTGTTCAAATTCATTCTCGTTTGCTTTCTGGGAAACCTTGAATTAGCATTTCGATGCGAGATTCGACAGCTCAAGGCATCTCTCGACATGCTGAAGCTTTAAATCTTCTAAATATAACAAGAAAAAATAAAACTCATAAAAAAAATCTTTTTTTTTTGTTAGAATCTGGAATTCATGGCTATGAAATAATGGTAGTTTATGAAGCCAAAAAAAAAAAAAGGATTGCTTTGCTTTCGTTTGTGGTCAGATTAATTTGAATATAAGAGAGTAGCATGAGCCATGAGCATGAAAATTTGAAAGTTGAGAAGCTTACAACACTGGAAGAGGGACACAAGGAGGAAGATGAAGGGAATTAAAAAAAAAACATGCATGTAATTTTCAACAAAAATAAAGCATGCGTGTAATATTTTGAAAATGAGATATTTGATAATGATAGCACCTATTTTTTTTGGATATCCAGTTATTACTAAAGTGGTATAAAGTTTTTTACGGCTACAAATCGTTAGCAAGACTCTATAGCTAAAATCCTCAGTGATTTTTGTTGGATTTTGTGATATAAAGGCAATGAAAAAATAAAAATTTATCACGTTTCAAAACCTGAATCCATTTAATTCGACTACTTGATTAAATCTAGGGTTTCAAGAATCTCATCAAAATACAGAAGAGGCAAGATTTTCTGGAAGGATGAGAAAAGGTTTATACCGATGACACCTGACCTCAAGCTTTTTTTGCTTTGGTTCTTCGGATCTAGACGTCTCCAAAAGGATGCATCATCTATAGGTATCCACACGAATAACCCTTCACAAACATGAATTGGAGTGTGTACTAATAACTTTCTTGATTGTCTTACAAATTAAGAACAAAAGAAAAACTTTGTGTTTGTTTTTTTAAGAAGAGAGAAAATTAATTTAGAGACAGGAAAAACAAATGAGTTAAACCCTAGAAAATATAACATATTTATAGATTTCAAATTAGGGTTTCACCTACCAATAACCTTTCGGTAATTTCCCATTTAAAATATTCTGATTTTGTTTTAAAAATAAATCAAAAATAATATCTTATTAATTTATTTAAAATAACATTTATCT
Organism: Mallotus nudiflorus; assembly: GCA_947683625.1. NCBI lineage: Eukaryota > Viridiplantae > Streptophyta > Magnoliopsida > Malpighiales > Euphorbiaceae > Mallotus > Mallotus nudiflorus. The sequence continues at coordinate 370,919 of CANTUR010000272.1, forward strand.
TAAATAAATAAACAAATAAATAAATAAATATAACACTTTAATTATTTATTTCCACAGAGTTTATTTTGAGTTTATTAAATCCATATTCGTTTTGGGCTTGTTCTAAGTGTGTGACCCTGTAGGTTCACATAACTTGGCAGTGGGCCTAAATCTCTATTTAGGCCAAAAAGCATAAATGGCCTCTAGTAAGACATTATGACTGCCCAAGTCATGTGAAGTCAATAATCCGACATAACTTAATTACAATGAATTTTATTGTCCCTTTATCACATGATATCTTAATTGAACATAAGGCATAGAATGTCATCCTTATATACTTCAATATTATGACTTGATTACAAGTAGACTGAAAATGATAACTCTTTATCAATTCATTTCAGCATGACCATGCATTTTCCTTCAGTCTATCTCATCAAGGGGCCCATAGATATTTTTCTCATATTAATGAGGGATAAATTCATTCTGAATCACTCACATTCCTCACATAACTAATTTTATATCCAACAACATCCTATTTAATCGTCCAGTTAAAATGTGTCAAAACATAAATAGTTATACAGAAATCCATAATAATTTCAAAGTCAAATGATTGAAATAAAATTACTGTGATGAGAAATACTTATGATAATAATCTATGTAGTATCTTTATAGTGGGTCAATCTAGTACATGATCTCTCATCATGTACCTATGAGTTGATTTAATATCTCATATTCATGATTAGTAAAACATAACCATCAGCCAACATCATACTAGCCTTAAAACTTTAACATTTATATAATGAATAAATGGCTAAGGATAATTAAATTAGAACTCTTATATTAATCTAAGGTTTTTACTATCAAGTCACATACTTGATGGCCTTAGTAAGAATTAACCATTCATATAATTATTATAAAATCAAATGATAATGAAATACCTCTTTAAATTAATAAAATAAGAAAGCAAATACATAATCACAAATGATTTACCTAGTGTATATCACTAACAATCTCCCATTTGCACTATGCCCAATCAACATCGTATCGAATACCCATGAACCTAGTATGACTCTCATGTTTAGGCTGTGGAAGAGGCTTAGTCAACGGATCAACAACATTATCATTTGTAGGTACTCTGCATATCTTGACGTCTCTCTCTCAATGATTTCTCAAATGAGATTATAATGCTTGAGTATGCATTTGGATCTCTGAAGTGATATGGGCTCCTTAGCTTAGGCTATAGCTCCATTATTATCACAATATAAGTTCATTGGATCTGATATACTAAGAATAACACCTAGTCCAGTTATGAACTTCTTGATCCAAACAGCCTCCTTAGCTGCTTCTGAGGCAGCTATGTACTCAACTTCTGTTATAAAATTAGCAACAGTGTCTTGCTTGGAACTCCTCTAGCTCACTGCACCTCCATTCAAACAAAACACATATCCTGACTATGATCGAAAATCATCCTTGTCAATTTGAAAGCTGACATCTATGTAACCATTTACAACTAGCTCATCTTCCTAACCACCATACAATAAAAATGCATCCTTAGTTCTTCTCAAGTACTTAAGGATATTTTTAACTGTTGTCCAGTGACTTCACCTGGGTCTGATTGGTATTTGCTCATTGTGCTTAAGGCATATGAAATATCAGGTTGAGTACAAAACATTGCATACATGATAGATCTAATAGCATAAGCTTATGGAATCTTACTCATACGGTCTCGGTCATCTTATGTCATAGGACACGGAGTCTTACTGAGACTAATGCCATGTGACATTGGCAAGAATCCTCTTTTGGAATCTTGCATACTAAACCTGTTCAATACCTTATCAATATAAGTACTTTGACTTAAGCAAATAAGCCTTTTAGATCTATCTCTATAAATCTTGATGCCTAATATATAAGCAGTTTCACCTAAGTCTTTCATTGAGAAACAATTCCCTAACCATGATTTAACATTTTGTAAAATAGGGATATCATTTCCAATGAGTAGTATGTCATCCACTTACAGCACTCCCACTAACTTTCTTGTATACACAAGGTTCATCTTCATTTTTAATGAAGCTAAATTCTTTGACTGCTTCATCAAAATGAAGATTCCAACTCTGAGATGCTTGCTTCAATCCATAAATGGATCTTTGAAGCTTGCATACCTTTCCAGAATTCTCAGGACTGACAAAGCCCTCTGGTTGTGTCATGTACACATCCTCAAGTAAGTCTTTATTAAGAAATGTTGTTTTGATGTCCATTTGCCATATTTCATAAACATAGTATGCAGCTATGGCAAGGAGAATTCGAATAGATTTTAGCATAGCCACTGGTGAAAAGGTTTCATCATAGTCTATACCATGTGTTTTTTTGAAACCTTTTGCAACCAGTTTTGCCTTAAAGGTATGCACATTTTCATCCATGTTGGTTTTCTTTTGAAAACCCATTTGCACCCAATAGTTTTTAAACCATCATTTGGGTCAATCAAGGTCCATACTTGATTATTATACATGGATTGCATTTCTGATCTCTTAGCTTCAAGCCATTTCTTAAAGTCAGGACTATTTATGGCCTCCTGATAAGATGTGGGCTCATTTTGAACCATAATTAACACATCATTATCACCGATTATAAGAAATCCATATCTCATAGGGAATTGACATGTCCTACCAAACCTCCTTGGGCCTTCTAGTACTTATGCAGGCTCAACAACTACTTGTTGATTCAGCTGCGGTTCCATATCAGGTACAACACTATTTTGTAGGCCTTGAATTTCTTCAAGTTACACTGTGCTCCCACTAGTTCCTTTGGAAATAAACTCTCTTTCCAAAAATACACCATTCCGAGACACAAACACTTTATTCTCATATGCATTGTAAAAGTAATATCCTTTAGTTTCTTTAGGATATCCTACAAAAAGGCATTTGTCAAATTTAGGTGCTAGTTTATCTGAGATTTGATGCTTCATAAAAGCATCAAATCCCCAAATCTTAAGAAAAGACAAACTGGGAGTTTTTCCAATCCATGTCTCATATGATGTCTTCTCAACTGCCTTCGATAGAACTCTATTCAAAATGATTGCAGCAGTTTCTAAAGCATATCCCCAAAAAGAGATTAAAAGATCAGATTGACTCATCATAGATCGAACCATATCCAATAAAGTCTGATTTCTACATTCAGACACACCATTCCATTGTGGTGTACCTGGAGGAGTCAATTGTGAAACAATCCCACAATCTCTAGGATGATCTGTAAACTCTTGGTTTAAATATTCACCACCTCGATTAGATCTTAGTGTTTTAATATTTTTACCAAGTTGATTTTGTACTTCATTCTTGAAAATTTTGAACTTTTCAAAAGATTCAGATTTATGTTTCATTAGATAGAGATAACCATATCTACTGAAAACATCTATGAAAGTTATGAAGTACTAAAAACCTCCTCTAGCAGTTGAGCTTAATGGTCCACATACATTAGAATGTATTAGGCCCAATAAGTCATTAGCCCTCTTACTCTATCCAGTAAAAGGTGTTTTAGTCATTTTTCCAAGTAAACAAGATTCACATATATCAAATGATTCATAATCAAATGAATTTAAAAGCCCATTTTGGTGTAGCTTTGAAATGCGTTTCTCATTTATATGGCCTAAACGACAATGCCAGAGATAGATCGAGTTTAAATCATTAGATTTGGACCTTTTTGTATCAATGTTATAGATTGGCATTTCATTAGTGTCTTCAGCATCTAAATTATAAAGTCCACTAGTGCATGGAGCATATCCATAGAAAATGTTATCCTGATAAATACTGCATTTATTATTCTTAATAATAAATTCAAAACCTTTCTTGTTCAAACAAGAAATAGAAATAATATTCCTACGCATAGTAGGTACATAATAACAATTTTCTAAAGATAAAATAAGTCCACTAGGCAAAAGTAACTCATACGTTCCTACAGCTAAAGCAGCAACTCTTGCTCCATTGTCAACTCGTAGGTACACTTCGCCTCTTGCCAATGATCTACTCTTTTTTAGACCCGGCACATTTGTATAAATGTGAGATCCTAATCTAGTATCTAATACCTACGAATCAGAAGCAGATAAATTTAATTCTATAACATGAACACCTAAAAAGGTAGTCTCACTACCCTTTTTCTTCTTTAGATCATCCAAATGGAGCTTGAAATTCCTTTTCCAGTGGCCTGGCTCATTGCAAAAAAAGCAAATTCCTTCCTTTGCTTTGGGTTCAGCTTTGGATTTGGGCTTTGGCTTGGGCTTCTGAAAGCCTTTAGAGACCTTGCCCTTGCCCTTTCCAACCTTTTTCATCCCTTTTCCCTTATTGACCATGAGAACATCCTTGGTGTTACTCTTGATGTTCTTTTCAGTAGTTTTCAACATCCCATGCAACTCTGAAATAGTCTTCTCCATACTATGCATATTGAAATTCATAACGAAGCTATCATAAGCTTCAGGCAAAGATTGGAGAATAATATCCACAACCAATTCTTGTTCAATCTTGATACCAAGCTTGTCCAAATGATCAAGATGACCCTTCATCTTGAGAACATGAGGACTGACAAAGCCGCCAGTAGTTAGCTTGCAAGAAAGCAATGCCCTGATGGTATTGAACCTTTCAATTTTGGGTTTCTCTTGAAACATTTCCTTGAGATGGCCTATCATAGTATAAGCCTCCATTTCCATTAGCTACTTTTGTAGCTCAGACTCCATACATCCAAGAAAAACATAAGTGACATCAGTAGAATCATTGAGATGCTTATTAAAAGCATCCCTGTATGCTCTAGGAGCATTAGCAGCTGGTTCCTCAGGGATGGGTTGATCAAGGATGTATTCCCTTCTCTCATGCCTAAGAACAATTCTTAGGTTTCTGCACCAGTCAAGAAAGTTAGTCCCATTGAGCTTATCCTTCTGAAGGATCGATCGTAATGACATGGTAGGTGTAGTATTTGAAGTCATTATCTACAATAAATATATGCAAAGTCCATTCAGTATTTTATTAAATATGTATGAGGCATAATTAAAAACTCCCACTAAATTTACTTAAATCAATAACCCTCTAAGTTAATTTATAAATTTTAGTGGGCCAAGATCCATATTTCACCATACTTTAAGTGAGCTTTGGCTCATCGCCTAAAATATGGTTATTTAGGTAGACAACTCTTATCAATTACATCTCATGTAACTCTTGGATGGTATGGGATTTAACATCACATGTCATGGCTAAAAATCCCATCCAATGCCCTAGGTCCAAAACCATTTTGATAACCTAGTTAAGTCAAACCATATTAAACGTTTGGATAGCACCATTATCCAACTTGCCTTCCCCAGATAAATTTATGCACTCTGCTTTGGCAGGCCTATATATAATAATCTAAGGCTTGACAAGTGTTGAATTTATGGGAGGCATTATAATGACTTAATATTAAATGAGGGTTCGTCTTTATTTAATCTTATTTAGTTATTGTTATGTTGTATTGCATGGCATCATATGGCATCACATACATAACAACCAAAATAAATGTGACATAGCATGGCCCAAATCTAAGTTGATCTTCATAAGCCAATATGAAGATCAAAAGTCAAACCTAGGTAATATTACAATTACAAATTGGGCTTCCAACTTGGATCTCCATCTTTTACCATAAATCTCCTTCTTTGGTTCCCATCTTGGATCTCCATCCTAGGCCTCCAAGTTGAATTGCACCATAGTTCTTGATTTACATAAATTATTGTAATTTATTCTACACTATTCTAATAAATACATACAACAAAACAAAAATGACTCGCAGGCCGAATTTAAAATTACAACCCATAAAAATTAAATCCAATCACATTGGTCTAAGGGCCATGTTATGCACCATGCATTAAACAACAAACATGTATAACATAATAATCTATTTAGTTAGCAAATCCAATTATTATGTTAACAATAACAATAACAATAAAAATAACAATAGTAATAACAATAACAATAACAATAATAATAATAATAATAATAATAATGTGACAATTCTTTTGGGGTCAAAGGGCAGCGCCCCTAGTAGGGTCCAAGGGCAACGCCCTAGGTGGCGATCCTGCTCTTCAGTGAATTACTTTTCAAATTTCTGAACATTAATGAATTTTCATAATCAAATTACTATAAAATCAATCTATTCAAAAATAGACAAAAAAACTTAATTAAAACAGCCACCTTAAAACCCTAATTTGCATCAAGGAAGCAACTAACCAATTTTCGTAATCATATTACTGAATCAGTTGCTGCCTAAAATGACATCACTTTTTGTAAACAACTTATAGTTTGAAAAATCCATTCAAAACATATCAAAAACAATTTTTTTTAAATAGACGCATCCATTAAGAAAATCCTAATTTCTGTAATTAAAATTATAGCTGGAACGAATCTGTATAAAACAGATCCATTCTGCATAATCTGTTTAACATTTAAACAGATTTCCCCTTAACACATAATATGTATAATCACAAAATTTCTATTTCAGATTTAATAAAAAACTATTTTCCTGATTAAAATGGAAAACGATTTTCCTAATTAAAACGGAAAACAAATATGTTGTTTCAATTAATCATATTAATCAAAACCAAATACATAACAGATATAAATCCTTAAGTGATTAGCTTTTCAAAAACAGAATTTCTGTTTCATTAAATCGCACTAATAAAACATTATACTTAATTCGTTTTTCATAAAAACATCATACAGAATTCTTTTTTAGTAAAACAACATACTGAATTCATTTTTCATGAAACAACATTCTGAATTCATAAAATCAAAAACTTCTTTTAGTTTAATCACATTAAACCATTATAAACATTAATCAAATTAATGTTTAATTCTGTTTTCAAACAAATTACTAAGAATTTTCACAAAATAAATCAAAACCCTTTTTGATAATTTTGAAAACCCTTTTCAAAAATGAATCATAAACCCTAACATATATTACATATACAAAGAATTAATTAATCGAATTACAAGTGGCTCTGATACCATTGTTAGGTTTCATGATACAAACGCAATGGAAAAATAAAAATTTATCATGTTCCTAAACTTGGATCCATGTAATTAGACTACTTGATTAAATCTAAGGTTTCAAGAATCTCACTAAAACGCAGAAGAAGCAAGATTTTCTGGAAGGATGAGAGGAGGTTCACATCGGTGACACCTTACCTTAAGCTTTTTTTACTTTGGTTGTTCGGATCTAGACGTCTCCAAAAGGATGTGTCCTTTATAGGTATCCACACGAACAACCCATCACAAACACGAATTGGAGTGTGTGCTAGCAACTTTCTTGATTGTCTCACAAATCAAGAACAAAAGAAAAAATCTGTGTTTGTTTTTTAAGAAAAGAGAAAACGAATTTGGAGGCAGGAAAAACAAGTGAGTTAAACCCTAAAAAATATAACATATTTATAGACTCCAAATTAGGGTTTCACCTACCAATAACCTTTCGGTAATTTCCCATTTAATATATTCTGATTTTTTTTAAAAAAAAATCAAAAATAATATCTTATTTATTTATTTAAAATAACATTTATCTTAAATAAATAAACAAATAAATAAAACACTTTAATTATTTATTTCCACAAAGTTTATCTAGCAACTTTCTTGATTGTCTCACAAATCAAGAACAAAAGAAAAAATCTGTGTTTGTTTTTTAAGAAAAGAGAAAACGAATTTGGAGGCAGGAAAAACAAGTGAGTTAAACCCTAAAAAATATAACATATTTATAGACTCCAAATTAGGGTTTCACCTACCAATAACCTTTCGGTAATTTCCCATTTAATATATTCTGATTTTTTTTAAAAAAAAATCAAAAATAATATCTTATTTATTTATTTAAAATAACATTTATCTTAAATAAATAAACAAATAAATAAAACACTTTAATTATTTATTTCCACAAAGTTTATTTTGGGCTTATTAAACCCACATTCGTTTTGGGCTTGTTCTAAGTGTGTGACCCTGTAGGTTCATATAACATTGGCAGTGGGCCTAAATCTCTATTTAGGCCTACAAGTAATAAGTGGCCTTTAGCAAGACATTATAACTACCCAAGTCATGTGAAGTCAATAATTCAACATAACCTAATTACATTGAATTTTATCGTCCCTTTATCACATGATATCTTAATTGAACATAAGGCACAGAATGTCATCCTTATATAGTTCAATATTATGACTTATTCTAAGTAGACAAAAAATGATAACTCTTTATCAATTCATTTCAACATGGCCATGTATTTTCCTTCAGTCTATCTCATCAAGGGGCCCATAGATATCTTTCTCATATTAATGAGGGATAAATTCGTTCTGAATCACTCACATTCCTCATATAACAAATTTTATATCCAATAACATCCTATTTAATCATCCGGTTAAAGACAATGTTAGAATGTGTGAAAACATAAAATAGCTATGTAGAAATCCATGATGATTTCAAGGTCAAATGACCGAAATAAAATTACTGTGATGAGAAATACTTATGAAAATAATCTATGTAGAATTCTCATAGTGGGTCAATCCAATACATGATCTCTCATCATGTACCTATGAGTTGACTTAATATCTTATATTCATGATTAGTAAAACATAACCATCAGCCAACATCATACTAGCCTTAAAAATTTAACATTTGTATAATGAATAAATGGCTAGGGATAATTAGAATAGAGCTCTTATTTTAATCTAAGGGTTTTACTATCAAGTTACATACTTGATGGCCTTAGTAAGAATTAACCATTCATATAATTATCATAAAATCAAATGATAATGAAATACCTCTTTAAATTAATAAAATAAGAAAGCCAATACATAATCACAAATGATTAACCTAGTGCATATCACTAACAAGCTCAACTAGTTTGAAGCCCATGGATACCATTTAGGTCAGCCTAAATAGCTACTAGCTAGCATTCATTAGAGATGAGCTTTGTGCCAAATTAGCAACTACATTAGTCATGCTTAGCACTATAAATGCCACTAGTTGCCTCTACTTCATTCATCTTTAAAGGACCAATCCTAGAGTCTAGAGGCTTAGCGAATTCGCCAGGGATAATTAAAGGCGCTGCAAAATCCACTAGACTTATTGGTGTGCCTTCACCGTCAAATATAGCTTTTTTTCCTATCAAAAGTTCTAATAACACCACTCCAAAGCTATATACATCACTCTTCACAGTTAATATATTTTGACTATAGTAGTCTGGATCTATATAGCTAATAGTTCCTACTGCCATATTGACCTGTAACCAGTTCCTAATTCAGGAGTATTCAGTGGCACTGTAAACTCAGCAACTCTTGCCGTCAAGTTTGCATCAAGTAAGATGAATTACTAGAAGAACTGCATAATTGTGAAGGTACTCAATTCCTCATTTTCCATGAATTAATCACACTTTTATTATTTTTATTATTATTCTTGTCATGTAAATGGCGAAACAAATCTCTAAGTTTTATGAACTCACAGACTAAGAGCCTCTCATCATCATCTTCATAATACCCAATAAGCCTATCTAGATTTTTGTGTTAAAGCTTTGACAAGAACTGCAATCCATATTCAAATTCACTATGTTCATCTTCAAAGAACTTCCTTTCTTGACCTCTCTCATGCCTCTTCACCACAACTTCACTACCATCAACTAATTTTCCTCTATAAACAACACCAGATCGCCCTATACCAACCTTCTTTTGCAACGAAAAATTATAAATTGCAGTGGCAAGCTCGGCTAGAGTAAATTCCACTACTCTATTCATTTTCTCATATATGTGGACTTCTTTTGCTGAGGATTTGATGACTATCTAAAATACAATAGACCAAAAGCAAAAAAAATAGGCTAAATAAACATTTTGATAGGATTCTGAACCTATCGAGACAACAAGGCATATGTTATTGCTATAAAAATAGATTGAAAGCAGGCACAAAGCAATCTAGTTATCTCAGGAAATGTTCCAAAAGACTTGTAGTTTTAATGTGGGTGATAAAACTAAGGGATCAACCCTCTTCTCATCCAAGTTACTCCTTTCTTTTGACCCTTGTAAATAAGATCCATGATAGAAATAATCAAAATTAAAAAAGACATCACCATACTGAGCAGTGCATATTGAGGCTTCTGCACATATAGTAGTTGATCAAAAGCTGTTGATGGAAGCTCTAGGATAAAGTTGGCAACAAGAAAGATTTTTTCTAGGTTTGTGATATGTTTTCAAAAGAGGAAAATTAGTTGATTCATGTGCCATGAAATTTAATAATTTCATTGGATTGTGCATGTAATTTAGACGTTTATTCACATCACTTGAATATTTATGAGCAAGCATAAAACAAGGAGAAAAAAATCCATTAGAACAATATTACACCTTCAGGCCAATAGGCTGATCCCCCTTACACCCAACCTATATCCTAACCATTTTGATGAAAAAAAAAAACACCTGCACAGGAATAATTACAGATAGGAACACTAAGAAAATCATGAAATATTAGCTTTGCAGGAGAATGAAACTTAAAAATAAGAAAAAACAACATAGAAATCAAGCGCCAATGATCATTGAAGCATTCACCGGTAGGATAAGGCTTGAATCTGCCCTTAAATAGTGACAACAACCAGTCACACACATTAACTACTAAGAACATCTGTAAGATCTGCAATGACAAATACTCTTCAGGGTTAAGTTCAAGAAGAAGTTGCTGGTGTCACTTGATTATGGATTTCCCCTAACATGAGCAAGTTAAGTAATATGAGCTAAATAGAATATTGTGATAACTAGATGTTGTCTCCATTAAGTGATGTCAATGGAATTAGCTCATAACATTTTCTTGTTCGTAAGTTCTAAGCTTCAAATGATTCATGGGAAGCCTATTAAAACAGTAACAAATGAAGCTAAATTCAACATATTGTGATGCTGCAATGAAGACTTTAAAGTGAAATTCTTACTCCATCATCTTAATCTATAGCACCAAATAAAAAACTACAGCAAAACAACAAAAGAGAACTGTTTAGAAAGAGAAAGAACTCCACAAAAGAATTTTTACCCAATTTGAGCTTTAATTAAAATGGAATTCGATATTGAGAATATGAGAAATGTTATCCCACTAAGAGCCTAACCTCTTGGTGCAACTATCCTTAAGATGAGGATAACCAAAAATCTCAAGGTATGATAATTTAGACAGCTGTTTCATTGCTATTGCTATTGGAAAATTCTTTAATTTCTCACAATGCATATCAGAAAGAGAATTAAGGGAAGAAATGTTGCCTAACTATTCTAGTAAAGCATCCATTTCACTGAAGTATGCTATGTACAGAGACAAGTAAGGTATTGAAGTTGCATTGGCAATAACTTGATACTATTCTAATCATCCCCCATTATCCTTAATTCTTCAAGACAAGTGAGGTTTTGTATTGAATTCAAATAATATAGATCATCCAATTCCTCTGAGAAAGGGCCAACACTTAATCTCTTCAATTTGGTGAGACTGCCTAAAATTTTTATTGGAAAACACATCAAATTCCTATAATAAGTTATGCTCAATACCTCCAAAGATGTCAGGGAATGCAGCGCACTTGGAATACAAGTTAATTGCTCATAATCATGTATATACAGAGTTTTAACCTGAGGGAAGGAATGGAGTTCATCAATTTATCACAGTAACTAAATCAAGTTTGACAAGTGATGAAAAATCTAGGACAATAGTCAATCCTCAATTCCTCAAGGCAAGGAAACAATTCTACGATTGTGTCTCCTGACCCTACTTCTGGTGCCCTCCATTCAACTAAACTGTCCATCTCACTCAAAAAAGTTGCTTTAGTATAGGAAATAGCCTTCATCAATTACTTCTACCACCACCACCAGCGAGGTTGATACCATAGAACTCATTGCCTATATATCTCACTTGATGCATATATAATATAACAAGATATTTAAGACTTGGAAGTTTTCTGAGGCTTGGTAATTGTTCATAATTCCTGCAGTCCCAAAATTTGAGCTCCACTAAATTATTTAATAGTGTGAAAGAGTCATCGTCACTTAGAACTTTCATCATCATTACCCATAGTGGAAACTTTTCTCCTAGATAATCCCCAATCTCTATGCTCTTTATGTTTGGGTGAGGGTGGAGCCATTCCAACACTTCCTCATCTTGTTGCTGCAATTTTCTTCTTCTTTATCAAAACTCCATACAAAGTGTAGGGTTGTTAATTTCTTTTTCCCCTTTAGATTTGCTTTCTTGGCTTTTTCCTTCTCTCTTACATTCTCAAGACAATTCATGGTCAAATCCTCTTTTAGTTCATCTCAGTATATTCTAATTCCTAAAGGCTACCTCCCACAACCAATAATGGCAACCTTTCTAAACCAGTTAACCTCCCTAACTCACTTGCCATGAGATCACCATTAGAAAATAAAATATGCTTCAAGCTCACCAAATTTTTTATTTTTTTCTCTAGGAACCTCCTCAAGTGACTTACATTTGAGGAATCTCAATGTTTGTAGATTGTAAAGCTTGGTGATGCTATCAGACAACTCTTCAACATTAATCTCTAAGACATCAAGATATCTCAAGCGTTTTCACTCACCAATTGAAGATGGCAACTCTTTAATTGGAGCACCTTTCAAGTTTAGAGTCCGCAGGTTTTTTAGCATCCATGCCTCATCAAAGACAACTTCCATTGATAAGAACATGATGTGAAACTTCCTAGAACCATCTTTTAGAGCTGCCATTATTTTTTTTAACATTATCGTGACAATTTACATTAAAATGACAAATGCAAGACAAATAATCTCCTGAGGAATAGTTCTCCAAAGTCAACATTTCAGACTTCGAAAGAGACAGTGCAAGATCATGCATCTTGAATTCCACAAGATCACCCATTATTTTCCTTTTAACATCTTGAAAAAAGGAGTTACAGAGCAAGGTATTAAAATACTTATTGCCTACATCTCCAGTTGATGGCGGAAGAAAGCCTTCAGCCATCTAGAGCTGAATTAATTGATCCTTATCAATTAAAGAATCTTTTGGACAAATAGAACAAAATGCAAAACAGGGTTTCAAATATGAAAGCAAGAAATCAAAACTTCATTTGAATATCACCTCAACATTTTCTTTATCATGGAATGCATTTAAAACTTTACTATTCTTAATGGACAACCAATATTCCTTTTCCCTTTTGTGACACTTCGTCCCACTTAAAACTTTTGCAGCTAAAGGCACTCCCCTACATTTTTTTGTAATCTTTTTTTCGACGGTCTCCATGTTCGAGGGGATCAAGCTTTCCCTATTGCCATAGACCATTCCCCCTAATAATGGACCAACATTCATCATCATACAAGACATCTAAATTATGCCTATGTTGAAGAGAAGTATCAACTTTAGACATGACTTCTCACAACGAGTTGTAACAACAATAGCACTTCCATTGCTTTTAGATATTGTTAATAAATGTGCATTAAATCATCCTACTTCTCACAGGCATCATCCCACACATCATCAAGAACTAGAAGCAACTTCTTCCTTTCTAGCTTTTTTTTAAGTTGGATAAGGATAACATCTATGTTGGTTAACCACCCAACATTTATATTTAGACTTTACAACATTTCTCTTAAAATTCTTTGATTGTTAAAGTTATCAGAAGCATAAATCCATATTTTAACATCAAAAAGGTTTTTTTCCATTACTTGTTGACACCTTTCTTCTCGATACCTGGCATGCCCACAATGGGAACAACCGTAAAAAGTTGTTGGTCTCGGGAGGAAGTCAACAAGTTTAGGATTTTAGAGACATCAGCATCCCTCCCTACCACTGGATTGTTAAGAACCGAGTTTATGATTCGATCCAAGGTTGAAAACCAGTAGCATTCTTGATCTTATCTAACAACTTGTTGACTTCCCTAACCTTATGGACAGTTTTACTACGAAATATAATTTTTTTTAACAAAGCAACCTGCTTTCGAGAATGGTAGGATCCGGAAATAATTGCATACCTGATCCATTTCCTGTTGATTTCGTTTCTCCACCTCCCGACAAAGATTCTTATAGGCTAACTCATCAAGAACATCTTCAGCATCATAAGCAGCATCTTTCAATTGATTTAGCTATCTCTTCACAGTCTTCAGCTTCACATGTTGTCCTTCTGCTACTTGCAGCATGTCATGAACTATGTCAAGTGAGTCTCTCAGACGTTCTAATTCATGACCAAGAAACCATATAAGTTCAATTTCATCAGTGACAAGAACAAGTATCCTGGTCAATGTTTGATCCACCACGAAACTGATCACCATGTCAACCATGATCAAGAACTGTTCTTATAGCTAATTTAGATTGAAGAAAAGCTTGAGACAAGCAGAATATGATTAATAATGCTGCTACTTAACTTATGATTCACAAGTAATCAGAAATGTTTGATGTAATACATCCAAAGTCAATGCTATGGAGAAATCTGCCTCACATGGATTATATTTTTAATTTATTAATTTTCATTATGAAGGAATTTTTTATAATATCAACTTGCTAATCACTTTTAATCAACTTGCTATATAGTTTAGTAATGTTAATTTACAAGTCAAAATCTAATGTGTATGATTCAATTAAAAATTTTATTTGAAGTTTTGATATTTTGTATTTCTGAAATTATTTATAGTTAAATCAAATTAATTAAAATTTTTAATTATATTTCATAATATTATATTTATATTTTTTATGGAATTAAAATGTTCCTTTTATATTTTTATATTTTTTAAAAAATACCTTTATTTTTATTTTAGTATTATTTTATCATGCAACATTAAATTAAAAAGTTATTTTTTACCAAATAAAATATGAATTTAAATTTTAAACTAATATCAGATATAATCTAATGCTTAATCAGCATTCAGGCACACACATGATAGAAGCACTTAATTGACACAAAAATCAAGAGTTTGAACACATGATTGCTAAAAAAAAAAATCTAACAACTAAAATAGTAAAAATTGAAAAGTTTCAACCCAATTATGCAAATTTTTTTTTTTTTTAAAGAAATGCGACCGAGGCACAACTAGATTAAACTTAAATAATCGAATACAAGAGGGAGGGCCGAAGGAAGCCCTCTTCCATAAAGAACATATGATAATTTAAAGAAGTAGCCCATTTAGCAAGATAATGAGCCACCTTATTTTTTCAAAAATTACCTCTGTTTTGTTTTAGTATTATTTTATGATGCAATATTAATTTAAAAAGTTATTTTTGACCAAATAAAATATTAATTAAAATTTTAAAATTATATTAAATGTAATATAACAAAATATAAAATTTAACATTTTAAAAATTTATTTACAATAAATTTTATAAGATAGTTATTAAAATTAAATATATAAAATTATTTGTAAATAAATTTTATTTAAAATTCATTCAAAAATAAAAATCATTAGAAGTTTTTCAACGAATCAATCTAAACTTAATTTAATATCAACTAACAACTTTATAAAGAAGAATGCTAGCAACAGTTTTCTGTAAACTTCTTTTTTTAAATAATATTTAATTACATATCATCATTGATGATTTTATATGAAAAAAAGTCCACATCTTGCTCTAAATAGATAAGATATTGTAGGTGGCGGAGCTGTTGCCTATTCAGAGATGGAGTCACCACCAGGATAAAAGTCGGGATATACTTATACGGTAATTGGATTTCATGGAGGTTCCCAAAAGCTGTTATTAGAAAACGAGTTCGAAAACTGGATATAAGTGTTTGAATGCTCGCCTAACCTTATGGTTGACCTCCGTTTGTATTTTGCGTTTTATTACCTTCAATTATTTAATTATTTCCTTATTAACACGTGGATCTTTGTTGCCTTCAGAGAATTATCAAATTTTAGAAGTAAATCCGGATTTGCACATTAATTCTTTTCATGCATTTAGTCCCGTCATTTATCATAAGCAAGATAAATAATTAATATTTACAACCATTCACTCAAATAAAAAAGGAGAAAGGGATTAAGGATTACAACGCTTTTATGCAGAATAAAATAATAATATACAGAAAATAAATCATACATATACCAAAAGTAAACTAGTAGTAAACTATTTACACAAGCGCAATGCTCTAAGGAATTAGCTAATGAAAGTGACTACTCAATGATGTGGATCATCAAGTAATTCCTGCAATAAACATACGGTTAGTTTCCTTTTGCAAAGCACGACATTATACATAACAATATTTTACAAATAATATTCTTAAGAGATTTCTCAATGCAAACTAAGAAAAAGTCCTTAAATGATTAAAATATTATCATGCATACTACATCATGCAACATGGTAATTACGAGTAAAAAAAAAAGGCATAAAAGATGAGAGTCATGCAAATTTTCATAAAAGAGAGATGACCAAATCGTCTAAAGGCCTGTCAATGTGGCGATTGCCTCTGTGATGGGGTGATCACCTCATTGACAGGGGTGATGCCTCTATGAAGAGGCATCGCCTGATCAACAGGCTCTCTCGACTCTCAAAATGATTAAACTTCTATCCTAAGCAAGCAAATGTATACATAAATATCCAAAAAGCATACTAAACTAAAGCTACACACAAACTCAATAAATCAAACCTATCAAATAGTGTAATGAGTGTAATAAACCAATAAACTAAATCACATGCAAAGTAAGTATCTAAATGACAAGAAGATGAAGATGTTTTACTTGAATGTAAGCTTTGTCAAAATGATTGACCCTCAGAGATGTGCTTTTGGATGTTGATCTTCACTAAGATGTGAGCTTCACTTTGAATCAAGTTCTTTACCTTCTTCTTCTAAAAGGAAATGGAGCTTTTGAGCTTGGATTCTCCCCCTCTCTCAAGAACGTTTCTTTTTCTCTTTTTTAGAGCTTAGAGCCCCCCTTTCTTTTTTTTGAACTCTCTCTCCCTTTCTAGTAAAAATAATGGTTTTTCTTTCTTTTTCTTTTTATACCCTTACCTTGCCCATACTCCTAGGCTTTCTAGCTTATCATGAACCCCTATAGCCTTTTTCTTCCCCCTAAAAATCTCTTCCTCATGTAAAATCAGGTCTTGAGATGTGGGTCCCACACCACTTGGCCACCATGGTTGTAGCTGTAAGTGGTCTGCCACATAGGTGGTGCCTCTATGATGAGGCGATCGTCTCTGCAGCAGCTGCCAAAGAGGCTGTAATATCCCGTATTTTTAAAATATTATTACACTGTATCGGGATATGCAGTGTTAATAATTTATGTATATTATATGATATTTTTATGAGTTGTTATGTATTTAAAACCTATTTTAATTACTGTGTTTTATTTACAGTACTTTACGTAAAATTTTCACGGGACTTGCATTTTCGGGGAAATTTTCACGTAAATAATTTATTATTAATTATTTTATATATATTTTCGGACTTGCATGAACTCATACGTATTTTTAAAATACTAAATAAAGCATATGTGTGTAAATATTTATTTAATTAGGGTTTAATATATATTACCCTAATATTTTATTATTTGTTTATTCATTTATTGTTATTTAATTATTTTATTTATTATTAAATTATTAAAATATTAAGTGTGTGGATGTAAATTTTTCTAAATATTTTATTAAAATTATTTTTTATTATTATTTATTTTTCTTTTTTTTCTTTTTCTTTTTCTTTCTTTTTCTTTTCTTTCTTTTTTCTTTTTCTTTTTCTTCTTCTTCCTTCTTCCCCGTGCGCCCGACCACCCATCCCTCACCGCTACTACCCCGATCACCGGCCGTCAGAGTGCCTTCCCCTGTGTGCCGCCGTTCTCCTCCGCTGCCTCACCGTCCCAGCCGTCTTCTCTAGCAGTGGCTTGCTCGGTTTCTGCCATTTTTGGCCGAAATCTTCTCCTCGCCGTTTCTTCCTCTTCCGGCCACCGTTTTTGACACCGCCGGTCTCTTTCTTCTCCTTGAGCTCTGGTGAGTGTGATTCTAGCTTTGGTTTGTGCTTAAATGGTCTAGAATTGCTTAGGTTTTGAATTTTCAATTTCGGCCTATTAGGGTTTTTGATTTTTTTGAGCTTCGAATTGATTGATTCATGAAAACTCCCTCCACAAATGTTGATCCTAGTAGCTTAATCTACATGTATGAATTTTTGAAGATTTTTTGGATTTTTGGGTATTTTTGAATATTTTAATATTATTTTCTAATTTTCGGAAATTAATTATTTAAATTATGAAATTGTGTTTTATGGTTAAATTAGGTGTTGAAATGAATTATAGGAATTTATTTGGAATTTTTATGAATTTCTAAGTATTTATTTTGAATTATTGAAGTTTATAGAATTTTGGAAAATTAGGTTAAATGTGTTTTTATTTGAATTTAATTGGATAATTGGGTTTAATTATTGATATTATTGATAAATATGTTGAGAAAATTAATTTTGGATAATTATACAATTTTTGGTGAATTTTTGAAGTAATTTTAGTATATTTATATATAGGGGTATTTTGGTAATTTTACCCTAAATTGGCTAAAAATGTAATTTAATTGGTTTTAATAGTTATTTAAGGTATAAAAATTATTTCTATAAATTATTTGATATTTTTAACTAATTAAAACAATTTTTTGAGAATTATTTTCAATTATATATATATAATATACGATTTTTCTAATAAAATGAGTTTTAATCGGTTTTTACAGTGTTTTAAGGTTAATTATGTAATTTCTACCTATAAAATGAATTTCTATGTTATAAGGATATTTTTGGTATTTCTGGAATTGTTCTGTGTTTGTGGACCCCGGTCGGTAGATTGTAGTCTGGAGTCCAACCGAGGGGTTATGGATTTGTGTTGAGCCTATTTTTTGAAGTGTGTTTCTTTGCAGGGTCGGCTCTACTCTTTTGAGTAGAGAGATGTCTGTTTTACAGCGGAGCTTCTGTTGGATTTTTGATAGAATTCTCGTAAAATGTGATATCTAGTCGAACCCTAATTTCTAATTCTGTGTTTAATACTCTAGATCAAATTCTAGGATTTCTGTTAGGTTTATTCTGATGTCGGTTATTTATTACTTATTTAGTTACACCGAGATCGAGGGCTAGTGGACCAGGCCCGTCGGATCCATCTCGTGGAGCGCACTAGGTGAGTTACTATACTATATATATATGCTTAGGATGCATGATTTAGAAATATATGTTTTATTTTGATTAAAATGCATAAATAATATGATTTGTATTTAAGTATATTTTTGGTTTATTTTTGGTATATATTAAATTATATGCATGTTTTGTAAATAAAATATATTTAAAATGTTTTTAAATATATTTCCAACTTAATTTATAATTTGATTGAATTCATTTGACATATGTATACTCGAAATATACCTGGTTTACTTTTGGTATATTTCCGGTATATGTATATGGTTTATGTCGTTATTTTATTGAAATTTATGCATCATTTATTTGTGAATGAATGTTTTATATTTGTTAATGAAGGATATCGATAGAGCATGCTACCTAGTGGGCAGTACTAGGACCGAGTACGTACCAATACGCCCATAGTATTTAGGCTATATTACTAACCTATTTGTGGATATTGATTGAATGCGATTATTGATGTGTGAGATGTGATTTGGGTGTGATTGTTGGAGCTCGGTTGACCAAGTGTCTCGGGGCCAATCACACTGGCAGTCAGACTGCTGGAGCTCGGTTGACTTAGTTTCTCGGGGCCAGTCTACTGTCTAAATGGATTAAATGGATATATTTTGGAATAAGTGAGCCTATATGGCTAGAGTGTTGTCTAACACTATTTTCGAGGTTGCGATATTCTAGGGTTCTATGTGATCCTTCATAAACTGTGATTTTCAATAAAATATATAAAAATGATTTTACTGCATCTGTGTGAATTTGCCTGTATATATACATATTAGATATATATTATTGACTGTATGCATTGTCATTTAGTATGCATGTATATATATTATAGTAATTCACTCAGTGAGGTCTGACTCCCCTCCGTTGATAATTTTTCAGGAGAGTCAACTTTTTCAGACCTCAGTAGCAGGTCAATACGCCGGATTTCTTCCGCCCCGACTTCTTTGTGTAAACTATTTACTTGAGTCTTATTTTTATAATCTAGACACTGCAGTAGTTGTGAATTAAAGTGTGGGATTTCATGTATTTTATTTAAAGAGATGTATTATATTGAAACTGGATTTGTATTTAAAGATTTATATATATGAGATGTGATTTGATTTAAATCCAGTGATGAGAATGTTATTATTATATTTATGATTTTTATTTCCGCTGCATATATATTACTGTTATTGTTATTATTGCATGATTTATTTTATTTTTTGGCTTGCTACGGGTTCCAGATTGGAAAGAATTCCCATTCCCTAGCGCCGGTCATGGCCCCTGTTTTGGGTCGTGACAAAGTTGGTATCAGAGTGGAGTTCTGTGTCAGGGCTTAGTTGTATGAGTCGTGGCCCTAGTTTTAAAGTTATGTTTTCTTTTGGTAACTACTGCAGTGTATTAGGTTCGAGTATGTCTTGATAAGTATTCCTTGCTGTAGTTTTTAGTTTTATTCCTCCGTTGTCTGTTTTGTCTAAATCTTTCCGTTTATCTTTTCAGTATGAGGAGGCGAGCGCGTGTCGCTCCACCGGTCGTTGAGGCCGAGGATGATGAGTCTTTTTAGGATGAGGTTTTACCTCCTGAGCAGCCAGTTAGGCGTAGAGGTCATGGCAGAGGTAGACCTCGAGGAGCGGCAGGTCACCGTAGGCAGAGAGAGTTACAGGATGAGGAGCCTATTGAGCCTGATTTTGATGTTCCTGTTCCTCCAGTTGTTCAGCCTGCCTATCAGCAGGGTATGTCTGACCCTGAGGCAGCTTTGTTCTATGCCCGAGTTGGCAGGATTGCTTTCGATGGTACTTCCGATCCGTTAGATTTTCTGCATGCGATCGAGACTAGGACTCGGACTACTCATACCGAGTACCAGCGGATTATGATCGTTGAGTTATCTGTCGAGGGACCAGCCTTAAATTGGTTCATTCAGATGATCCAGCCTTATATGATGACGATGACCTGGGCTCAGTTTCGAGAGCGATTTATGAGGAGATTTTATCCAGAGCCTCTTCGTTTGATCTATCGTCTTCGTCTGACCAGTATTTCTCGTGGAGATAGATCGGTAGAGGAGTATACCCGAGAGTTTCTTCATCTGGGTAGATATGCTGAGGATCTGATACGAGATCAGTATTTCACAGTTACTACATATGTCACTGGTTTGGGTTCTGCTTTTGCTAGTATGCCTACAGCAGGCCTTACTCTCGAGTCTATGATTGAGTTAGCTAAGGAGATTGAGTTGAGGCTAGTTAGGCAGGGAGCGATGCCTGATTACTACCAGCTAGGAGTTCAGTCGAGTGGATTGCAGGCTACTCCATATTCGAGTTTTCATGTTGGATCGAGTAGTCAGCAGCGAGGTCCGACTCAGCAGAGTCAGAGACAGCAGTAGCGAGTGCATCGGAGCAGTAGACATGGCCGTGGGAGGTCAGCGTAGATCATTCAGATTCGGGTCAGGTGCTTCGAGCAGTAGCAGTGATCGTAGTTCTGGATCAGCGGTCAGTGTTTGTCAGACTTGCGATAGAGTCCATCAGGGACCGTGTTATCTGACACCACTGACATGTTTCAGATGCGGGCAGACAGGACATTTTTCTAAATCGTGTCCTTATTCCGATTATCAGCAGTAGCAGATTCCACGATTCCCATAGCAGTCGATTGCTAGTGCTGCACCCGTGCCATTTCAGTTACCACCAGCCCAGCATCAGAGTTCCACTCAGTTTGTTCCATAGCAGAGTCATGGTAGAGGTACTAGAGGAGGTGCCAGAGGTGTTGGCCAGGCTTCTACCAGTCAGCAGGGAGGTCGAGGTCAGGCCAGAGTTTTTCATCTTACTCAGCAGGATGCTCAGGCATCTAATGTAGTCGTGGCAGATATTATTTCTGTTTGTTACCTGGATGCATGGGTTTTGTTTGATCCGGGTGCCACGCATTCATTTGTTTCTCCTATTTTTGCTTCTAAATCTTGTTGGCAAGCTTCAAGGATGGCTTTTCCTTTGTCTGTTGCCACTCCTCTGAGCGATTCTTTGGACACCGATATTGTTCTTTCTGGCTGTCCAGTTCTCGTGGGAGATAGAGAATTACCCGCTGATTTGATTTTATTGGATGTGATGGAGTTTGATGTTATTTTGGTAATGGATTGGTTATCTCAGCACTTTGTCGTGGTAGATTGCAGGAATAAACAGGTGACCTTCAGAATTCCTGGTGAAGTAGAATTTAAGTTTGTTGGTGATAGGAGTTCAGCACCTCAGAATCTTATTTCTGCTATTACAGCTAGGAAGTTATTGAGGAAAGGTTGTCAGGGATATTTGGCATTGGTCAGGGATACGTCAGTGGAGAAGTTGTCACTCATAGATGTTCCTATTGCTTGTGAGTTTCCTAATGTTTTTCCCGAGGAGTTGCTAGGTTTACCACCTCATAGAGAGATTGAGTTCTGTATAGATGTGGTTCCAGGTACTACTCCTATATCTATGCCACCCTATCGTATGGCTCCTGCAGAGTTGAAAGAGTTGAAGGATCAGTTGCAAGAGTTGTTGGATAAAGGTTTCATTAGACCTAGTGTTTCTCCTTGGGGTGCACCAGTCTTGTTTGTGAAGAAGAAGGATGGTACCCTGAGATTGTGCATTGACTACAGAGAGCTGAATAAGGTAACAGTGAAGAACAAGTATCCTCTCCCGAGGATAGATGATTTGTTTGATCAGCTATAGGGTGCACAGTTCTTTTCTAAGGTTGACTTGAGGTCGGGTTATCATCAGCTGCGTATCAATGAATCTGATATTCCTAAGACAGCGTTCCGCACTCGATATGGCCATTATGAGTTTCTGGTGATGTCTTTTGGTTTGACTAATGCACCAGCAGCTTTTATGGACTTGATGAACAGGGTATTCAGACCGTATATGGATCAGTTTGTAGTAGTCTTCATTGATGATATACTGGTATATTCGAGGAGTATGGAAGAGCATGTATATCACTTGAGGATTGTACTACAGACACTGAGAGATCATCAACTTTATGCTAAATTCTCGAAGTGTGATTTATGGATGGAGAGTGTTTCTTTTCTTGGACATGTGGTGTCTAAAGAAGGTATTCAGGTTGATCCACAGAAGATTGAGGCAGTGTCTGAGTGGCCTAGACCTACTTCTGTTACAGAGATTCGGAGTTTTCTAGGTTTAGCCAGGTATTATAGGCGGTTTGTGCAGGATTTTTCCAGGATAGCAGCCCCTATGACTCGCTTGACTCAGAAGAATATTAGATTCGAGTGGTCAGAAGCTTGTGAGAATAGTTTTCAATTGTTGAAGGAGAAGTTGACCACAGCGCCAGTGTTAGCTTTGCCTAATAGTGTGGATAAGTTCACAGTTTACTGTGATGCTTCTAGAATTGGTCTTGGTTGTGTGTTGATGCAGAATAGAAGGGTGATAGCCTATGCTTCGAGGCAGTTGAAGAAGCATGAGCAGAACTATCCTACACATGATCTTGAGATGGCTGCAGTGATCTTTGCTTTAAAGATTTGGAGACATTATCTGTACGGGGTGACTTGTGAGATATTTACTGATCACAAGAGCCTTAAGTACATTTTTTAGCAACGAGATCTGAATTTGAGGCAGAGAAGATGGTTAGAATTGTTGAAGAATTATGATTGTGAGATCTTATATCATCCGGGTAAAGCTAATGTGGTAGCAGATGCCTTGAGTAGAAAGTCCTCAGGTAGTCTTGCTCACATCAGTATGGAGAGGAGACCATTGATCCAGGAATTGCATCTGTTGGTGGATCAAGGTCTGATGATGAAGATTAGTAGATCAGGTGGACTACTAGCTTAGTTTAAAGTACGATTTGTACTGAGGGATAGGATTAAAGCAGCTCAGAGCCGAGATCCCATTTTGGAAGAGCTTGTAGAGAATGTTCGAGCAGGGAAGTTCATTGATTTCACACTTGATGATGATGGTGTGTTGTGGATCAGTGGTAGATTGTGTGTTCCTGATGTGGATAACTTGAGAGAGGAGATTTTAGAGGAAGAACACTCTACAGCTTACAGCATTCATCCAGGTGTCAATAAGATGTACCACAGTATCAAAGATTTATACTGGTGGGACGGATTGAAGAAAGATATTGTTGATTATGTTGCTAAGTGTTTGACGTGTCAGCAAGTGAAAGCCGAACATCAGAAGCCTTCTGGGAAGCTTCAGCCTCTTCCTATTCTCGAGTGGAAGTGGGAAAGGATAGCTATGGATTTTGTGGTCGGTTTACCTCGTTCGAAGGATGGATACGATTCCATCTGGGTGATTGTAGACAGATTAACGAAGTTTGCACATTTCTTGCCAGTGAAAGCCACATATTCTGTTGCCAGATTGGCGAAGTTGTATGTGAAGTATATCATGTGCCTTCATGGAGTACCTGTGTCCATTGTGTCAGATAGAGGTTCGGTGTTTACTTCTCGTTTTTAGCAGAAGTTGCAGGAAGCGATGGGCACTAGGTTGGATTTCAGTACTGCTTTTCATCCTCTGACAGATGGCCAGTTTGAGAGGACGATCCAGACACTGGAAGATATGTTGAGGATGTGTGTCTTAGATTTGGGAGGTAGCTGGGATGATCATTTGTCACTTGTTGAGTTTGCATATAATAACAGCTACCATAGCAGTATTGGTATGGCACCATATGAGGCGTTGTATGGAAGGAAGTGTAGATCCCCTCTGAGTTGGGATGAGATTGGTGAGAGAGTTTTGACTGGACCTAAGATGGTTCAGGATGCTGCAGAGAAAGTCACCGTGATTAAACGAAGATTAGAGACCGCAGTTAGTAGACAGAAGAGTTACGCGGATCCTAGGCGCAGAGATGTGGAGTTTCAGGTTGGAGATTTCATTTTTCTGAAAGTATCTCCGATGAAGGGGGTGATGAGATTTGGCAGGAAGGGTAAGTTAGCACCGAGATATATTGGACCGTTTGAGATTCTGGAGAGAGTTGGCATTGTTGCATATCGGTTGGATTTGCCTCCGAGTATGTCACAGGTGCATCCAGTATTTCATATCTCGATGTTGAGGAAGTATATCTCAGACCCTTCACACGTGTTGCGACCTGATAGTGTAGAAGTGAGTGAAGATTTGACGTTTGTGGAAGAACCTGTGGCGATCGTTGATTTTCAAGTTCGACAATTGCGATCGAAGCAGATTCTGATGGTCAAGGTTCTATGGCGTAGCGACAGAGTTGAGGAGCATACATGGGAGACTGAAGCTGAGATGCGAGCTTCTTACCCGTATCTCTTTCCTTCTTGATCCTGTAATCTTTTCTTTCTGGAATTCGGGGACGAATTCTTGTAAGGGGGGAAGACTGTAATATCCCGTGTTTTTTAAATATTTTTACACTGTACTGGAATATGCAGTATTAATAATTTCTGTATATTATATGATATTTTTATGATTTGTTATGTATTTAAAACCTATTTTAATTACTGTGTCTTATTTACAGTACTTTACGTAAAATTTTCCCGGGACTTGCATTTTCGGGGAAATTTTCACGTAAATAATTTATTATTAATTATTTTATATATATTTTCGGACTTGCATGAACTCATACGTATTTTTAAAATACTAAATAAAGCCTATGTGTGTAAATATTTATTTAATTAGGGTTTAATATATATTACCCTAATATTTTAATATATGTTTATTAATTTATTGTTATTTAATTATTTTATTTATTATTAAATTATTAAAATATTAAGTGTGTGGATGTAAATTTTTCTAAATATTTTATTAAAATTATTTTTTATTATTATTTATTTTTCTTTTTTTTTCTTTTTTCTTTTTTTTTTCTTTTTCTTTTTCTTTCTTTTTCTTTTCTTTCTTTTTTCTTTTTCTTTTTCTTCTTCTTCCTTCTTCCCCGTGCGCCCGACCACCCATCCCTCACCGCTGCTACCCCGATCACTGGCCGTCAGAGTGCCTTCCCCTGCGTGCCGCCGTTCTCCTTCGCTGCCTCGCCGTCCCAGCCGTCTTCTCCGGCAGTGGCTTACTCGGTTTCTGCCATTTTTGGCCGAAATCTTCTCCTCGCCGTTTCTTCCTCTTCCGTCCACCGTTTTCGACACCGCTGGTCTCTTTCTTCTCCTTGAGCTCCGGTGAGTGTGATTCTAGCTTTAGTTTGAGCTAAAATGGTCTAGAATTGCTTAGGTTTCAAATTTTTAATTTCGGCCTATTAGGGTTTTTGATTTTTTTGAGCTTTGAATTGATTGATTAATGAAAACTCCCTTCACAAATGTTGATCCTAGTAGATTAATCTACATGTATGAATTTTTGTGGAATTTTTGGAGATTTTTTGGATTTTTGGGTATTTTTGAATATTTTAATATTATTTTCTAATTTTCGGAACTTAATTATTTAAATTATGAAATTGTGGTTTATGGTTAAATTAGGTATTGAAATGAATTATAGGAATTTATTTGGAATTTTTATGAATTTCTAAGTATTTATTTTGAATTATTGAAGTTTATGGAATTTTGGAAAATTAGGTTAAATGTGTTTTTATTTGAATTTAATTGGATAATTGGGTTTAATTATTGATATTATTGATAAATATGTTGAGAAAATTAATTTTGGATAATTATACTATTTTTGGTGAATTTTTGAAGTAATTTTAGTATATTTATATATATAGGGGTATTTTGGTAATTTTACCCTAAATTGGCTAAAAATGTAATTTAATTGGTTTTAATAGTTATTTAAGGTATAAAAATTATTTCTATAAATTATTTGATATTTTTAACTAATTAAAACTATTTTTCGAGAATTATTTTCAATTATATATATAATATACGATTTTTCTAATAAAATGAGTTTTAATCGGTTTTTACAGTGTTTTAAGGTTAATTATGTAATTTCTACCTATAAAATGAATTTCTATGTTATAAGGATATTTTTGGTATTTCTGGAATTGTTCTGTGCTTGTGGACCCCGGTTGGTAAATTGTAGTCTGGAGTCCGACCGAGGGGTTATGGATTTGTGTTGAGCCTATTTTTCGAAGTATGTTTCTTTGCAGGGTCGGCTCTACTCTTTTGAGTAGAGAGATGTCCGTTTTACAGGGGAGATTCTGCCGGATTTTCGGTATAATTCTCGTAAAACGTGATATCTAGTCGAACCCTAATTTCTAATTCTGTGTTTAATACTCTAGATCGAATTCTAGGATTTCTGTTAGGTTTATTCTGATGTCGGTTATTTATTGCTTGTTTAGTTGCGTCGAGACCGAGGGCTAGTGGACCAGGCCCGTCGGATCCATCTCGTGGAGCGCACTAGGTGAGTTACTATACTATATATATATGCTTAGGATGCATGATTTAGAAATATATGTTTTATTTTGATTAAAATGCATAAATAATATGATTTGTATTTAAGTATATTTTTGGTTTATTTTTGGTATATATTAAATTATATGCATGTTTTGTAAATAAAATATATTTAAAATGTTTTTAAATATATTTCCAACTTAATTTATAATTTGATTGAATTCATTTGACATATATATACTCGAAATATACCTGGTTTACTTTTGGTATATTTTCGGTATATATATATGGTTTATGTCGTTATTTTATTGAAATTCATGCATCATTTATTTGTGAATGAATGTTTTATATTTATTAATGAAGGATATCGATAGAACGTGCTACCTAGTGGGCAGCACTAGGACCGAGTACGTACCGGTACGCCCATAGTATTTAGGCTATATTACTAACCTATTTGTGGATATTGATTGAATGCGATTATTGATGTGTGAGATGTGATTTGGGTGTGATTGCTGGAGCTCAGTTGACCAAGTGTCTCGGGGCTAATCACACTGGCAGTCAGACTGCTGGAGCTCGGTTGACTTAATGTCTCGGGGCCAGTCTACTGTCTAAATGGATTAAGTGGATATATTTTGGAACAAGTGAGCCTGTATGGCTAGAGTGTTGTCTAACACTATTTCTGAGGTTGCGATATTCTAGGGTTCTATGTGATCCTTCATAAACTGTGATTTTCAATAAAATATATAACAATGATTTTACTGCATCTGTGTGAATTTGCCTGTATATATACATATTAGATATGTATTATTGACTGTATGCATTGTCATTTAGTATGCATGTATATATATTATAGTAATTCACTCAGTGAGGTCTGACTCCCCTTCGTTGATAATTTTTCAGGAGAGTCAACTTCTTCAGACCTCAGTAGCAGGTCGATACGTCGGATTTCTTCCGCCCCGGCTTCTTTGTGTAAACTATTTACTTGAGTCTTATTTTTATAATCTAGACACTGCAGTAGTTGTGAATTAAAGTGTGGGATTTCATGTATTTTATTTAAAGAGATGTATTATATTGAAATTGGATTTGTACTGAAAGATTTATATATATGAGATGTGATTTGATTTAAATCCAGTGATGAGAATGTTATTATTATATTTATGATTTTTATTTCCGCTGCATATATATTACTGTTATTGTTATTATTGCATGATTTATTTTATTTTTTGGCTTGATACGGGTTCCGGATTCGAAAGAATTCCCGTTCCCTAGCACCGGTCATGGCCCCTGTTTTGGGTCGTGACAGAGGCGATCACCTCATTGCACTAAGGTAACACCTCTTTGGCCCGGGCCTGTGTTGGGCCAAGCGAGTCTGGGTTATTTTTGGACAATTGGGCTAAGTCTTGGGCTTTTGGCATGTCGTCCTGGTAAGTCATAACCCTCCCCTCTCTTGATTTATTCTAATCTCCATTTATTTACACTAACTAATCAAATTTCTTGATAAGTCTAGGCTTTAGAGCTAGAGCTGCTCGTAGGTGTGCAGTAAGTGGGGGATCACCTTCCAGTTATCAGTAGATGGGGTGCCAGCCGTGTCCTGAAGAGGCATCTCTCTCGGGTGCATATCCACAGGTAGCACCTGAACTCCCTAATGCAGGATGCGGTACCTACAAAACACAACCTCTTCCATTAGCAATTTATACAAATTTAATCTACTTACCTGTTAATGTTTCCACCTTTCGCAAATCCGAAATGACTTGTGGAGGCCTAAGGATAGCTGGAATATCGAGATGACTCATTCCAGGTCCCTAGCCTGGAAGAGGGTACTCCTTTGTCACCCTGGATATCGGGCCTGGTATCTTAGAGAGCGGGTCATGAACTAGAGGGGAGGCGCTAGAGCGAGACGGGTTCCTAGGTCTCCTCCTGATAGCATACTTTGGGCACATGAGCTGGAGGGCATGGACCTTACTCATGCTATCATAGGCTCACCAGTTGTGGATCACACAGTCTGTGTGAAGAGCCGATATGTGGAGTTCATTCTATCTCACCTTCTACTGATGGTCCCCTTCCATCTTGCTTCTACCTCCCAGGCATATCCCTGTCGCCTTTTTCCTACTTTAAGAACTAGCTGTGTTTTTACATGCTTTCCTTTTCTTGCCTTTAGGTTGCACCCACTAGGCCTATGCCTCAGGCTAAATCCTAAGTGCGAGAGAGAGAGCCCCTGAGGCGTCATTTGGATCAAAGTAGGGAGGAGACTTCGGCGATTGCCGAGTAGGCCAGGCCGCCTAATGCCCTTAATTCTCAATTCACTACCGGTAGCTTCATTCATGTCTCTGACCCTTTAGCTCAATGTTGGGTCCCTCCTGGAGAGTTGGCTCGTCAGTTTTTCACTCTGGACGAGGATCTAACACCTGCATACACCCCTAATGGTGCCACTCATGCAAGTTCACTCCTGACCTGCTTTCACTATCATTCTCAACCCATTTGTTAGTTCTAACATTCATTTAATAATGCAGATTTCTCTAGAGCAAGGCCTATACATGTATTACATAATAGAAGCGCAAAGAGACTATATGTTGGAGGTCACAAAACAGTGGAGGGTCATAATCTTTCTATTCCCTACATGTATGCATGCTTGCATGATTCACTAACCTGTGATTTGTTTAAGCAGGACCGTGACGAGGCTAACAGGGCAAGGATCGCCACTCTTGAGTGCTAGATTGATGTGTTCTAGATCGATGAGGATGACGACGACGAGGACGGGAGTGGCAGTGGCATTGGAGGGGGGGATAACCTTGAGGGTGCCAAATCGGATACTTGATGTACCAGGGCCTATAAATTGTTGTTTCCCCCTTTTGACGGATTTATTCAGCTTGGATAATGAACACATACACTTTTCTATTTTTTTTTTATGAATTGTTTATAGAATTCAACTTTTATCTCGATTAAATTTATTCTTTTACATGTAAATTGATTTCAATGATTACATATGTGTGTGTCTGCCCCGCTACACTCTGATTTACACTTATTGAGATTGTATAGTTCGATGAAGCTTAATAAATGATACTACTGAAGAGGCGATCGCCTCATGGCTTTCTAATGAAGAGGCGATCGCCTCATGGCTTTCTGATGAAGAGGCGATCGCCTCTTGGTGCTGAGGTGATGCCTCTTCGATGAGGCGATCACCTCATCATAAAGCAATCCTGCCCCTTTAAAAGCTCAAAACCCTTGCTCAGCCTTGCACTTAAGACACCTTTATCCCTAACCTTTAATTTCTCTCTCTAGGCACCCCTAAAAGCTTGAACCATGACTGAACGGAGTCTTAAACTACTACAACCGATCTTGAAAAGTTTAAATAACAATTCTTGGGCTAGGTTAGAGCCATTTCACTTTTCGACCTTCAAATCACTATATACTAGGAGGATCAATTTTTGCTTCCTTAATACCATGGCTCAATTCTGGGATCCCCAGAAGCACATTTTTTGGTTCAATATAGTGGAAATTTGTCCCCTGCTAGAGGAATTCGAAGTAATTCTCAATCATCACACAGATTCCACTTGTCGACTTGTAATTCCTGACCTTGAGAACCCAAACCCTCACTCCATTCAATACCAAATGGCGTGTATGTTCAACCTTCCACCGTGGTCCTCTTCTCACTACATTCTCAGTTTAGAAATCATATTAGAATCCTTCCTTGAGATCACCATGGGTATGGACAAAGAAGAAATATACTGGCCCCACATGATAGCCCTCTGTTTGTACGCCTAGTTTCTATTGGTTTCTTCCTCCAGACATTATGATTCAAAGGTCCTTTCCATTCTTAATTAGGTGGAATCAGGGTTTAATCCCTTCTCTCTCATTCTAGCAGAAACTATTATTGGACTGGACAAGTTCATAGAAATATGACAATTCTCCGGAAGTCCCTTTCTATTGGAGGTAAGCTCTCCCGTGTCAATTCCTGACTTTCAACTGTCCTATCATTTACACCTAATCATTTGTCAATTTGTAAATGTGGCTCTATTAAAATTTAAGTATGCTTGAACTCCCCTCAAGACATTAAGCATTATAAGGCCAAACATTACTGAACAAGGAAGCTACACCCCATTCCGGCAAATGTTCACAACTGGCTATCAACATTTCTTGACACTCTAATCCACTGGATATGCCCTTGGTAGAGATTGCAATATGTGACTATCTGGTCCTATACATATTATGTTTTGATTGTCGGTCTTCATTTTGCCACCTTTTACAATTCAGCCCACCTCTGTCATCAATACAGTCATAAACAACTTATCGTAGAATTAGTTCATGAGTTAAAACTAGGACCCCTTTCTCAAAACTTCTGGGACCACTTGGTGGCAACTTGGCCTTGAAGAAGCATCAAGATAAACTTAGACTACAACAGAGATCAGACTATTGATGAACATTACAAAGCATAGGTCTATTTGCAACAGATGAAAAGAAATGAATTTATTAGAAATAAGAGAATAAGAGAGTTACAAGTATTGAGCTTTCAAGGTGACCAGCAAAAGAAAAGAAGACAAATTAGCTCATGAAATTAAGTCATCATTTTCCTTTTTGTTACATGTAGTTTCCCTTTTTGTTAGTTAAACAGCTTGTAATAGACACTTTATGCAATGCTTAACAGTAATTGAAGTAATCTATTTCATTCAATTTAAGCACAATACGTATATACATTTTGCTTCTGATACATCTCATGTTGTTAGTTGGCTTGCCCTTGCAAGTTTTCCAACTAACCATTTTGCATCTCTCTCTCTCCTTTTACACGTCCTTAACTTTTGCCTTGACCGCCTCTTTTGAGGTTTTCAATCCAACAGGACTTTTTTTATTTTTTTATTTTGTTTTGATCTCTAATTTTTTCCTAAACAACCTCTTTCGAGGTTTTCTCCCTAGTGAGACTTTTTACAGGAAGTATTTCTTGAGTTTGTCTAGGTTGACAGGCTCCTTGAACTCATTTCCCTCCATATCAGACAGAATGGCAGCACCTTTCAAAAATAACTTCTTCTTTACCAAATACAGTCCTTCCTAATTTGGCTTGAATTTCCCTCAAGGGTCGGTTATGATTAACTTTGTAAGCTTCAGCACCAAATCCCTTTCTTGGATCTTTCCTGGCTTGGTCTTTTTATTTTAGGCTCGAGCTATTCTTTTTTTATACAATTGAGAATGATACATAGCTTTCATCTTCTTTTCATCCAGTAATGTCAACTGAGCTAATTGACTCTCCACCCACTGATACTCGGGGAGCTTAGACTCTAGCAGGACTCGCAATGACTTTATCTTAACCTCCATAGGCAAAATGACCTCACATCCATAAATTAAGGAGTACGAAGTGACCCCTGTCGAGGTTCTGGCAGTGGTTTGGTACCCCCACAATGTGAATTGTAAGTATTCCATCCAATCTTGGTAATTCTCTAACATCTTTGCCAAGATCTTTTTCACATTCTTATTGGCTGCTTCCATCACCTCATTTGCCTGTGGCCTATATAGAGATGATCTATGGTGCTCGATCTTGTATTTTTTTAGCAGTGTAGCCATTTCTGCTCGAAATTAAACCCCATTATCTGTAACAATATGGTGCGGCAAACTATATCTGCAGATTATATTCTTCTTGATGAACGTCAATATTTACTTCGAATCCACAGTAGCATAAGATTCAGCCTCAACCCACTTGGAGAAATAATCGATAGCCATAGTAATATACCAATGACTATTAGATGGTTTTGGCCTTACCTTTCCTATAATGTCAATCCCCCATACAACAAACGACCAAGGAGAAGTCATTCCCTGAAGTTCCATAGATGGTAATGTTAGAAATCAGTTATGGTATTTAGACATAAATACATGTGTTGTAAGTACAAGTCTAAATAGAGTAAATTTTAAAAATTTGCCCATCATAACCCTTCATAAAATGAAGAATTTCATTTGCCCAAGATTCAAATTGCATTGAACTACACAACTAAATAAATTAAGCAATATACAAACAAATAATAAATAAATTATAAGTTTGTAAACTTACTTGTTGTAAAGCTTAGTATTCCTTATGTTCAATTCCTTGAATCAAATGCTTAGCCCTCCAAATGTAAGGCCTCTAGTTTGAAACCCCAAAGCCTTATCTATCACTTACTGGTGTTAATTAAACTTAGTAACTTGTACTAATTTAATTAAGAGCACAAGTATAGAGTATATGTTTAGTATATGTTGTGTTTATTTTTGGTTTATGATCTTATCATAACAAAAATAACGTGATTTTACTTAACTCTTTAATCAAAAACTCACTTAAGCATTATTTTTCCTCTTCTATCTCTTACCAAGTCTCTTGACTTGCTTTAGATATATTAAAAGATATATGTGTAGTAATTTTCCACTAAGGAAAAGTATGCATTAATTAATTAAGTGATTATTAAGTATGCCACCTTAGGTATACACTTATCCATCTAAATGATTAAAAATGACACCTTAGGCATACTTTAGAAATATCCACTTAATTAATATGCCACCTTGCTTAATTCAATAATTAAGCTTGCCACCTACACATAGTAATTTATAAATTTGTATGTAAAGTATACATCAAATGTATTAATTTACATATTAAATTACACATATACTTAGATATGGACTTTAATTAATCTTAGGTCCAAAATAAATTTTGACCTATGTCCAAACCAATTTTGACCATTAATATAAGTCCATAAATAAATAACAACATATATATATTTATTAATTTAATATATATTAATTAATATCCAATATTAATTAAATATTAATTAATAAATAATACTCTTATTTGAATTAGATTTCATGATATACTAGAATCATTGTTCAAAATATAAATCCAATTCTATTAATCTTGATTAATTGATTAAACTCTTTTAATCAATAATTAGATTAATACTATAGTGAATAAATAAAACTCTTTAAGGTGTGACTTACTAGGTTCATGTCTAAATGACAATGAGAAAATATAATATTAACATTTATTATTATTTGAAACTCTTTTCAATTCTAAATGTGAAAATCCCAGTTATTCACATTTAGTTCTCATAAGCTGTAAGTGACCCCTAGTATCAATAACACAACTATCCAATTAGAAATGAATGCATATTATGATTCACACGAACCTGATCATAATTACCGTGCACTAAATTCCTTGCATTAAAGATCCCAATATAGCCTAAAGTCAAGGTATTATCAAACTCTAATAGCTTTATTATATGACCTCATCTTAAGTTTTAATTCTTGATAAAATACAACAAATACTAGAACTCTTTATAGTACTGAAACTCTTTTTTAGACTATGTTGTATTTATCCTGGCTAGGA
The DNA here is from genome assembly GCA_947683625.1 of Mallotus nudiflorus. NCBI lineage: Eukaryota > Viridiplantae > Streptophyta > Magnoliopsida > Malpighiales > Euphorbiaceae > Mallotus > Mallotus nudiflorus. The sequence goes on from CANTUR010000272.1 coordinate 405,543, forward strand.
ATTTATTCATCAAGAATAAACTTAGATAGCATAGGATCTATCCCGGTTCACACCAGGTAATGAATCTCATCTTGGTTAAACATTCATCCCTACATTTAACTAATTAGAGCCACCACACACCATATACCCATGTAATGATTAACACAAGTATGTAAGCGGTAACAAACTCTAACCACCTAAATATGGATGACTATGTCACCTCAAGTCAAAGGACTATATGCACCATTATAATCTAGATTGTGATTGTTGATTATATGTGAATATCCTTGCAATCACAATACTAATGTCATTGTTCGATTAACCCATCCAATGAGTATCCACATGTCTATTCTGATTACTCATATCAAGTAGCATGAGTTTCACTACCTTCCACTATTAGTTTCTCACACTAATCAAGGAAAATAGACTGAGGTGATAGTCTAATTAATATTATCCAAATATTAATTAATTGACTATGAACAATTTATAGTAAATGTACTGAATAAATTTGTAACTCATATTATCAACTCTTTGATAATAAATTTATTCAACATAATACTAAAGGATAAATACTCAAAAAAATAACATATTTATTTAAAAGACTATTTTATTGCCACAGGGATTATATACAATGTCTAAATAATTACAAGAATGCCACTAAGGCATACCTTATACTAACAGGTAAGTGGCTAACATCACTATAAGTTTGGCAGTTATGACATTTCTTTACAAATCTAACGCAATCTACTTCCATGGTGAGCCAAACATAACCCTGATGAGCTATTTTCTTTGCCAAGACTGTCCCATTCATGTGTGGCCCGCATACTCCTTCATGAATCACTTCTATAAGCTTTTAGGATTCATCTTTATTAACACATCTGAGGTGTACCCCGGTCGACATTCTTTTGTACATCATCCTATTATGACTTATAAACTATCGAGATAACATTTGTAGGGATATCCTCTCTTTCCTATCAGTGCCATCCAAAAATTGCCCAGTCTCTAGATATCTTTGTAAGTCATAAAACCAAGGCTTCTTAGCAGCGTCGACTGGTGTCACCCTCACCTCCTTAAAACGAGCCATCTAGCCAACTTTCCAATAAGAGACAGGGTTTGCTGGAGATACCTGAGGGGATCATGTTTGAGCTTGGATTCTCCCCCTCTCTTAAGAACGTTTATCTTTCTCTTTTTAAAGCTTAGAGCCCCCTCTTTCTTTCTTTTTTTAACTCTCTCTCCCTTTCCAATAAAATTAATGGTTTTTCTTTCTTTTTCTTTTTTTTTCTTTTTATACCTTTACCTTGCCCATGCCCCTAGGCTTTCTAGCTCATCATGAACCCTTATAGCTTTTTTCTTCCCCCCAAAAATCTCTTCCTCACGCAAAATCAGGTCTGGAGGTGTGGGGCCCATACCACTTGGCCACTATAGTTTCAGCTGCAAATAGTCTGCCATAGAGGCAGCACCTCTACAATGAGGCGATTGCCTCATTGCACTGAGGCGATGCCTCTTTGGCCTGGGCCTATGTTGGGCCTGGGTTATTTTTTGACAATTGGACTAAGTCTTGGGCTTTTGAGGCTTTTATACTTTCAAGTTTATTTCCAATTGAAAATTTTGGTTTTGTTTTTATGTTCAAGTTTCACATTCTCATAATTGGGCTTAACAACAGGCCGATCAAATCAAGCATCCCTAATTCATTCCCTAACATGGACCGACCGAATCGGGTGTCTACATATACCTTTTTGCTATTTTATTTACCCAAAACTTATATTTCTCAAATTGATTTATTTTTATAAGTAACTACTTTTAAAAGTTCATTATATTTTCAAAATCGTTCAAAATATGAAAAAAAAAATCAAAATAAATTTTTAAATGATTAGCTGTAAAATTTTTTAAAAAATTTATCACCGAAATTTTTAATGTCTTAAATAACTTTATTTTTTTTATATTTGAACTTGCATTATTTTTATATGTTAAAAAATTTATTGATATGTATATTATCTTATTACATATTATATATTTTAATTACAACTTCATGTGCGTAAAAAATGAATTTTATATACTTTATAATTTTTAAGATATTTTCTTATGATATTTACAACTTTTTCCCTAAATTTATTAAATTAGTATTAGAATAAAAAAAAACTATTTAAATATGTTCTAAAAAAAAGCTAGTAAAATATAGCCAAAACCTATTGTTACGCTCCTGAATTTACATATTTTATTATGTGAAACTCTTATTTTTATTATGTCTTATTGAAAAGATTAAAAACTCTTAGTTAATCAAGTTCTTTACCTTCTTCTTCTTAAAGGAAATAGACCTTTAGAGTTTGGATTCTTCCCCTCTCTCAGTAGCGTTTCTCTTTCTATTTTTAAAGCTTAGAGCCCCCTTTTTTTTTTTTTTTTTTTTTTTTGAACTCTCTCTCCTTTTCACCAAAAATAATGGTTTTTCTTTCTTTTTCTTTTTTTTCTTTTTATACATTTACCTTACCTATGCCCCTAAACTTTTTAGCTCATCATGAACTCTTATAGTTTTTTTCTTCTCTCCAAAAATCTTTTCCTCACTCAAAATTAGGTCTGGAGGTGTGGGGGCCCACACCACTTGGCCACCATGGTTGTAGCTGCATTTAGTAGTTTGTCATAGAGGCGACACTTTTACGATGAGGTGATCGCCTCATTGCACTGAGGCAACGCCTCTTTGGCCTGATCCTGTGTTGGGTCAAGTGGGCTTGGATTATTTTTAGACAATTGGATTAAGTCTTGGGCTTTTAACGCTTCTATACTTTCAAGTTCATTTTCAATTAAAAATTTAGATTTTGTTCTTATGTTCAAATTTCACATTCTTATAATTGAACTTAACAACGGACTGATCAAACCGAACATTCTTAATTCGTCCTCTAACACGGACCAACCGAATAGGATGTTTACAGATACCTTTTTACTATTTTATTTACCCAAAACTTATATTTCTCAAATTTATTTATTTTTATAAATAACTACTTTTAAAAGTTCAATATATTTTTATAACCGTTCAAAATATGAAAAAAAAATCAAAATAAATTTTTAAATGATTAGCTGTAAAAATTTTTAAAAAATTTATCACCGAAATTTTTAATGTCTCAAATAACTTAATTTTTTTTTATACTTGAACTTACATTATTTTTATATGTTAAAAAATTTATTGATATGTACTAATTATCTTATTACATATTATATATTTTAATTACAACTTCGTGTGCGTAAAAAATGAATTTTATATACTTAATAATTTTTAAGATATTTTCTTATGATATTTACAACTTTTTCCTAAATTTATTAAATTAGTATTAGAATAAAAAAAACTATTTAAATATGTTCTAAAAAAAAGCTATTAAAATATAGCCAAAACCTATTATTACGCTCCTGAATTTACATATTTTATTATGTGAAACTCTTATTTTTATTATGTCTTGTTGAAAAGATTAAGAACTCTTAATTAATTTTTTTTTTTTTCAAATTTCACAAAATACACGAATCAGGGACATTAATCTCAAAAAATCAGTTTTTCCTGTGATTTCCGTAAATAAGAGACACCACAATGCATATGAGAGTTCATGTATATAACCCATTCACACACTTTGCAAATCCCAGAGGACCTAAAAAAAGGGTTTCTAGAATACAAATTTTTAAAGAAAATTCAAAAAATTTCAAATATTGCTTTTTGGAAAGAGAAAATCGATTTAAATTAAAAAAAAAATCCTAAATACCCAGATCGTATTGGCCTTTTTTGTACTTAAAATTAAATATTGCTGTTGTCATAAATTAAACTAGTAATAGAGGAAATTCTTATCATTCAATGAATTGATTTCTGTCTTTGTTCTTATTTCCCAGAAATTAATTGGAATTCATAACACAAGTGATGCAAATGGAATAAAAGCTGGAAAGAGTTTCTAGAGTTTAAGTTTTGAATCCACCTTCAAAAAAATTTATTGGACTTCTTATTATTATGGTTAAAGCATAGTCATTGCTCAGACCAATACATTGGCATATCAGCAGTTTTGTATGTACATACAATGAAAAAGATTTTAATCAAAACAACTGCACTAGAAGTGATTAAAATATGTGCGACTGTTCTGCTCCTTCAAACTCCACCTGACAATCACATGAGCTTTTTGTTAATTTATGACAAAAACTTAAAATTTTTAACAATTTACAGTGTATTTTAAAAAAATTTCTGAAAAAAATTTACCATTTTGTAGTGATTTTTGCTGAGGCGGCAATCAGCAAAAATCACGACAAATTGGCTTTTTTTTTTTTTTTTTTTTTTCATTTCACCATAAAATGAAAATTTTTGTAAAATTACCATGGTAAAATTTTTAAGCTTTTGCCATGCAAAAAAACCCACGATCATTTAGAGACAAAGCTTTCTCCAAATTAGCAACTATTTCATTGACAGTTGGCCTATTCTCCAATTCACTCTTTAGACAAAAATATGCAGTATTTGCAAGCAGTAGCACAGTCGCTGTTTCATTAGGCTCCGGTGGTCTAACAGCTCCATCAATTTATTGGCCATGACTCTACGCCTTGCATAATTCACTAGGTTTACTCGCATAATTTCAGCGTCATTATCGTCTCCACAAATTGCCGGCTTCCCAATTAAAAGTTCTGGAAACGCCACACCAAGATTATACACTTCAGATTTTGCAGTTATTTCACTGCTTTCACAGTATGCATGCAGGGTCTAAGTATCCAAATGTTCCTATTACTCTCTTTGTTAGGGACACTTCGTCATCGTGTTCTAACTTAGGAACCTTCAATGAATATGAGAAACCTGAAACTCCTGTGTTGTGACCTGTAATCTTCATCACAACAATGAGAAAGAGAAGTAGAAAGAAGACGAAGAAGAGGGAGAATCAAGAATATAGAACGGCGTAGAAGAAGAAACTAGAGTCTGAGAGAATAGAAATTTGTTATTGATCAAAAGCTGTCCATACAATACACTTTTTACAGTATATATTCTCTCAACTAAGACGGTTACAGCTCTTAAACCAATTGCAATACAGCTTTACAATTCTGATACAAAACAGAACAAACTTGCCAGCTCAACAATCAATTCCACTAGACTAACTACAAGGCTATATTGCTACTAAAACACTAGCACGTACGCAATTATTGTCTTCAACATATTGAGCTTGACTGTGCCGTGAATTCACTATACAGATGTAACTTCTTGCTGTGAAATTCTTGTCGACAACAATATTAGAAGACTTGATATCTCTACCAATTATAGGTGGGACTGCATAAACGTGAAGGTATTGAATTCCTCTTGCAGCTTCTAATGCGATCTTTATCCTCATTTTCCATGAACTCATGACACAGTTTTTATTTTTCTCACTGTGCAATAAGTCATATAGACGCGTACTCTTCGCGTCCTCAAAGACCAGAAGCTTCTCTTCCCCTTCTTCACAATACCCAACAAGCCTAACCAAATAATTGTGGCTCAGCCCTGGCAATATCTCCAATTCAGTATAAAATGGATTTTTTTCACGCTTGTCCATTTTAAGCTCGGCCATATGTTTATGTCTCCCGATCTCCACATAACTGTTATCTTAAACCTTTACAAAAGTAACCAACGTCCGATAGAGAAATTATCAGTGGGCCAACCACGCATGTGACTAGTTCTAGTCATTTTAGTTAAGCTTGGACACAACTTTACTGGAGCTCAAACTCTTGTGGATGTAATTCTGCAAAAGAATACTTCAGCAGCCGAAAAGCGGCTGTAATTCTGCAAAAGAATACTGCAAACTATTGGATTTCCAATATTTTCCTGAAGAATCCAGCATACTATTAGATTTATTAAGTGGGGTTTTCAACCTTCTTATAGAATCCAGCGGCTCTATTTCTGCAAAAGAATACTGCATACTATTGGATTTCCAATATTCTGCTGAAGAATCCAGCATACTACTAGATTTCTTAACTGGGGTTTTCAACCTTCTTGATAGCTTAACTGGGGTTTTCAACCTTCTTGATAGATTAAATTTCTGAGCATGAACCTTGGGTTTCAACCTTCCTGACGGCTTCGTGTTCAGAACAGTTTCTGAAAATTTGGAATACAGTAGAACAAAGGAAAATACTAAAGGCCAAACGTTTATTTTGACAGGAAAATCAGATTGCCGAGACAAAAAAGCATATGTAACTGATGTGAAAACACACTGAAACAAAGAACAAATTAATCCAACAATATCAGCAAAAGTACCTAAAGGCGTAGGATTCAGATGCGGGTAATAAAACCAAGGTATGCACCCTTTAATCATCCATTTAACTCTTCCTTTTCGACCCTTTTGATAAAGATCAATAACACAAAAGATCAAGACAATAAAAGACATTAACATACTAAGTAGCGCATATTGAGGCTTGTGCACAGATAATAGCTGATCAAAAACTGCTGATGGAATCTCTAAGATGAAATTTGCTACCAGAATGAAGCGTTCTAGGCTAAAAACCTGTTTCAAATGAAGCAATATGAGCTGAATATTTTAAAATATGTAATTCAAAATTCTAGTCTAGTGCTAACCTTCTTATTGAAGATACTTTTGTTGTTGCCGTGCTTCTTATCCATGTCATTAATGTCTATAATGTGGAATTCAGCCATGTATACTCTCTTGAAAGATTATTGATTTTCTAGAAGAAGAAAAACTAGAGAGCAGCTAATTTTCTTGCTGAATGAAATCAGAAACAATGATCAGTGATCAGAAAGGAGAGTCCTGAATGAAGCTGTATACTATAAAGTTACTATAAAAGAAATTGCTAATGTTATCAGGGTCCACACGGTTTTATATTTCCTTCTAGGAACTTTCAAAAAAGTTCCAAGTCCGGGTACAAACTGCATTCACATGGTTAATACAAAATAAAATTTAAGAAAAAGTTATGTTTACCTTTCTGAATTGAAATCTTAATTACACTTATGTTTGCAATATCTTTCCATTTTAATTCCATCATCATTTGACTTCTTAGTAAAACACCTTAATTAGATGTTGTATTGTATAAAGATAAACTGGCGTAATTTCCATATTTTTATAAGAACATTAATTTTAATCTGTCTAAACTTGTTAAGATATAATTTTGATAAATTAATAAATTTGTAGGGAAAATAGTCCAAATTATCCTCAACAATAGGCCAATTTTTTAAATTATCCTATTCTTTAAATTGTATTAATCTATATAGTCAACTTTTTGACTTGTTTCAATTTTATCCAACTTGCATTTGACATGTGGATTTGCTGACATAGCAAATAAGGCTGACATGGCAAACTATATGTAATTCATAATTTATATAAGCAAAATCTTTGTATTGATTTTTTTTTTTTTTAACATAATAAGGGAAAGCAAAATCTAAAAACATTACAAGACACATTCTAGGTGCCCGAGTTCCCTGCAAAACCGCCAACCCATTCACCAACATGATTCCGAAATATGCCACCAGCACCAGCCTTGTTGAACGAGTGTTTAAGGCAGCCATCTGTGTTAATAAGAGGGGAAAAACCATCTATGTTGCAAATTGCAATAGTGGATAAAAGAACCCCTCCACGACAAAACAAGAAGCAGCAAAGACGAGGAGGCATGATGATATAAACACTCATGCTCCTTATCACCATTCAGGTTTCAAGACAAAAACACAAATTCTAAAAAATTCTAACGATAAGGATATGCAAGAAGAGGACTCTTTCAGATATAAAATTGTGCAAGAAGAGTTATCAATGAGGAAACAAAGTTTGGTAAATGGAAATGAGAAATGAAGGAACCAATCGCTGGATGAAAAATTGCCAATCAACTAAGAGAAAAGCACAATGTTAGTAAAGCAGCCAAATGGCGATTCAGACTCATCATCAGTATGATTTTCAAATCTTACCTCAGAAACTTTACAGTATATATTAGGCTTTGGTGGGACAAACACCCGCTCCACTTATTCCCTAATAAACCATATTTTCTGCCAAATCCTTTGCCACGCCTTCTCTCCCTTTTTGACCCCCCACGAATCACGTGCAAAGAACTAGCATGATGGACAGCATCTTAGAAGTCCGCTCACTGATTTAATCTTCATCACCAATGTCACCAGAATTGAGTCTCATCCACTCATCAAAAGTCAGTGACAGACCCATTAATCCATCAATATCATCACCACTATCCTGTATATCCAACAGTTGCAATCCAGTAGCTCCCTCCAAATTAAGGGACTAGTTAACATTGATACTCTTTCCCTGGAATGCTGAAACTTCCCCAATAGATTGTGAGTTGATGTTTGAAGGTGCATCCTCATTTGACATGCCAGATTGTATTCTCAATCCCTCAATCGAGAGGGCTTCGATTTTATCCATAGCCAAAGAAGCAAGATCTTCCAGAGATACATATTCTGAGCCTATGCCATTTTCTATTATCGTTGACTTGAACTTCTTAATCTGGGCATGGATGAATAAGAAAGTGATTGGTGGTGCCGAAGAAGAAGGATGGATGTCGCTTGGAAAGAGGAAGCGGAGTGATGGTGATTAGAATGTCAACAAGTACAAGCCAACAGCGACGCTTGGAGGAGGAAATGGAGCGACAGCGCTGTTGATGATATTGTGACTTATCTTTCAAACCCTTTTCCAGCAATAATACCACCGTCCATCTTGCAATATGTTGGAGCCTCATCCGAACATGTACCTTCACTTCCGGAGAACATCTCGAGATATCCGTCTTTGGGCACAGATCTCCCGTATTACGTTCCGCTGCAGCACCATCGATCAATACCCTTAATACCTTTTCCAAGCCTATTAGAAACGCCAACAATAACCACTCCAAACCTAAATACCGTAACCCAAACACTCAGCCTTGACCAAGTAAGTAAAGAGGCCATGATTAAAAATATTCAGGCACAAATAGCCATCAAGCTAAGCTCTATAATACAGAGCGGGCATACTAAACCGGCTCCAAATAATGATAATACAGCACCCTAATAAGCCCCAGGGACGAGCACAGGGGTGGGTAAAGCACCAGAAGGGGAGTGTAGTTTGTCCATCCCAGCTCTTGATGATTCGAAATTAGCGTAGAAGGTTGAGAAAGCAATGAACAAAGTTCGGACTAAACCTAGAAAGGAAGAAGAATGGGTGATGAGTAGCAGAACTTCGTTTATCAGCAGAATAATTCAAACGAAGATTCCTAGTAAGTTCAGAATCCCACAGCTTGATCAGTACGATGGGATAGGAGACCTTATCAGTCATATATCGGCTTTTCGGATAAATATGCTACTCCAGAATGTGAACGATGGAATCATGTGCAGAGTATTCCCAAGTACACTCACGAAGAGCCCCCAAAAATGGTTTCATCGACTCCTAGAGAATTCTATCACTTCTTTTGAGGACCTAGCGGAGCAGTTCCATATCAAATTCATCACTAATATCCCTCCCGCAAAAAACATCAACGACCTGCGGATGTGCCAACAGGAGACTGACGAATCTCTACGAAGTTATCTTGACCGTTTCAATAAAACAGCTACGCAGATTGAGCACCTCGTTGATGAAGTTGCCATAGAAGCTTTGAAAAATAGCACCAGACTTGGAAAGCTAAAAGACAAATTAATGACTAAAGAGCCGAATACCTTTGCTGAGGCAATGGCGATAGCGGTTCGGATGATAAAGATGGATGAAGACAGGAGGATGCGTCGGGAAGAAGACATGCCATCGATCAAGGATGAACGGCCAAAACAGAGACTAGTAAGCTTCCCAAAAATGAATTCCAGAACTCCAGCAGACAAATTTGATAGGGAAGCAGACAGATATACACCCGTAAACACCTCTCGATCCAGGATCCTCATGTGGGTCAGGCAGAATGGAGTGGAGATTACACCGGCCAAGAGAATCAACCCAAGCTAGAGATTTACTAGTGACAGAAGCCAGTACTGCGAGTACCACAGAGAGTACGGCCATAACACAGAAGGCTGCAGAGAACTGAAGAGTGCCATAGAAAAATTGGTGCAGCGGGGAAAGCTTGATAACTTCACTGGCGTGCTAGATAGGGGATACACATTAACCTATACATATCTACTCTAGTATTTGAACACCCGGACCCCCAATCCCGAAAATTGAGGGGGAAGCAACATCGGCAGCCTCTGGACGCTCGCCAGACCTAACTATAACAGCGGCCTCTTCAGACTCCCTCACAGGAAAGGAACCGACTTTTCGACAGGTGTCCTCCTCTGCAGCAAGTCTGACCAGATCAGCTGGAGTTATCCGATCTAAGGCCCCTAAATACAATCCTGAGTCTTGAGAGAGCAGGATCCTTTCAACTGACCTTTCAAACTCCAGCCGATCTGGCCAGGCTTGCTGCAGAGGAGAACGCCCATCGAAATGCCCAGGAGTTCCGGAGATTAGTTATCAATATTGATTTATTTTTTTTTTTCCATAAAACGTTTTTGCTATTTATTTTCCCCTCTTTTCCATTACAAAATGGCATCGCTTTGATATCTGTACACATCAACAACTTATTTGCCATCTTAGCCTTTCACATCAACAACTCCAAATCTAAATGCAAGTTGAAAAGTTGACTATACAAATTAATACAATTCAAAAGATAGGATAATTTAGAAAATTGACCTATTGTTGAGAATAATTGGGATCATTTTACCTAAATTTGTATCAATTTATTTTATATTTATCTTTTATACTTAATTTGATAAGTTTATTTTTGAGATTTTTAGAACTTTAAAATAAGACTTAGTGCTTTTTGAGTTTGTTGAGAAATTTTAATTTGTTAGCAACGGTCCTAAACTAGTGAATTAATTATTGTTAATTATTTGATGTTAAGTTGAATTGTATTGAAACTGCTGTGCTCAGAAATTCTATTCTGTAAAGTTGTGTTTCAGGAATTTTTTCCCTGATTTCCATACTAAATGTTCCAACATATATATTTCTCGTACCAGCGTCACCTTCTTCTTGATCAACATCTATGTAGATGGATTCAGCCATAGCACTCTCTTACTAATTTCCTGAAAGAACCCAAGAAACTCCACCTGTTTTCAACTGAGGAAGAAGAGACATAACCACACAATATGGTACTCGAAAACGATTATGATTTTTGTCAGTCTAGCTCCAAAGGGTATAAACTTACCGTTTACTTGGACTAATATTAATTGCAGTTATTCTACTTGGAACATATGCTATATATATATATATATATATATATATATATATATACACACACACCATAGATGGTTTTCTTAATATGGAGGTCCTCCCTTTTAATGTATAGATGGATTCAGCCATTCTCTCTTGCAGGATTATCAATCTCCTCAAACAACAAAAACCCAGAAACAACTTTATGTTAATTTTTAGATTTTAGCAAGTTTTCTTAATATGGAGGTCCTCCCTTTTAATGTATAGATGGATTCAGCCATTCTCTCTTGCAGGATTATCAATCTCCTCAAACAACAAAAACCCAGAAACAACTTTATGTTAATTTTAGATTTTAGCAAAACAAGAAAAATCATATTAGATCGGAAAATGAAGTTGATATATATACACACACATGGACAAAGATAATATTTTTTCGAAAATGCCCCTTCCAAATGAAACTGCCCCTGAATGCATGGAATGCCCCTTCCAAATGAAACTGCCCCTGAATGCATGGTGGCATATATATATATATATATATATATATATATATGATATGGGCTACAGTACACTGTGCCTTTATGGTCAAAAGAAAAAAAAAAGGATTTTGAATCCTTGCACTGACAAATGTTTCTTGTTACCTGCTTCTTTTGTTGTTCCTCGTCAGAAAAAACAAGCAACTAGGCATCAAGATTTCCATGAACCTTCACTGCAAAGTTCAAAGAATCTGCCTGCCAGGTTCTTAAATTATGTTCAAGGCAATGGCACTTTACCATAAGAATGCTTGAAACGATTTCCTGGTCAAATAATATTATAGAATGTATAATTTTTTTTGAACCACTGCTATTTGGAACCATTGAATTCAATTTAGTTCATTATAGTGAACTCCCTGTAAAACAATTGTTAATGCTTTGGTAACAGGGTCCACAAAGGTTTTATTATCTTTTATTTTATGTGAGTTACTTTGCAAAAGTTGCAGGTAGGATCGATAGTTCCAGCCTTCTAGGCAACTTCAAATGAAAGTTCCAATTCGGCATACAAACTATGTTCACAAGGTAAAGACAAAATAAATAATAATGATAATGATAAGAAAAAATTATATTTACCTTTCTAAAGTGTCTGTGAGGTTAGTAAAAATTTTCTAACAATTGATTTAACTCGACTATATATACTATTCAAAATCAAAATCCTACTTAAGAGAACAGCCCTTGCTAACTGATCATAAGAATTGTTGGTAATAGACTACTTTTTCTTTTATCGGTATTTTCTTGCTTTTGTTCAATTTAATTCAAGAGCTCAGTAGCTCAAATTATAAAGTGGCATTAAAGTAGATTTTGATCTACATCAAAACACAGTTTTTGCACTTGTTTCCCAGGAATTCATCAGACAACTTTCCTATCAGTATTCGTCATAGGATAATCAGCATGAAGCATGCTCAAACTGTAAAAACTTTTAGTAACTTGTTGAAACTTGTTATAGCTATACATTGTGGCAATTTTATTCAAAAATGATGATAGCCATTAGATTAATTTTCATAGAAGTATCATTAATCTAATGATGGACTTGAAGACATTCGAAAGGCCTTTGATACTGTGGCTTGGAATTTTTTACTGGATGTTCTAGAAGATTTTGGTTTCTGCTTCAAATTTAGAGATTGGATTCTCTTTATTCTCTATTCTTCTCGGCTTTGTGTTATGATTAATGGAAAGACTCATGGCTTTTTTGCATGCTCTTGGGGAGTTAGTCAAGGGATCCTCTTTCTCCCCTTCTCTTTTGCATTGCAGAGGACTTTCTTAGTAGGTTAATTTCCTACAGAGTCACTCAAAGTGCTATACACCCTATGCTTCATTCTCGATGCTCTTATTTCACTTCTCACTTTTTATATGCAAATGATATTCTGTTATTTGCTAAGGCTTCTCTTTATAATGTTAAAGCTATTAATAAAGTTTTCCAACTTTCTGGGCAATTGGTGAATTGGTCAAAATCTGAGATTTTCTTTGGTGATAAAATAAATGCTCACAGATCTTCCAAGTTGCTTCAAACAGCAGGTATGATTCGAGGTCATTTGCCATTTATTTATTTGGGAGTTCCTTTATTTGTAGGAGCCCCAAAACGCAAGGGGTTGAGGCACATTGCTCACAAGATTTGTTGAAATTTTGCCAAATGGAAGGGAAATTGCTTGTCTATATCAGGTCGGCTTACTCTCATTCAATGAATTATCACTAGCACTCTACTACATGCCTTTGTGATTTATAAGTGGCCTGTTGTTCTTGTCCATTTTATTGAGCATGCAATGCGAAACTTTTTATGGTTTGGATCATTCATGACAGAAACTTAGTTACAGTCTATGGGAAAATCTCTTGTCTTCCTATCAAAGAAGGTGGCCTTGGCTTGAAGCAGTTGACTCACTTAAATGAAGCCATGCTACGTAAAATGGCTTGGAAGTTTATTATTTCCCATGATTTTCCAATGCAGATTTTAAGAAACTGATTACTTAACCCTTCTGGGACACCAAAAGGCTCTTATTTTCAGTCCTCCTTTTGGTCCTCACTTAAGAGCATTTATTTGCGCCTCCGTTCAAATATTCAACGGTTTATTAGCTCTCATAGTAATTTAAATTTTTAGATTGATGATTGGATAAGTCCTACAGTTGCAAATCAGCTTGCTATTCCTACCCATGAGCAGAAAAATTTAATTGCTCCAGTTTCGAACTTCATAGTTCAGGATTCTTAGGATCTTTCTTCTATTTCTAACGAGGTTGTTAAAACTAATATTGCAGTGGTGCCTATTTTCAGAGATGATTGTGACTCTTATATTTGGAAATTGACCACAGATGGTGCTCATTCTGTTAAAGCAATGTATAATTATTTGAGAGTGTCTAGGCCATCGGTTTCATGGTATTCTTTCATTTTGGAAAGAGTTTTTACCTCCTTCCAAATCCATAACTTGTTGGAGTGCTGTCTTGTGTTGTCTTCCCACAAAGTATAATTGTCACGACCTAAATCGGGAATCATGACCAGCGTTAAGAAACAAAAATTCTTTTAAATCCGAAACCTGTAGTAAGCCTTAAAAGAATAAAAACATGCACTAAATAAATAAAATATGCATCACATTTAAAATCTTAAATAAATATAAAATAAATACTTATGTCATATCATAAAATAAAAATATTCACATACAATATTCAGATAAAGGTTTCTGATATTAAAACAACATTTTACAGATACAGAGTACAACTACTACTGATACTACTGCAGTTTTCTAAAGTACAATAAAAATCAAATAAGTAATTTACATAGATTAGCCGGGGCTGAAGAAATTCGGCGGATGGGCCTACTACTGAGGTATGAGAAAGAAGAATCTCCTAAAAAATCAACAACTGAGAGGAGTCAGACCTCACTGAGTAAATTATTATATTATATATACACGCATCTCCTAATGTCATATGCAATTAATCATTAGTATATATAATAAATATATACAAGTATTTCATACAGATGCTGAAATTATTTTATATATAGTAAATGCTGAAAAAATCTTTATTTTATGAAAGATCAAATAGAACCCTATTTAAATCGCAACCTCAATAAATAATACCGCTCTAGTCATACATGTTCACTTAATTTTAAATTAATTCTCTTATTCCATATTAGACAGTAGACTGGCCCCGAGATCTCCAGCAACCTCATTGTCAGTGTGATTGGCCTCGAGACACTAGGTCAACCGAATTCCAGCAACCACACTATTCAATCCAATCAATCTCTAAAATCAATCAATCAAATTAAAATCACCTCAAGTGATTCACAACTCAACCCTAAATCTATCGCATCAATACGTACATGTTCCTAGTGCTATCCACTAGGTAGCACATTCTATTGATATCATTCAATTAAAATTAAATATACATATGGGAAAATAAATAATGCATAATTAAACATAATAACATTCATAACAGTGAAATAAATCATATATATATCAGAAATATACCTAAAATATACTAAGTATATTTCAAGTATATATATATGCTAAATATATTCAAAATCAACCATAAATATACTGAATATAAATCATATATATACCAAAAATATATTAAGTGTATTTTGAAAATATATCATGAATTTATAGTGAAATATACCAAAAAGATTCTAAAAATATACCTAACATATACTAAAATATTTAATAAAAAAATTCATGAATAAATACATATTAAAAACATAAATATTCAAAATCATACATCCTATATGCGATGTATATATAAGATAATAACTCACAATGCTACACTCCACGAGATTGGGTCGACGGGTCCGGTCGGATAGGTCTCGGTCTCGACGCAACTAAAAAATAAATTAATAATAACAATCAGAATAAATCTAACTTATACTTCTAAAGAGACTCGGTCTAGGAATATGAAACTCAGACAAAACCGAAAACTTAGGATCGACCCGATGTCATATTTTACGAGAATTCTACTGAAAATTCGACAGAACCTCCTCTGTAAAACGGACATCTCTCTGCTAAAAAGTAGAGCCGATCCTGTAAGAAAAACACACTTCTAACATAGATAACTCAATATCTCCGGTTGGAATCCCGAATTGCACAATTCCCAACCGAGGTTTACAATTCATCAAAAATATGAAATAGATAATAAATATACTAAAAATCAATAAATTTCATAAATATCCTCAAAATATCAAAATATAATATATTTAAACAATAAAACACCAAATACCATTTTTGTGACAATAATTAACTAAAAATCTCACATATTAATATAATATTAATAAAAATTTAATATACTCAAATAGCTTAAATAGCCTAAATATATATTAAAAGTAATTAAAAACCCATTTAATCAAAAAAATAGTAAATAATATATTATTTAAATACAATTTTCAAAAATTAGTATTAATTAGTGAAAAATAATAAATAATTTATAAAAATCATTTTAATACCTTAAATAATTCTAAAAATATTTAGAACATATTATTTAGCTATAATTTTTACAAAATTACACAATTAACTCGATAATTCAAAATATACATAATATAATTAATATTCCTAAAAATAATATAAATTCACCAAAAATTATTTTAAATATTCTAAAATTATTAACTCACATAATAAACACTAATTTAACTAAATTTGCATAAAACTAATTAATTAACATAATTATCAATAATTCAATAATTAATATTAAAATAATCAAAAATTAACAAAAATTCAAATTAATTGAAAAAAATTCACAAAAAATATAATTGAGAAGCTTGAGCTACAACAAACAACATTCCTTAAGTAAATTTGCATGAATCAGCCTAAATCAAGTTTAAAAAAATCAAAAAACTCTAAAACACATAAACTAAAAATTGGAGATATCTAAAAATATATAGGTTTTGAGCTCAAACGGAGCTCGAAAATGGACTCATCAGACGAAAAGCTATTGAACAAGACTGGTCCAACGTTAAATGGTGGTCGAAAACTCGTCGGTGACCAAGAGCTCAGCTTTTAGTCTTCAACAAAATTCAGCGATGCAGGTGGCGGTGGACAGTGTTGGTGGTGGCGGACGGCTGCTGAAAGCTGTCTGAGTTGACGGTGGCCAGTGGCAAGAGGTGGGGCAACTTCGGTGGTGGTCTATTGCAAGTGGCCGAAAGTTACAAAAAGAAGAAAGAAGAAAGAAGAAAGAGGAAGTAGAAAATGTCAGACCCCAATTTCTACTTTTGACCATTTTGTACTTTTTTTATTTATTTGTAAAATTACTAAAATGCCTTTTATAACACATAATTAACATTAATAATTGACAATAATAATACAAAATTAAAATTTAAAATTATTAATATTGTATATCTCGAAATAATATTATTTAATTTAAAAAACTATGTCTTTACAATAATTTATAGAAAAAAGGCCTTGCTTTTCCATCTCACTGCATCTTGTGTTCAACTCATGTAGAAACAAATGACCATCTGTTCGTAAATTACGTTTTTGTTGCTTCTATTTGGCATGCAATTTCTCGTTTGTTTGGTAAAAGAGTCAAGCTTTCAGGTACCTTAGTTGATTTTCTTTTGGAAGCTACTTCTTACTCCTTTAGTTCTTAATTGGCTGCACTTTGGAATTCTGCAATAGTGAGCAGCATTTGGTTAATTTGGCGAGCTCAAAATGTAGCAATATTTGAGGGTAAGTTCCAAATATTCATAACACTTTGCACCATCTTTGGTCTTTAATTAAAGAAACATATTTTTTATATGTTGGTACAATGCATAATTCTATAGAGGATTTCAAAATTTTTTAACTGTTGCAAATTAGAGGGAATCCAGGCAAAGCTCCGATTATTGTTTCAGTCATTTGGCGTACTCCCCCTTCTGACTGGATCAAAGTAAACTCTGATGGCTCAGCTTCGGGTGCCCCTGCAACACCATTTTAAGAACATCCAGAGGTCTTCCAAGAGGAGCTTTCTCATTCGGCATTGGCATCAGTTTTGCTTTTATTGCTGAGCTGAATGCTATAATCAAAGCTGTTGAAGTTGCTTGACAAAATGGATGGCAGAGTCTTTGGTTAGAGTGTGACTCAAAATATGTGGTGCAACTTTTTCACAATAGCTTTAAACAAGTTCCTTGGAAATTAAAACATCATTGGCAGAATTGTCTTCGTCACATTTCTCAAATGAACTTTCAGATTTCGCATATTTACCGAGAAGGAAACGGGGCTGCTGACTTGTTAGCGAAAAATGGGGTTGCTAATTCTAATGTCAAATGGCGGGACTCAGCTCAAGAGTTCTTATATTCTATTGTTCGTAACGAATTTAGTCATAGGGCCAATTATCGGTTTTGTTAGTCTGTCATTAAGCTTTTATTTTCTCTTTTGTTTGTATGACTTTCTATTTTTATTAATGCATTTTGGACATAAAAAAAATGATGATAACGCTAAGAATATGTCGATTTAGTTAAAATATTTAAGTGTATATCTTGATTTCTGATCATTAACCTTTTACTAAAAAAAATGATGAATAAGGAAAGGTTGACATGAGTGGAGCCACTCCCAACTTTAAGACCATAAAATGGTGAATTTGGAGCACCAAGTGGGATACCAAGGGTTAAATTTGTGATCACCCAATTTTACAATAATTTTATTTTGTGTACTAATTTTCAATTGGTTTTTTTTATGTAACTAAACTTTAATTTAAGTATCATTGACAAATCATCTAATGATGGTAGTCGGATTTGGAATATTAAAAAATATTCTTCACATCAGCATACAAATCAAATGCAATTCAGATTGGTGAATAAAATAAAACAAATTGAAGTTTAGCATCCAAACTAAAATAAATGTAAAGTTTAGTGACCATCAAAATTGATATCTTTATAAATAATTTTTATTGACTATTTTGTTAATTCTTAAATATTTATAATTTATAATAAAAAGTTTATTTATAAATATAATTTTCCTCTTATATGATGAGAGTGTTAAAATTGTGTCAACCTATTTGGAATGATTGAGTGCAACTACTGATAATTGGCATATATATATATATAATCTAGTCTTCAAATATTATTAATTTAATTTTATTATTTATAGTTGTAACTTAAAAAGTATTATTAAGTTAAGATTATTAGAGTATAAATAATTGAACATGAGATCTATTAGTTTTACACAAGAAAATAAGAAAATAAAAGATCAACAATAATTATTTGGTCAAATGATATATAAAAATATGATTTATTTGATTTATATTATTCATATAATATTTTAAATTTCTTGGAGATATTAATTGTTATTTTGAATAACATATTTCTTAGTTAAAATTAAAAAATAATAATTCTTATTACTATTTTTATATTATGAACTTAATTAAGGGAGAATGTACAAATTTAAAAATATTTTTATTTATAATCATTAATTTGAGTTTTAAATTGTCAACATAATTTTTTTATATTCACTTATTTTTATTTTTTTTTTAACATATATTTTGTATATGTATTGTTTTGAACAACATAAATTTAAAATTAAATTTGCATAATCAATTTTTGTTGTTTATTTAATTAATGTTTGAAACTAATTGCACACTACTGTTCTGATGGTTGATATATACTTGAAATGGCCACGATCACATAGAGACAAAGCTTCCTCCAAATTAGCAGCTATTTCCTTCACAGTTGGCCTATTTTCCAACTGATCCTCCTCGCAACCAAATGCAATATTTGCTAGCAGTTTCACAGCTGCTGCGTCATTGAGCTCAGGTGGACGAACACCTTAAATGATCGGCCATGATTTACTCCTTGCAAGAGTCACTAACGATGCACCGGCCCCAAGATACGTCGACTGGCCGGGAACATCACGCCAAGACTATACACATCACTTTTTGCAGTTACTTCCCCAGTAGAATAGTATGCAGGGTCGAGATATCCAATTGTTACTATGTTTGTTTTTGGCAAAATTTTTTTATCCCACGTGGGGGAGTTTTAAACATTTAGAAGAATCTCAAAATTGTCTTTCATATATATTAGGTAATTGTATTTTTTCTCTCTTTTTTATAATATTTACTCATTTAGTGAAATATTATTTTAGTAATGTCTGAGGATGTAGGCATAATTAGGCGAATCTTATTAAATTTTAGTGTTATCTTTTATATCTATTTAATAGCTATTGTCGGATATAATTGTTAATTATTGTGCTATTAAAATTACTTGTTTTAATAAAATTATATCTAAAGAGAGTGATTTTTTAAATACCCTTCACTCTTTTCTGGGAATATACCTTGGGGTGATTTATAGTACAATCGTTTACACTCTAATCACCAGTGCAATAGTTCTCAAGGTGAATTTTTGTTATTATTGATAGAAATTAACCTGAATTCCACAACAATTGGTATCAGAGCTCTTGGTTTATTTTAGTATACTCTGTGGTTGCAGCTTAAGCTGATCTTCCACATCAAAAAAATTTCCTTGGGCTAATTGACATTCTACATCGACAGCTATTAAATAGAATTTGTAGTAGACATAGCAGACGGCACAAAAGTATCTACATCAACATCAATAGCTTCTTTATCTTCAATTTTGGCAAGAAATGTTGTGACAAATGCTAGATTTACGGTAAAGATTTTTTATGGCACTGGTTATTTCGGCATATGGCAAAGTGATGTTCTAGATGCCCTTTTTCAGTAGGGTCTAGACATTGTTATTGAAGGAGAGAAACCAGATGATGCTGAAGAGAAAGAATGGAAGGTGATCAATAGATTGGCATGTAGTACAATTCGATCTTGTCTTTCTAGAGAGCAGAAGTATGCATTTTCTAAAGAAACTTCTGTAAGTAAATTATGGAATGCACTGGAAGAGAAATTCTTAAAGAAAAGCAGTCAGAACAAACTCTACATGAAAAAGAGATTGTTTTGCTTCAATTATGTCCCAGGTACCACGATGAATGATCACATTACTAGCTTTAATCAACTGGTAACTTTTAATGAATATGGACGTGACTTTTAATGATGAAGATCTAGCTTTAATGTTGGTAAGATCACTTCCTAATGAGTTTGAGTATCTTGAAACTACTCCACTTCATAGGAAGGTTGTTGTGTCTCTAAGTGAAGTAATTGTAGCCTTGTATAGTTATAAATTGCGAAAGAAAGAAAAGCAAGAAAATACAACTGTTGAAGCAGAAGCTCTTGTTGTCAGAGGTCATTCACAAAGCCAAAATAAAGGAAGAAGAGGGAGATCAAAGTCAAAGTCCAAACTAAGCAAAGATCAATGTGCCTTTTGTCAAGAAAAAGGGCATTGAAAGCAAGATTATCCTAAGCTAAAGGACAAAGGCAAACCTAGAAAGGGAAATACTATCTCAAATTTAACTGTAAATGAGTGTGAAGATACAAATTCAGATCTTTCAATTGCTGCTACACCAACAACCAGCTCTTCGAGTTCATGGTTGCTAAATTCAACTTGTATTCACTATATGACTCCCAATATAGAATGGATCTTTGACTTTAAAGAACTAAAAGGTGGAGTTATCTACATAACAAATAATGCCCCTCTTAACACACATAGGATTGGTTCAGTTCGCTTAAGCAATAAGGATGAATCAATCAGAACCTTAATAGGTGTTCATTATGTGCTAGATTTGATGAGGAATCTCATTTCTGTAGGAACCTTTGAGTCAAAAGGTTTCGAAGTAAGGGCAAAAGATGGGATAATGAGAATCATCTCTGGTGCACTTGTGATAATAAAGAGGATTCGAAAAAGAAATAATGTGTATTACTTTTTGGGTAGTACAATTGTTGGGACAGTGGCAGTGGTAGCTTCTATTAATGATCAGGAGTCAATAGCAACCAGTTATGGCATATGCGTTTGGGGCATGCTGGAGAAAAATCCTTGAAATTGCTGATAAATAAAGGATTATTAAAAGGAGCTTGGGCTTGCAAATTGGATTTTTGTGAGCAGTGTATCAAAGGGAAAATTTAGAATAGCTATTCATGATATTGAGGGTATTCTAGATTATGTTCATTCAGATGTGTGGGGGCCTTCTAAGAATGCTTTATTAGGATGAAAATACTATTACATTTCCTTTATTAATGATTTTTCTCGAAGAGTATGGGTGTATACAATGAAGATGAAGGATGAGATGCTAGGAATTTTCCTTAAATGGACAAAGATGGTAGAGACTCAAATAGGTAGAAAAGTTAAAGGTCTCCGCACAGACAATGGTGGAGAGTTAAAAAATGATCCATTTTTGAAAGTCTGTGAAGATGAAGGTATTATCAGACACTTCACCGTCAAATATATACCATAACAAAATAGGGTGGTAGAGCGAATGAATCGGACATTGCTGGAGAAGGTTCAGTGTATGTTGTCAAATGCTGGGTTGGGCAAAGAATTTTAGGCTGAGGCTGTAGTATATGCTTGTCACCTTGTCAACTACCTACCATCGACTACTATTAGTGGTAAAACGCCATTGGAGAAATGATTTGGAAAACTTGTTATAGATTATGATTCCTTACATGTGTTTGGTTCCACTACATATTACCATATTAAGGAGTTAAAGCTGGATCCAAGAGCAAAAAAGGCAATCTTTATGGGGATAACTTTTGGTGTGAAAGGCTATCGTCTTTGGTGTCTAAAAATAAAGAAAGTAATCTTTAGCAATGATGTTACCTTTGATGAATCTACCATACTGAGAAAGGTGACTTTAAAAAAATTAAAGCAGACAAATGGAACTCCCATTTGATGGCAATAGAATTGTCCTAGCCAATGTAGAAAGTGATGATGACTCTCCTATGGTGGAAGAAGAGTCAAATGAAGAAGAGGTTCAAACCCAAAAACCTCCACAGCAATATGAATTAATTGCATTAAGGAAGGGGAAGAGGACCATTAGACAACCTGCTCGCTATGCTGATATGGTCTCTTCTGCATCACCAATTGCAATGGATGACATTCCTGCCACTTATAATGAAGCAGTCCAAAGTTCATAATGTGAAAAGTGGAGGATTTTCATGAATAAAGAAATGCAGTCCCTTCAAAAGAATCAGACATGGAAACTAGCTAGTCTAATGTTCACTACAAAGCAAGATTGGTGGCTAAAGGCTACACACAGATAGAGGGAATTGATTATAATGAAGTATTTTCTCCAGTTGTAAAACATTTCTCTATTAGAATTTTATTGGCTTTGGTAGCACAGTTGGATTTGGAAATAGTTCAAATGGATGTAAAAACTGCATTTTTACATGGAGACTTGGATGAGGAAATCTACATGACTTAGTGTCACGACCCAAAACAGGGGCCATGACCGACGCTAGGGAACGGGAATTCTTTCGAATCCGGAACCCGTAGCAAGCCTAAAAATAAAATAAACATGCAATAGTAATAACAATATATAAGGCAACGAAAATAAAAAATCATAAATATCATAATAACATTTCCACCGACTGGATTTAAATTAAATACTCATCTCATATATATATAAACTCTTTTAATACAAATCTAGTTCAAATATAATACAACATTTCTTTAATAATTTAATGACTACTGCAGTGTCTAGATAAAATAAAATTCAAGACTCAGGGAAGCAGTTTACATAAAGAAGCCGGGGCGGAAGAAATCCGGCGTACAGGCCTGCTACTGAGGTCTGAAGACGATGACTCTCCTGAAAAATAGTCAACGGAGGGGAGTCAGACCTCACTGAGTGAATTACTATAATATATATACATGCATACTAAATGATAATGCATACAATCAACAATATATATCTAATATGTATATATACAGGCAAATACACACAGATGCAATAAAATCATTTCATACATATTTCATTGAAAATCATCGTTTATGAAGGATCAAATAGAACCCTAGAATATCGAAACCTCAAACAGTGTTAGACAACACTCTAGCCATACAGGCTCACTTATTCCAAAATATATCCACTTAATCCATTTAGACAATAGACTGGCCCCGAGACACTAAGTCAACCGAGCTCCAGCAGTTTGACTGTCAGTGTGATTGGCCCCGAGACACTTGGTCAACTAAGCTCCAGCAATCACACCCCCAAATCCTTTCTCACACATCAAATAATCATAATCAATCAATATCCACAAATGGTTAGTAATATAGCCTAAATGCTATAAGCGTACCGGTACGTACTCGGTCCTAGTGCTGCCCACTAGGTAGCACGTTCTATTGATATCCTTCAATAATAAATATAAAACATTCATTCACAAATAAATGATGCATGAATTTAAATAAAATAACAATATAAACGATATATATACTGAAAATATACCAAAAGTAAACCAGGTATATTTTGAGTATATATACGTCAAATAAATCCTATTAAATTACAAAATAAACTAGAGATATACTTAAAAACATTTTAAACACAATTCATTAATAAAACATGCATATAATTTAATATATATCAAAAATAAACCAAAAATAAACTAAAAATATACTTAAATACAAATCACATTATTTATGCATATTTAATCAAAATAAAACATATATTTCTAAAATCATGCATCCTAAAGCATATATATATAAAATAGTAACTCACACTTAGTGCGCTCCTCGAGATAGGTCCGATGGGCCTGGTCCACTAGCGCTCGGTCTCAACTCAACTAAACAAACAATAACGACAGAAATCAGAATAAACCTAATAGAAAATCCTAGAACTCAATCTAGAATATTAAAGACAGAATCGAAATTAAGGTTCGACCGTATATCACGTTTTACAAGAATTCTACCAAAAATTCGGCAGAACCTCCCCTGTAAAACGGACATCTCTCTACTCAAAGAGTAGACCTGACCCTGCAAAGAAACACAGTTCAAAAAACAGGCTCAACCACTCATCCACAACCCCTCGGTTGGACTCCAAACGACAGTCTACCGACCAGGGTCCACAATCACAAAATAATTTCAAAAGTACCAAAAATACACTTATAACATAGAAATTCATTTTATAAGTAAAAATTACATAATTGGCCTTAAAACACATTAAAAACCGATAGAAACTCATTTTATTAGTAAAATCGTATATTATATATATAATTGAAAATAATTCACGAAAAATAGTTTTAATTAGTTAAAAATACTAAATAATTTGTAGAAATCATTTTTATACCTTAAATAACTATTAAAACCAATTAAATTACATTTTTAGCCAATTTAGGGTAAAATTACCAAAATACCCGTATATATATAAATATACTATAATTACTTCAAAAATTCACCAAACATAGTATAATTATCCAAAATTAATTTTTTCAACATATTTATTAATAATATCAATAATTAAACTCAATTAACCAATAAATTTCAATTAAAAACATAATTAACCTAATTTTCTCAAAATTACATAAAATTAAATAATTCAAAATAAATACATAGAAATTCATAAAAATTCCAAATAAATTCCTATAATTCATTTAAACACCTATAATTATCATAAAACACAATTTCATAATTTAATTAATTAATTTCCGAAAATTAGAAAATAATATTAAAATATTCAAAAATACCCAAAAATCAAAATAATCTCCAAAAATTCCAAAAAAATTCACACATGTATATTAAGCTAAGGGGAACAACATTTGTGAAGGAATTTTTTATGAATCAATCAAATTGAAGTTCAAAAAATTCAAGAACCCTAATAGGCCGAATTCAAAAAATCGAAACCTAAGTAAATCAAGACCATTTTAAGTGAAAAAAAGCTTGGAATCACACTCACCGGAGCTCAAGGAGAAGAAAGAGACCGGTGGTATCAAAAACGATGGCCGAAAACGTCGTGAACGACGGTGGCTAAAGTTTCGGCTTCTCCAGCCAAAATCAACCTCCAAACGCTAGAAACGGCTGCAATAGGCGGCGAGGAAGGTGGTGGCATGCCGGACGGCGCACCAATGGCAAGAAATCAATGTGACAGGCGGCGAAACGGCGATGGAGGCAATCAGGGAAGAAGGAGGAAGTCGGGGGCAGAATTGTAATTTTTCAAAAATTTGATTTTTTTGACATATTATATGTATATATATATACTTTACACTATATAATAAAATAATATTAAATTACACACATTAAATATACACCACACACTTATAATTTAATATTTTAATAATTTAATACTCTTAAAAATAATTAATTAATATTAAAACAAATTAATAAATAATAAAATATTAGGGTAATATTAATTAAACCCTAATTAAATAAATAAGTACACATATACACGTTATCTAGTATTTTAAAATATGTATGAGTTCATGCAAGTCCGTAAATCTATTTAAAATAATTAATAGTAAATTATTTACGTGAAAATTTTCCCAAAAATAAAAGTCTCGAGAAAATTTTACGTAAAGTACTCAAAATAATAATAAACAATTAAAAATCGATTTTAATTAATCAACAACTTATGAAATATCAATATCATATTTAAAAATTATTAACACTGTATATCCCGATGCAGTATTAAAATATTTAAAAACACGGGATATTACACTCAGCCAAATGGATTCAAAGTTGCTAGTAGAGAAAAGATGGTTTACAAATTGGAAAAATCACTATATGGACTGAAGCAATCTCCGAGGTAATGGTATACGCGATTTAACAAGTTTATGATAGGGCAAAAGTATACGAGAAGAAAATATGATCATTATGTGTATTTGAGCAAGCTACAAGATGGATCCTATATATATCTTCTTCTTTATTTTAATGATATGCTGATAGCTTCCAAGAGTCAGATAAAGATTGAGAAATTGAAAACTCAATTGAATAGGGAGTTTGAGATGAAGGATCTTGGTGAAGCAAAAAAGATTCTCGGCATGAAAATATCCACAGATAGCAAATTAGGGAGGCTTTGTTTATCTTAAAAAGAATGTTTGAGGAAGGACTAAAACGTTTTGGCATGAATGAAAAGTCAAAACTAGTTAGTACACCACTTACTCCTCATTTCAAGCTTAGTGCATCCATGTCACCAAAGAATGATGCAGAACATGAATACATGTCAAAAGTACCATATGCAAGTGTTATTGGTAGCTTAATATATGCAATGGTGTGTACGAGGCCAAATATTTCACAGGCAGTTGGGGTTATAAGCAGGTACATACATGATCCTGGAAAGGAGCATTGGCAAGCTGTGAAATGGATTCTACGGTATATTCTGAACATTGTAGATATTGGTTTGGTATTTTAACAGGATAGGCAAGATGGTCAGTGTGTAGTTAGGTATTATGATTTTGACTATGCTGGTGATTTGGATAAGTGTCAATCAACTACTGGTTATGTGTTTACTTTTGCAAAAGCACCAGTTAGTTAGAAGTCTACCTTACAGTCAACAGTTGCTTTGTCTACTACAGAGGCAGAGTATATGGCAATAACAGAGGTTGTAAAGGAGGCAATTTGGCTTCAAGGGTTGCTTGGTGAACTGGGAATGGAGCATAAGTAAATCAAAGTGCATTGTGACAGGTAGAGTACTATTCATCTAACAAAGAACTAGGTTTACCATGCAAAAATGAAGCATATCGATGTTCGATATCACTTTGTAAAAGAGATTTTGAAAGAAGGTGAAGTCACAATTCAGAAGATTCGAACTACTGAGAATCCTGCTGATATGATGATAAATGTGGTAACTATAGTCAAGTTTAAACACTGTTTAGACTTGATCAATATTCTTACAAATTGAAAGATGAATTTTGCAGACACTACTGAAGATTGGATTTGAAAGAGAATTGTATGAAATTTTGCCAAGGTGGAGATTTGTTGTTTTTGGCAAAAATTTTTTATCCCACATCGAGGAGTTTTAAACATTTGGAAGAGTCCTTAGGCTATAAAAGGACTCCTCCCCCCCTAGTTATTTCATCTTAAAATTGTCTCTGCTATATATTTAGACAATTGTATTCTTTTTCTCTCTTTTGTAATATTTCCTCATATAGTGAAATATTATTTTAGTAGTGTCTGAGGACGTAGGCATAATTGGCTAAAACTCGTTAAATTGTGGTATTCTCTTTTATGTCTATTAATAGTTATTGTCGGATATAGTTGTTGTTAATTATTATGCTATTAAAATTACTTATTTTAGTAAAATTCTGTCAAATGAGAGTAGTTTTTTAAATGAGACCATTGTAAACCCTTTACTCTTTCCTAAAAATATATCTTGGAGTGATTTTTAGTACAATCATTTATACTCTAATCACCTATACAATAATTCTCAAAATAAATTTTTATTATTATTAATAAAAAATCCGAATTCCACGTCATCTACTAATATCTCTGCTACACCCACTTCATAATCGTATTCCTCAGGAGCCATTAACGAACATTCAAAGCCTGACACTCTTGAATAAATGTGAAGGTAATTGAATTCCTCTTGCAGCTTCTAATGTGATCTTTATCCTCAATTTCCATGAATTGCTGGCTAGAGCCAACTCAACGTATAGGCCACTAGCCCCTAAGAAAGAGGGACCCATCCTAGGATCCTCAAGAAAATAGTGCGCCATTGCCTACATGTATATAATTTTGAAAAAATTATAAAAATATATATTTTTTGAATTTCAATTTTTTATTAAAATATCTCTCTTTTTTCATTAATTAGATGGGTGTTTTTTATATTTTCAAGAGCATTCCTTTTTTTTTATATATTTTTTTGATTTTTACTTCTTTTGTATTCTATTTGTTCTTTTATTATTATTTTTATTTTTTCTTTTTTTTTATTTTTATTCTTTTTTTTCTTCATTATCTTTATTTTTAATTTTTATTTCTTTATTTTATTTTCTTTGTTTTTTGCTTATTTTTCATTTTCATTTTCTTTCCTTTTTATTTATTTTTATTTTTTCTTATTTTTGTTATACTTATTTTTTCAATTTTTTTAATTTTTTATTCGTATTTTTTTGTTTTTTGTTTTGTTTTGGGTATATATATACTCTATTTTAGATATTTTAATTAACATATTTAAATTATACACCTAATGATATTTTTAATAAATAATTAAAGTTTTAGATATTTTAAAAAAATTAAAATATAATATATCAGACTGATATTATTTTATTCATTTTGTACATTTAAAATAAACTAAATTATACAAATATAAATAAATAAAAAATATTTTAAA
Organism: Mallotus nudiflorus; assembly: GCA_947683625.1. Taxonomy (NCBI): domain Eukaryota; kingdom Viridiplantae; phylum Streptophyta; class Magnoliopsida; order Malpighiales; family Euphorbiaceae; genus Mallotus; species Mallotus nudiflorus. The sequence continues at coordinate 434,201 of CANTUR010000272.1, forward strand.
TTTCATGCATTTGAAAAAAGATGTGCACTTGGATTCAAATTAATTAATATGCATATACAAATTATTTTTATTTTTTATTTTAATTAATTGAATACAAAATTATTACTCAAAGACAACTATTTTTTTGATAATTTTTTTAATAATATATACTTACTCAAATTATCATATTCATATACTATTTTGAGTTTTAATTTTAGGTATTGTTTTGAGTTTTAGATATTTATATAATGTCATGACCCAAAACTAGGAGTCATGACCGGCGCTAGGGAACGAGAATTCTTTCGAATTCGAAACCCGTAACAAGCCTTAGAAAATAAAAATATGCAATAAATAAAAAAAAAGTACGATTGAATTAAAAATTTTCAAATAGATAGATAAAAATAGATACTCAATATCCTTTCATAAATAAATTGATGTTCATACAATACTCAAATACAACTCTCTGAGTACAAAGTATCAAAACAAAACAATAATCTTTTGATACAATAACACTACTATTGCAGTTTCTAGAATACAAATCAAAATTTTGAATATAAATTTTACATAATCTAGTCGGGGCGGAAGAACACCAGCGAATAACTCTACTACTAAGGTTTGACAATATAAAATCTCCTGAAAAAAAATAATTGAGGGAGGTCATATCTCACTGAGTGAATTATTATAATATATATATATGCAATCTAAAGCATAACAATCAGGCACCCGTATATATATATATATATATAAATATATACACACACATTTCACACAAATGTCAAACTCTGCTTTTATATATATAAATAATGTAGAAAACGTTTATTTTATTGAATGATCAAATAGAACCCTATTTAATCGTAACCTTAATCATAAACATCACTCTAGCCATACAGGCTCACTTAATTCCAAATCAATTCACTTATTTCATATGGACAGTAAACTGGCCCCGAGACACTAAGTCAACCGAGCTCCAGCAGTTTGACTGTCAATATGATTGGCCCCGAGACACTTGGTCAACCGAACTCCAGCAATCACACCATCAATCATATCACATCTCAATCATATCATAATTACCACAACAAATTACACTCAAACCTAAATCTATCGTACCGGTACATACACGGTCCTACTACTGCCCACTAGATAGCACGTTCTATCGATATCCTTCATTTAAAATAAAACATACATATGGAAAAATAAATAATGCAGAATAATAGTCATAATAATAAAATAAATTGTATATATATTAGAAATATACCTAAAATAAACTAAGTATTTTTTGAATACATATATGTCAAATAAAGTCAAATCAAACATGAAATATACTAAAGATAAACCAATGATATACTTAAAAATAATTTAAATATGAATCAATAGTATAACATGCATTTATTTCAAAATATATCAAAAATATTCTAAAATTATACCTAAAATATACTAAACATGCTAAATCTATAACGAAGATGAAACATGCATTATTTTGAAATATATCAAAAATATACTAAAAATATACCTAATTATAAAACATGCATAAATCAAAATAAATCCTAAATATACCAAAGTTATACTAAATGTATGTTGAAAATATGCAAACATATATATCAAAATATACTAAAAATAAACCGAAAATTTATCAAATCATGTTATAAATTAAATCACTTTTAAAATATATAATGAAAATGAAAAAAAAAATCTTAAGTCATGCATCTTAAATGCAATGTATATATATATAGTATAATAACTCACTGATTCGCACTCCACGAGATAGACTCAGCGAGCTTGATCCGTTAGGTTTTGGTCTCGGCGCAACTAAACAAATGAATAATAATGAAAATCAGAATAAATTCAACTTAAACCTCTAAACAGACTCTATCTAATATTACAGAACATCGACAGACACAAAAATGACCTGATATCACGTTTTACGATAATTATATCGAAAATTCGATAGAACCTCCTCGGTAAAACGGACATCTCTCTACTAAAAAATAGAGTCGGTTCTGCAAGAAAAATGCATTTCAAATCGCATAATTCACACAACCCTCGGTTAGGAACCCGAACTACACAATTTTCCCAACCGAGGTCCACAATTCATCAAAAATTCAAATAATATAATAAATATATTAAAAATCAATAAATTCCATAAATATCCTCAAAATATCAAAATATAACATATTTAACATTAAAATACCAAAAATAATTATTTTCTCAATAATTACGTAAAAATCCCGAAAATAATAATATAATATTATTAAAAATCCAATTTCTCGATAATTCAATATAAATTAATAAAAATTCACTTTATATATTCAAATAACTAAAATAGTCTAAATACACATTAAAATTAACTAAAAATCCATTTTATTACCAAAATAATATATAATATATTATTTGAAAACTATTTTCAAAAATTAGTATTAATTAGTTAAAAATAGTAAATAATTTGTAAAAATTATTTTAATACCTTAAATAATTATAAAACCAACTAAAACATAATGTTTAACTATAATCTTAACAAAATTACATATTTAACCCTATAATACAAAATATCCAATATATTAAATAATTTCCTCAAAAATTATATAAAATCATTAAAATTATTTAATCAACATATAATATACTAATATCAACCAAAACACATATTTAACTAATAATTTCAACAAAAATACTTGTTTAACCTAATAATTCAAAATACACATAAATTATATAAAATTCCACAAAAATTATATAAATTCATTAAAAATATTTTATCAACAAATAATATTCTAATATCAACTAAAACATACAATTAAACTATAATTTCAACCAAAATACACACTTAACTCAATTATCCAATATTTACATAAACTAAAAATATTCATAAAATTATATAAAAATCCCAAAAATTAATTTATCAACACCAAAATTAATAACAATATATAATAACAATAATTTAACCAAATTCATAATTTAATTAATTTATTTACAAAAATTCATTAAATAATATTAAAATAACAAAAAATTCACCAAAATTAAAATAAATTCCAAAAATTAAAATAAAAATATTTCTAGGAAGATTAAGCTACTAGCATCAACATTTGTTAAGGGAGTTTGCATGAATCCAACAAATTCAACTTCAAAAAAAAAAATCCTAAAACACATAAACTAAAACTTGAAGATATCTAAAAATCTAGAGGTTTTGAGCTCAAACGGAGCTAGGAAATGGACTCACCAAACGAAAAGCTTTCAAACAAGCCTGGTCCGACATCCTAAGGTGGCCGAAATCTTCATAGGTGTGAGGAAGCTCCACCTTCGGTCTCCTTCGTTTTTCGACGTTCTAGGCGGCGGCAGACGGTGCTAGTGGCAGTGGGTGGCCACTGGACAAAAGGGAAAGTGGTGGTGATGGCTGGTTGCAGGTGGGGCGGTCCGGTTGGAAGGAACCGAGAGTGAGAAGAGGAAGAAGAAGAAGAAGAAGAAGAAGGAAAGAGAAAAAGAAGAAAAAAAGAAAGAAAGAAAGAGGGAAATGATTTTTGTGACCTGTGTTTGCTGCGTTTGACTTTTTACTTTGCACTTTATATATATATATATAAACATACACACACATGCACTAACACTTAAAATAACAATTGATAATAATAATATAATTAATATTAATAAAATAATTTGACAATAATAAAAATAATGTTCAAAATAATATCAAACAATAATAATAATAGTAGTAGTAATACACAAGCATAATAGTAACACTAGTAATAGTAATAAAAATAATGATAATAAGTTCAAAGTTTTTAAATAATAGAATTTAATTAAATTATTTTACGTAAGAAAATATCTATACAATAAAATAACGATTATTAGTCACAAATAAATAATAACATAAAAATAAAATTTAAAATTTATTAATACTGTAAATCTTGAAATATATTTATTTAATTTAAAATTTGGGGTCATTACATATAATATATTATTTTAATTGTATAATCTATGGATAATATTTAGAAAATATATTGTTTTTAAGTATCATTCTTTGTCACTTCTTAAGCTTGTTGTATAACAAAAATTTTAATTAATAATTTTTGCTAATTTTTAACATAATTGGAAAAATTGACACTAAATTTTAATTATTTAACATAAAAATAAATCATTTTTTTTTATTAATTTAGACATCTTTAACTTGTAAATTAAAGAAGTCTTCTTTAATGAGAAATGTAAATAAATAAATAAAAAATCTCTTTTTCTATTAAGGAAAATGATTACGAACCGTTGCTACTCCTGACATGTACCCTTTTGGCCCTACTTGTGTTTGTTTTCATAACTTACATTAAAGATAAATGTTAAATCAAAAAAATTATTTACAAACTGGACGTGTTTAAATCATAGTATGACGGGTTCACCTAATTTATTTTAGGTTTTATGGTTCCATCATTTTAATTATTTTTAAAATTAAATTAAATTTCCACAAAAATAAATTTTGATTAATAAATTATTTACAAGCTATAGGCGTTTAAAACATGGCACAAAAAGTTTACCCTATTCATTTTAGGTTTTAGCTATATACTCTCATTTTAATTAATTGTTAAAGAAATTTAAGTTTTAGATACGAAAAATATTCAGAAAATATATTTTTAATTGGAGGAAAATATTTGAATAATATTAAGATAAAATACTGTTTTAAGTTTCAAATACTATTTTGAGCTTCAAATACGAATAATATTCAAAAAATATACTTTTAGTTGGAGGAAAATATTTAAATAATATTCAGTGATATATTGTTTTTACTATCGAATATAATTTTAAAGTTTCACATATATATAATATTTAGATTTTATACTTCATTTATGAGTTGGAGATACTATTTTTAATTTTTAGATACTATTTTGAATTTCAAATATTATTTTGGATTTTAGATACAGTTTTGAGTTTTAAATACTTATAATATTAAGATATTATACTGTTTTGAATGTATCATATGTGAATAATAATAAAAAAATATATTTTTAATTGGAGAAAAATATTAGAGAGAACATTTAAATTATATTATATTTTGATTTTATTTTGAAGTAATTATTTAAATTATAAAAATATTTTCTGAATATGTGAAGATTGGTACACAATAATAAAAGAAAATCAATAATTTAGATGGTTTCCAAATCAACGAATTATTATTTTTTATTTTGAAATCAATATTTAAATTAAAAAATATATATTTATGAATAGACGAAAGCTGGTATATAGTAGAAGAAATAAAAAAATTTTGACTTAAAATTTCAAAAAAAAAAAAAAAAAAGCAATAGCACCAGCCGGGGAAACAAAATATTCTTATGTTAAAAGAACACAAACACATCTATAGAACAGGTGAAATCTCATCCATGATAAAAGTTTTCTCTTTTCAATGAAAAAATACCCAAATGATACAGTCACTTGTGCAATTAATGAAGTCAATTTATCAACTATGTTAAGCCCAACTAAGAGTATCATTGCCCCCTCACAATTCACATAGAAGTTGTGAGATACATGCGTACTCCATGGTCCTACGTGATGATGGCATCCATTTTTCCAAGTTTAACCAATGCAAACACCTTATTAAATTAAGCGATTAAATTTAAGTTCACTTACTGTAAGTGCAAAGTTGCAGTAAACTAGCAGCGGACAACTTCAGAAGAAGAAAGAGCATGCCGGTGTTTGTCAGTGATAATTTGAAATCAGATGTGCAAGCACCACAATCATTGCTAATAGAATTGAAAAATCTACTTTGTTATTTCAGTTGCTTGAAATCTTGCAAAATAGAGATCATTGATGTCATATGCAATAAGATTCCATCACTGAAGCATCAAAAGTTACACTAATGAACAAATATAGATATACACACTTGTCAACTCAACTAAGCATTACTTGCAACACTGCAATGCTCTGTGCTCTTTTATTTTTGCGAATCTAAATGATAGTTGCCTTTAAGTGGTATTGGCCCATCATTTTTACTCCAAAGCAGCAAATAAATATCAGATCAAAGTTATAAATTATACAACTGATATTAGATGAACCATAAAACAGTACAGACTGGATTTTGATCTTTGGGTACCCTACCCAACGACCAAACTAAAATTAAATACATCCCACCAAAACATGAATTTAACATATAACATCATGAGCAAAATTGGGGAAAAAAATTACTCATTCATGAAATGCTTGATCATAAAAATTCAATCTTTATCAAAAACCAAGACCATAAAATCCAAAATCAAAAGAACCCATACTAGCAGATTGATTATTCAGAAGCAACGAGATGGTTGTTTTAGGATTAGCGAAATCGGAGCAGAACGCAATCCAGCCGAGGTCGTTCTAGGATCAAATTCCTAACAGGTTTTGAAGCAGAATCTGCGAAGCTTGTGACTGGAGATTGAGCGGAATTGGAGGGCTAAGCTTGGCTTGACAAAGAAGATTGAGCAAGGATTAAGAAAAAAAAGAAAAGGACAAGGAGAAAGGATGATGATGATGGTTGTGAATGAGGAAGAAGAAAGTGTAACGGAAAAAAAAATGCAAGGAAGAAGAAAACATAGAAAAAAAGAAAAGAAAAGAAAAGAAACGCAAAAAAAAAAAAAAGACGGAAGATAAAAGAGTACACGTGTAATTTTTAATAAAGTTCTGGCAAGTGTGTACTATTTTGAAAAAAGGGGTACTTTACTGAAAATGAGATCCAGAAAAGAAATATTTTTATAAAAATTCCTATAATTTTAAATTGTTGATTTTATCTAAATATGATAAAATAAATTTCTATTTTATTATATTTCGTGTAAAATTTTATTTTATAGATAATTATTATTAAATATGTAAATAAATTTTATTTATCGGTAATAAAAGGAAAATAGATTTAGATTTTTACCATCATGCAATAAGTCACATAGATTTATAGTTGGGGTTTGATTACCAATTTATGGTGAAAAAAGAAATTATTTTTTAATTTATAATGATTTTAGAAATATTTTTCATTTTTATAGTGAGTTTAATTTTTTTTTTTTCATTTTGTACTTTCAGGTGACAAACATGGTGGGGAGAGAAGACCATTTTACTATTTGCAGAGGCGAAATGATCGTAAAAGGCAAAATGATTTTGAAATCACTTCAAATTTTTTTTTCCCTATTGAAGTACATTTTGCCAATAGCAATGGCGAAATGCACCTAATATGAAAATATATATATATATTTGATATGTGACTCGAGAATTGACATGGTGCACAATACATACATACATATATATAAGTATTTGGTTTTTTATATATAATTTAATATTTATGTTTGGTTTTTTTATTTTTAATTTCAAAATAATTAATTTTTTAATAATTATTATATATAATGCAACATATTTTTTTTCATGTAAATTTAAGTTTAATAATTTTTCTATAATAATAATAATAATAATAATAACAATGCATGAATTCACATGAGGTTCGTATGTGTTATTTGTATCAGTAGACCTTTTTTTTAATTTTTAATTTTTTGATTTTATTTTAATAATTATCATAATTATTATTATTATTATTTATTAATTATTATTATTATTATTATTATTATTAAAAAATTAATTGAGTTTAGTTATTCTCTACATTGTTCATAGACATAATAAATGCTCATTTATTGATTCATGCAATATATATATATATATTTTGTAATAATAATAATGATAATATATTAAATTAAAATAATTATAATAAAATTAAAATTAAAAACAAAAAAATCATAATATTATTATAATTATTATAATATTAAAATAAAAAATTTAAAAACAAACATTAAGTCCATCGAAACTCAAAACACAGTCGAACCTCATGCAAATTATTTGAGAAGGATCCAGCCCAAAAGAAGCACAATACAACATATGAAACAAACGTTTATCGCTTAACTCATTGCTCTTCACACAATATTTACCATTCTCTGCATTTTCAATTTTCCTCTCGTTAACCTATATTTCTTTTCTGAATCCTTTGAGAATCAACTGACCATTATGGCTGAGAGTTTCCTTAGTCCTGTGGCGGAAGGAGCTCTGTCAAGTGTGGTTCCACTCATCAATGCTGAAATCACTCGTGCTTGGAATCTCAAGGATGACCTCAATAAGCTTCAAGAATCGGTCACCGTGATCCGCGATCGGCTACAATATGCTGAAGAGCAGCAGATTGAAAAGGAACCTGTCAGGCTTTGGCTCAAGAAGCTCAAAGATGTAGCCTACGATGCAGAGGATGTGTTTGATGAGTGGGCTATGAGAATCTTCGTCGAAAGTTGGAGATGCAAGATCAACAAAGAACAGAGGTAAGTAGCTCTAATCCATTCTCCAAAGTCACTCGTTATGCTAAAAGGCTACATTACATATCAAACTGGCGACAGAGTTAAGAATATAAATAAGTCCCTGGCTGAGATTAAGAATGAAGCTATTATGATTCTTGAACTTCAATTCTCATCATCTAGAGATCGTGCAGTCTCTCATATTGACTTGGACCGAATGACAGACTCGATTCTTGACAATCCTGTTGTAGGGAGGGAACGAGATGTCTCAAAAATTGTGAACCTGCTGAGTCGCTCCTGTGACCAACAGGTTCTTACCATTGTTCCCATCGTGGGCATGGGTGGTCTTGGTAAGACTGCCTTGGCCAAACTAGTGTGTCAAGAAGCAATGACTAGAAAGCTTTTTGATGATAAAATGTGGATTGTGTTTCTGATAATTTTTCTGAACAAAAAATTGTTTGAAGTTGCAATGTCTCCGCGGAGACATGGGGGGGGGGGGGGGGGGGGGGGGGGGGGGGGGGGCGGGTGTTGACCAACAAGGATGCAATCCTTCGCCAGCTTGCAAAAGCGCTAGAGGACAAGAAATTCTTACTTATTCTTGATGACCTATGGGATGATGCCTCGAAGGGCTGGGAGTGCTTAAACACCCGTTTGTTATCAATTTGTAGGAAGAATGGAAATGCCATTATTGTGACTACTCGCAGTGAAGGAGTGGCATCTGCAGTGAAGACTACTACAGAGTACATGCATAATTTGAATGTCTTGTCGATGAAGATTGTTGGTCCATTATTGAAAGACAAGTACATGCAAATGAAGGAGCACCCATCCCTTCAGAGCTGGTGACTATTGGAAAGGAAATTGCAAAAAATGTGGAGGAGTACCTTTAGCTGCAAAAACTTTGGGTGGGATGTTGAGTTTTGAGAGAGAAAAGGAAGCTTGGTTGTCCATTAAGAATAGTAAAGTTCTAAATGCAGTAGATGGAAAGGAAAATGTTAAGGCTATATTAAAATTGAGTTTTGATCACTTGCCTTCATATTTGAAACCATGCTTTGTTTACTGTTCGATTTTTCCAAAAGATTTTTTTGATCGAAAAGGAGGAATTAATTCAACTTTGGATGGCTGAAGGTTTTCTTGAGCCACCCAATGTGGATGTCGGGATTGTTCGAAAAAAACAAGTGGATTTGGGGGATGGAATTTAATGCCTTACTTTGTAACTCCTTTTTTCAAGATGTAAAAAGGGATGACTTAGGTAATATTGTAGGATGTAAAATGCACGATCTTGTGCATGATCTTGCAATGTCTCTTTCCAAGTCTGAAATGTTAACTTCAGAGAGCTATTCAAAAGGCAATTCACAAGGTAAGGTGGACTTGTCATGCATTCACCATGTTAACATAGATAGTGAAGATGTAAAAAATGGAGTGGCATCTCTGAACGATGGTGGTAGGAAGTTGCGTACTGTGTTCTTTCTAATGAAGAATGCTGTGTTTGATGAATCATGGAAGCTGAAATATTTGCGAAGTCTAAAGTTGAAAGGTTTTGCAATTGTAAAGTTGCCATCGTCAATTGGTGAGTGGAAACACTTGAGATTTCTTGATGTGTCAAACACTCAACTGAAAGCGTTGCCTGAGTCCATCACCAAGCTTTACAGTCTACAAATGTTGAGATTCCTCGAGTGCTGGTCACTTAGAGAGCTTCCCTGAGAGAAAATGAAGAATATGCTGAGCTTGAAGCATGTTGAATTTAGTTATGATTGGCAGATGACAAGTGGGTTGGGGAGGCTATGCAGTCTTGAAATGTTGCCAATGTTCATTGTGGGTAGTGATAGGGGAGGTAGCATTGAGGGATTAAAGTGCTTGAATGAGCTGAGAGGGGAGTTGAGGATAGAACAGCTTGAGAATGTTAGAGATAAGGAAGAGGCGGAGAAAGCAAAACTGCAGGAGAAATAGAGAATAACAGCACTGAAATTTGTTTGGAGTGAGGATAGAGGAGGAGGCTGCAGCAATAATGAAGAGGTGCTGGAAGGACTCCACCCTCACTCAAACATAAAGAAGATAAAGATCCAGAAGTATATGGCTAAAAACTTTCCAGCATGGGTAATGAAGATGAAAGTTTCAGATAGTGGTTCTAATAATTTCAAACTACTTGATAGTCTGGTGGGGCTGGAATTAGAGAACTGCAAATTCTGTGAACAAATTCCAAGTCTAGGAATTCTTCCGAATCTTAGGTATCTTCAAATATATGGGATGGGAGAAGTAAAATGTATAGGGAATGAGTTTTACGGGATTGATGGCGGGTGGCAGCGGTGGCAGTGGATGGAAGCTGTTTCCTAAATTAGAAAAACTCATTTTATGCGAAATGAAGAATTTAATTGAATGGAGGACACCAGAAGTAGGTGAAGGTGAGAGAGTTGAAGAATTATTTTCTTGCCTTGAAGAAGTGACAATTAGAAAGTGTTATGCTTTGATCAATTTCGGAATAACCAATAGTTCGTCACTGGTCCACCTTCAAATTGAATTCTGTGATAAAATGGGTAATTTATTTGATGAAGTGGATTCCTCCTTCCCTTCTCTTAAGAAGTTGAAGATAAGTAGATGTTCAAGTTTAACAAGTATTTCAACAAAAGCACTGCGGTCATTCACTTGTATATCTGATTGTAAAAGTCTCTCATCTATTCCGGAAGAATTAAGGAAATTGACTTGTCTTACTCGTTTGCTTATATTATACTGTCAGAGACTGAGTTATTTTCCAAAGGAGATTTTAGGCAGCCTCACACAATTGGAGTCATTAGGTGTTGGTAAATTCTCAGAGGAATTGGATGATTTCTCTTACCTCAATTCTTCAGTCCTCCAAAATCTCAATAGCTCTCTTCAATGTCTATGTATATTTGGAAATAATAGAGTCAAGTCTTTGCCAGATCAACTTCAACACCTCACATCCCTCAAATTTTTGGAGATTTGTGAATACTATGAAATGGAAGCTTTGCCAGAGTGGTTGGGGAGCCTTTCTTCTCTTCAATTCCTTTCTATTTATAGTTGTTACAATCTGAAGCATCTACCAACAGCAGCAGCAATGAAACGCCTCTCCAAATTAACACATCTTCAGATTTATGGTTGTTCTGACGATCTTAAGGAAAGTTTAACTAAGCGGAGTGGCTTTGAATGGGACAAGGTTTCTCATATTCCTCTTGTAGATTGAGTTCGCTTATAGAAAGGTAAACATTCTCTTGTTCCCAATATCAAATTCTGTTGTTTTGAATTCATTGTTTTAAGTTGTTCTTAATAACATTAATTTTGGATTAACTGTTGCAGGGAAATTAAGCTGCGTAATAATAAAGCTTTGTCCATTATATGTGGTTTCTTCTTTAGGCGTAAATGCAGAATGATTCTTTAGGGAATTGCCACTGTTTCAAGGTACGCATTAGTACTACACTTAATGGAGCGATTAAATTAGGTAATTTAATAATCAGATGATTGATTCTTTCCAATAAGTTTTGTACTATTATGTATGCCTTATCCAAATTGTTTGCAGCAGCATTCAGCTGTGTTCACTCTAATTTCACTTGCTCATGTCAGGTCAGGGGAAACATTAGAAGCTGCAAGACAACTCAACGGAATGAACTCCTTTTTCCAAATATTGCAGCATGGCGATGGTTGTATTGTTGATCATTGATTTGTTCTGAATTATTAACTTGCTCCTTTTACTTTGTTTCTTTCATTATCTTCTCTTCTTGTCTCAAGTTTCACTGTCCTGTTATTCTAATGTTTCTTGATTTTCTTGGTGCTCTTTTCTGCTATTATTCTTGTAAAGGATGCTTTTTTTCCTTATCATCAGGATGGTTAGGATTTATTTAGTATAGGTTGGGAGAATGGGGGATCAACCTATTGGCTGAGGGTAGTACCACCCTGATTGATTTTTCTTCCTATCTTCCTCTCTTAATAATAACAAAGAAAAAAATTCATTATCCAGAGTATGATCTAGAATGTAATTGGCATTAAGTTGAAGAAGGCAAGTCTGTATCACTGATTTGTGCAAGGCATTTTGCAATGATCAGAAGATCATATACAAGTTAAAGCATGTTAGAACAATGTATTGTCTCATAAATGTTGGTTTAAAGATGAACGTATAATGCCGATTTTATAATTAATATCATTACATGCCTAACCAGAGTTGATAGCCTCGCTATGATTGTGGTATCAGCAAAGATTGTGTGTGAAGGATTACCCATTGTTTGCTATTGAGAAAGATTCTTGAATAGAAACTGAGACTGCACTGTAGCAAATATATGAAGCCATCACATGTCTGTAGTTGAAGTGCAAGCTGTACTGTGAATTTTAGATTGCAGCTTAATGCCTAAACTGAGCCTTGCAATTTACTTAGAATGCAGCCTAAGCATACAGGACCCTGCTTAGACCCTAGGAACAAAAGAAAACCACCTACATCAAGCTCACTGCCCACTCCCTGTCTCATCTCTACTATGAGCACTGCAGAAACCAGCTGTAGAAGGGACACACCATTGTAGAAAACGTCATGTACATAAAGAAAACCCAACATAAAGGACCAATAATCCCTGACTACTGATGCACTGGAAATAACAACATAAGAACAAACAGCAAAAGGAAAGGCTTGCCACTAGTCCGAAAATATATAGCACCAAAATTGTCATGCAACAACTCCCCATTCTGAAACTATCGCAACTCTTGTTAGAATCAGCCTTCTAATTCCTCATTCCTTGGCTCAAGACTCACCAGAAGGCCCATGGCTCGTTATGGCAATGGCTGAGGAGTTATAGGTTCATTAGGTATCATTTCTGTCCACTTATATTTTGTTATCAACTGGTGGGTTACCAACAGTAACTCGATCTGTGCAAACTTTGCTTCAGTACATGTCATTGATAGGTCAAAATTACAACAATTTAAAAATTTTTCATCAATTTTGTTCTATGTTCACTTGCATAAAGTATTTTATGAAATCATATAAAAACAAAAACATTATAAAGTTCAATTCCAAGTATAGAAATGATTAATTATAGAATATCATTACCAACATTTTTTGGTTCAAATAACAAAAAGTTTGCATTCCCTTAAATAAAGTATTAAATTCAAATCTTATGTATAGAAAACAGATGTCATGGGAGTTTTACTCCTGTCATGGGGTCTATTCGGTTCAATTTCAAAATAGTAAAATCTCATGCGGCAATTGTATTAAGGGAGCATCATATGAACAAATAAATCAAAGCTATAGAACATCATTAGACTTGTACGCTACTTTCCTGCTTAAACGTTGATTATTCTCAATCACCAACCATCACATAGAGTAAAGCGTTGCTTCAAATTAGCAGCATTAGACTTAATAGGGCTGTTTTTCCCTTTAATCTATTGCACACAGGATCAATGCTAGCTTCAGGACCTATCAATGACGATCCATAATCTGAAACTCTCGCTGTCCAACCAGCATCAAGCAAGATGTCACAAGAGTTGGTGTTTATGTGAAAAATATTTGTATTCAAATCAATGTTAAGATAATTGATTCCCATTATAACATCCAATGCAATCTTCATCCTCATTTTTAGAGTCCATAAGACTCTAAATAATCCTCAACACTACTACCAACACACATAGTCGAGCTTTGTTGAGACTTATAAGTTTTTGCTAGGAGATCATGGAGCCAATGTAACAGTACTTGTTGTAAGGAGTTTAGCAGCAGCTTTGAGTTGTTTGAAGGACTTTTTTGTTGGTCCTTGACTAATTTCATTTGTAATTTGTTGGATTAGAACCATTTTGTGAAGCTCTTTTACTGTTGAAAAACTAGTCAAAGTTGGTTCCATGTTTTTGGGAATTATGCCTTGTTGAAGTATATCATATCTTTGAGTGCCTGATTGAAAGACCACTTTTAGTTGAAAAATAACGATGATTTGGTATGTATGAATTTCTATATATTTGAAAGGAACGAAAGTAATGATATGTCTTCTTTATGTCAATTACAGCTCCCGAATTTTCTTCACTCAATTGATGAAAGTGTTGCAACGACACTGTTGTTGTGCCTCTACTGTAATTTGCAGAAGAATTTCTGCTGCTTCTTGCACATCAGTAAACGGTAGTGTATGCCACCAGCTCCAATATGCCTCTGCTTTGTTTAGATCTACTGGACTAACCCGAGAGTCCAAAACCTCAGCTAATTTTACTAGCTATAATTCTAGGCACTGCAAAGTTCATCACATCAACGTTAGACTAAATTGGTGTTTCTCTTCTTCCAAGTAATGATATGCCTGATTTGGGAAGAAATCACTAATGCTTTAATCTAAGAAATACATTACATGTTATTACTAACGTGGTATAAAGTCTTCATGAGCCACAGATCATTAGGAAGACTCCATAGCTCAAATCCTCAGTGAGCTCAACTAGGTACAAGCCTATGGATACCATTTGGCCTGGACCAAACAACTAGTAGCTAGCATTCGTTAGAGACAAGCTACTTCATTAGGCTCAGGTGGACCAAGACCAACTCTGGAGTCTAACAGCTCCATCAATTCATTAGCCATTATTTTACGCCTTGCATAATCCACTAGTCTTTCTACCATATTTCATTACACATGTCAAGTCAACGGGCCATAATTTCATTTGTGGTTGGCCCTTTTTTTTTTTTTTTTTTTTCAATTCTGTTTTTGCACTTATGTCCAGATTTTCGTACTTTTTTTTTGAAAGATTGTGAACCACTTCCACATTTCATGTGTTTTATTTTTTTCTTTTTTTTTTTTTAAAAAATTTTCTGTAATTTTTTTATCTATTTATTATTTTTGATGTCATCTTTAATTTAAATTTATTGTATATATTTATTTTATTTGTATATTTTAAATAATTTAATTTTATATTCTAAATAATTTTTTTTAATTTTGAAATTTATTATTATTTAAAATATAAAAATTAAGTTAATTAAAAAAAATTAATCATAGTCTTCAATAATTATTTGTTTCATAGTTATTTAGAATTTTGAAATTAAAGTAATTAAAGTAAAAATTATCCATAGAATAATTATTTTTTTAGTAAAAACAGTAAAAAAATTATGAAATATATCAAATAATTTTTTTTATTATTATTGACACTAATAAAAATAAAAATTATATTTATGATCTTAATTTAATTATTAATAATGAAATATTAAAAAACAACAAAAATCAATAACTACTATTTTTTGTTGCTTTTGTTGCTTTTTCTTAATTATGTTATTTTAGTTGTTGCTTTCAATTTTTTTTATTGTTTTTTTTCATTTATATTTATTGATTTTTATTAAAAATAAAAAAATAACAAAAAAAAATAACAATAAAAAAATTATGAGATATATAAAAAAAAATATTATTTTTATCATTAATGCTAATAAAAGTAAAAATTTTATTTATGGCCTTAATTTTATCATTAATAATGAGAAAATAATTTAAAAATAATAAAAAATAACAAAAATAAACAACAATCAATAACAGATAATCAACAAAAATCAACAACATAAAATTTTGTTATTTTTTTTATCTTGTTGTTTTCATATGTTGTTTTTAATTTTTGTTGTTGTTTCAGTTTGTTGATTTTTTTATTTTTTCAACTTTTTTTCATTGATGTTACAAATACATCATAAGAATTGTAAATTTGTTATATATTGATAATCAACAAGTATCAAATAATTTTTTTTCAAAAAAAAAAAGTTGTTAGACATTTTGATAAAAGCAAATTAAAGTAAGAAAAAAATAAAATCCTTATTTTTTAAGAATATAAAAGGAGAAAATTTTATTTATTTATTTTTATTACAACAATTGAAGATATTTATTGTGTCATTTAATAAGAATTAAAGATATTTAGTTCCTAATTATTCATTAAAAAAAAAGAAAAAAATATTGAGTAAAAAAAATATTGAGAATAAAATGAAGATAGTACCTTCAAAAAAAATATTGATAAAAAAATTTGAGAAAAAAAGATAAAGATAATAGAAAAAAATGTTGAGGAAAAAAGACAATATAATATTATAAAAATAAAAAAAATGTTTAGCAAAAAAATGTTAAAAAAATAATGACAGAATGTTGAGAAAAAATATAAAAAAAAATAGAAAAAGACAGTAAAAAAAATATTGAGAAAAAATAAATAAAAATAGTATAAATTAAAAAAATTATTTAAAAAAAAAGAAAATAAATAAAATGTTGAAAAAAATTATAAAATTAAAAAAATTAAAAAAATCAGTAAAAAAAGAAAAAATGTTGAAAAAAACAAGACAACTTTAAAAATAAGGATGTGAAAGGAAGTAGATTAAAATTAGAAAAAATAGTTTTTAAAGTCACTGATATTTTTAAAATTTTTTTATTTTTAGTATATTTACGTAAATAACCCTAATTTATTAGCCATCATTGCTGATTTAGTATCAAACGGTATCATATCGAAATCTTGCCTCGGTTTCCTGTCTGGAGTGATGGAAATCTTACTTAATGGGCTACATAACGAAATTAACGCTTAGAAAGAAGTGTGGGCTGCTAAGGCAACCTATTACAATTCTTATTTATCTCATTATTCTGGAAAAAAGCAGCAGAATGACAGCACCTGAACACCATCTTAGAAAGAAAGGGGTAGCAATGGATGCATGTAACTTGCAAGTATATATCACATCCAGATCTCTACATAATATTAGCTGATACCAAAAAAAAATTGTGAAATGAACATTGTAAAAGAAAATTCTTGCCTATTTCAGGTGTACTGATCAAATAATTTTATTTCTAGCTAGTTTAGTGTCAACTGACTGAAGATACTTTTGTTGTTGCCATGCATCTTCTGATTGCCATAATCATCTTCATTGAAGTCTATACGAACGGATTCATCCATATATACTCTCTTGAAAGATTATTGATTTTGCAGAAGAACCAAAACCTTAAAGCAGCTAATTTTCTATTTACAATTTAGTACAGAATGAGATCAGAAACAATAGTTAATGATCCCAAAGCAGAATACTGAAATGAGATACATGTTGTTATTGACTTGGTAACAGGGTCAACACTGTTATGCTATCAATATATACCTGGCAAAAGTTGCAGGTAGAATCAATAGTGGCAGCTTCAAAGGAAAGTTCCAAGAGTCTGGATACAAACAACATTTACAAGGTCAGCACACTATACTGATAACAATAAAAATTACCTTCAGGATATTTATCTCATTATCTACGAATTCTGGTTGATTGTTTTATGCTTCAGGTCAAGTTCTTCTCATCCTCAACACTACTACTTACGCGTAGAGCCAAGCTTCTCTCCAAATTTGCAACTAAATCAGTCATAGTTCGCCTGCTTGCCCTTCCAAATTCACACAGTGACCATCAGCTCCAGTGCTTCTGCTTTGTTTAGATCCAGTGGATGAACCCGAGAGTCGAAAACCTCAGCTAATTTACTAGCTATGATACTAGGCACGGCAAAGTCCACTACACTTGTTAGTGTGCTTCCTCCGTTCACATCATTTCTGAACATAGCTCTCTTCCCTGTCAAAAGTTCTTATGATACCACACCAAAACTATACGCATTGCTTTCTGAAGTTATTGATCTTCCACTATAGGACTCAGGATCAACATATCCAACTGTTCCTACTGCCTCTTTTGACTTGTCATTCTATTAAAAGGAACTTCTTATCTTATAATCCATCACACTTTTGTTACATCTAATTGATTTTGATTGCTAATTTTAATTGATAAATTACTTTTCATCTCCACCACGACTCATCAACATTAGACTAAATTGCTCCCTCCCCTTATTCTTCAGTGCTACTAGCTAGCATTCATTAAAGACAAGCTTTGCTCCAAATTAGCAACTACATTAGTCATGCTTGGTCTGTTCTTCCCTTCCAAATTCACACAATGAAGTGCTGTATATGCCACCAGCTCCACTGCCTCAACTTCATTTAGCTCTAGTGGTCTGACCGTAGAGTCTAGAGCCTTTGCGAATTCCCCGGAGGTAATTAAAGGCACTGCAATATCCACTAGACTTGTTGGTGAGCCTTGCCTGTCGTCACTGTAAAATATAGGTTTCTTTCCTGTCAAAAGCTCTAACAACACTACTCCAAAACTGTATACATCACTCTTCGCAGTTAACATGTTTTGACTGTAGTACTCTGGATCGATATAGCCAACAGTTCCTACAGCCTGCATCGACTTGTACTCATTTTCTGATTCATAAGCATTCAATGACGATGAAAAATCTGCAACTCTCGCAGTCCAATTTGCGTCGAGCAAGAAGTTTAAAGAATTTATGTCTCTGTGAATTACAGGTGGAACTGCGTAATTGTGAAGATATTCAAGTCCTCTAGCAGCATCTAGTGCAATCTTGATCCTCATTTTCCATGAACTGATTACATTACCATTCTTTTCATTCTTGTTCCTGTCATGTAAATATCGATACAAACTTCCATTCTTTGTATACTCATAAACTAAAAGCCTCTCATTTTCATCTTCATAATATCCAATAAGCCTTATTAAATTTTTGTGGTGAAGCCTTGACAACATTACCAATTCAGATTCAAAAGCCCTTTGTTGCTCTTCAGAAAACTGCTCTTCTTGATTTTTCTCTCCTCTCTTTACAACAACTATTTCCGCACCATCTTCTAGTTTCCCTCTATAAGCAACACCGAATTTGGATGCACCGACCTTGTTCTGTAACGAAAAATCTTCAGTTGCTGCAGTAAGCTCTGCCAGAGTAAATTCCACTGCCCTACTCAGTTTCCTGACTAGTGGGGTTGACCTCTTTTGTGGAGGATTAACAGACAGTCTAGAAAACAAAAGACCAGAAGCAAAAATAATAGGCCAAAAAGACACTTTGATCGGATTATTTACCTTTTGAGACAACAGGGTGTATGTTATTGCTGCAAAAATGGACTGAAGGCCGGCACAAAGCAATCCAACTATGTCAGGAAATGTTCCAAAAGGCTTGTAATTTTGATGTGGGTGATAAAACCAAGGGATCAACCCTCTTCTCATCCAAGTTACTTCTTCTTTTTGACCCTTGTAAACAAGATCCATAATAGAAGTGATTAAGATTAAAAGAGACATCACCATACTCAAAAGTGCATATTGAGGCTTCTGCACAGATGATAGCTGATCAAAAGTAGCTGATGGAAGCTCTAGGATGAAGTTGGCAACAAGAAAGATTTTTTCCAGGTTTGTGATCTGTTTTCAGAAGAGGAAAATTACTTGATTCATGGTCATTTTTTTGCAAGACGATCCTGTTTCTAATCATATACAATAATACAAAACATGCTGATTTTATCATAGTCCTTACCTTCTGATCCAAGCGACTTGGACTACTGTGTCCCTTATCACTACCACCGTTATGTTCTTTAACATCAATATGCAGAGACTGAGCCATATGCTTTCCAGGAACTATTAATCTCCAAAATGAAGCAAAACCCAAGACCAAGTTCTTTTTTTTTTTCCCTCACAGTCAAAGGAAATAAAGATTCGAAAAGTAAGCAAATAGTACTTTTGCGGTCAGCATTAATTGCCACTTTTTGTACCAACTTTTTATACCCCACAAAAGTTTACGTGATTTACTTCATTATATTGCCAAATATTGAAATGTAAACTGCGCAGTAGGACTTTCCAGTGAACAAGGATTTGTTATCATTGTAGGCTCCACACGGTTCAGACTTGAAAATTCGAGTCTTTCGTTTCATAATTATTTTGTAGCATCATACAAGCTACCTTGCTACCTTACATGTGCTGATGTGGTATATGTTCACGTTATTAGAATGGAGGAATTGTTTCCACCACTAGTTTAAATGGAAAAAATTATGGATATTAATTAAAGAGATTAAAAATTAAATTTTTTTCCTTTCTTTTTTTTTGTGGTATTAAAATTTACCCATTTAATTTATAATTAAAAAAAAAAGAATGCAGAAATTGAGAGTTCATATAAGGAGGTGGCGTGAAATGGTGAGCATGGTATTCTTAGGTAAATTTATTTGCCAAATGAAAAGATTACGTACCACATTTGTAATAAGAATCACAGGTATGTTGCATTTGGCGATCTTTTTCAAAAGATTTGATGTTGCTATGATTAATCTTTATATTTTATTTAACTCTTTGCTGAGATAGTCGATTTTTTTTTTCTATCTTAGAGGTGCAGTTTTACCATTCTGTAGTAGTACAAAATTAAACTTGTGATAGAAGAAGTTTTTGTCATTTGTTCACAAAACATTCGGCTAATTGATTCCTATCTTCATCCTTATTTTCTGGAAATTTATTGGGCTACTTTTTTTATCAGTATGGTTACAGAATAATCATCGCTCATACCATAACTTTTGCAGTAACTTGATAAAACTTGTTATAGCTTATGGTGTGTGAAAACTTCAGCTGGTAAGCATTTTCACTTTCACATTTTGAAATGTTTATGAATCGAAAACTCTTCAAAAACATTTTAGGACCATTTATATAAATTTGAAAAATTAGAAAATATGTTTTCAACTTAAACATGAAGATAAATTGAATCAAAATTTTGTATTTCTTACTAAACAAAATAATTTATAATTATAGGTAACAAAAAATATTTTCAATATATATATATATATTTCAATATTTACACATTTTATTTCTTTATTTTTTTAAGAATGTCCTTTCTTCGTATTCCCTTATTGTGCTACATAGGTTATGACTATGCATTTTACGTCCACATATGTGTATGCATATATAGTAAAATAGATTTTAATGAAAAGAAAACACTTGAATTGATCAACATATGTTTGGAACTAATTGCAGACTACTGTGCTACTCCTTAATACAACGCCACGATCAGACAGAGACCAAGCTTCCTCCAAATCAGCAACTTTTCCATTCACAGTCAGCCTATTTTCCAATTGATCCTCAATGAGCTCAACTAGGTCCAAGCCCACAGATACCATTTGTGCTAGCATTCATTAGAGATAGACTTTGCTCCAAATTAGCAACTACATTAGTCATGCTTGGTCTGTTTCTCCCTTCCAAATCCACACAATGAAGTGTTGTAAATGCCACCAGCTCCACTGCCCCTACTTCATTCATCTTTAAAGGACCAACCCTAGAGTCTAGAGCCTTAGCGAACTCGTCAGACATAATTAAATGCACTGCAAAATCCACAACACTTGTTGGTGTACTTTCACTACCATCACTTTGAAATATAGCTTTCTTTCCTATTAAAAACTCTAATAACACCACTCCAAAGCTATATACATTACTCTTCGCAGTTAATAAATTTTGACTGTAGTACTCTGGATCTATATAGCCAACAGTTCCTACTGCCTTCATTGACCTGTAACCAGTTTCTGATTCAAGAGCATTCAGTGACAATGTAAACAGCAACTCTTGCCGTCCAATTTGCATCAAGCAAGATGAATTACTGGCAGAACTGCATAATTGTGAAGGTACTCAATTCCTCTAGCAGCATCCAATGCAATCTTTATCCTCGTTTTCTATGAATTGATCACATTGCTATTATTTTTATAATTGTTCTTGTCATGTAAATGGTGAAACGGATTTTCAGGTTCTATGAACTCGTAGACTAAGAGCCTCTCATCCTCATCTTTATAATACCCAATAAGCCTAACTAGATTTTTGTGGTGAGCATGACTTTTACAACGAAAAATGTCGGTTGCAGCAATAGTTCAGCCAAAGTAAATTCCACTACTCTATTTTGTTTCCTCATAGATGTTGACTTCTTTTGTTGACGATTTGATGACAGTCTAGAATACAATAGACCAAAAGCAAAAATAATAGGCCAAACAGATACTTTGATAGGATTCCGAACCTGTCCAGACAACAAGGCATATGCTATTGCTGCAAAAATTGAATAAAAGCAGGCACAAAGCAATCCAATTATGTTAGGAAATGTTCCAAAAGGCTTGTAGTTTTGATGTGGGTGATAAAACCAAGGGATCAATCCTCTTCTCATCCAAGTTACTCCTTCGTTTTGACCCTTGTAAACAAGATCCATGATAGAAATGATCAAGATTAAAAAAGTCGTCACCATCCTAAGTAGTGCATGTTGAGGCTTCTGCACAGATGATAGTTGATCAAAAGCTACTGATGGCCAAAAATGATTTTTACCAGGTTTGTTTTCAGAAGAGGAAAATTAGTTGATTCATGGCCAACTATTTTTTTTTTTTTTGCAAGATGATTCTCTTACTAATCATATCCAAAACATGCCATTGTGGTTATGTCCATTGTCATTACCATTGTGATGTTCTTTAACATCAATATTCAAAGACTCAGCCATACTTTTTGCAAGTTGTCTCCTAGAAGAAGCAAAACCCGAAACTAATTTTCTTTTTTTTTTCTCATAGTTGAAATGAAATACTTCATTTGTGGTGAGCATTAATTGCAATTTTTTTAATAACAAATTCACAAAAATCATAAAAATTCAGAGAAATATTTGCCACCCATGTCAAATTTTATGATACATATTTATCGCTTGGCTAATGGAAGATAAAAAAACTTACAAAAGTTTTTTGTGATGTTTACTACATATTGAAAAGTAAATAGGCTGTTGTATATGAAAACAATGGTGGAGTTTGAAAATGCAAGTTTTTTTTTTTTTTTTTTTATTATTATTATTTTCTAGTGCAATGCTTATACAAATTTTCAAGCATTATACAACCTACTTTCAGAGGTATTAAAATTTTGAAATTCAGAGTGTGGAAAGGTTTCATGTTGTGCCATGGAATTTAATAATTTTATATCACTCGAATATTTGTGACCAAGCATAAAAGTAGAGGAAAAAAAGTCATCATAATGGTACTACACCCTCAGCCAATAGGCTGATCCCCTTACACCCAGCCTATATCCTAACCATCCTGATGAAAAAAAAAAAAACCCTCCTGCATAGGAACAATCGCAGACAGAAACACTAACCAAATCATTAAACATTAGCAATATAGGAGAATGAAACTTAAAAATAAGAAAAAAAAACTAAAACAAGCACCAATGATCATTGAAGCATGTACCGGCAGGATAAGGCTTGAATATGCCCTTAAATCATGGCAACAACCAGTCACACACACTAACTACTTAGAACATTTATAGGATTTACAAGGAGAAATACTTTGTTAGCTATATTGAGATTTTCCTTGGAAACCAGTATGGTTTTTTGCTATGTTATTCTAGAAATTTTGGTTCTAGATATTTTGTATATAAAACCTGTATTAGTTGAAAAGTTAATATAAATAGTTGATGATCCATGTTTTTAGGAATGTCTTCTAGAAGTATATTAATTGCTTGTGTTAGGTATAACTAAGTTGAAAAGCAATTTTTGTACTATATATAATGAAAATATCAGTACTAAATAGATAGAGAGGAAGTTTTGTTATGTGCTTTGTTTTTCATTTTTCTAGTTATGCTTTAGTCTTTGAACCTTCTGTTTTTACAACAGTGGTTTCAGAGCTGATTTCTTACGGGTTGTGAGTTTAATTTCTTGTTATTTTTTGCCTCACCTTATGTGAGAGAGCATGGCATCAGGGAATTTTTCTATTATAGGTCCTCTGATTTTCATAAGATAAAATTATCAAATATGGGCTATTAAAATGAAAGCCTACTTAAAAGCTCTCAACTTGTGGGAGGTAGTGGAGCAAGGACTAGTACAAGTTCCACTTTTGAGAGAAAATGCAACGTTGAATGATATTAAAAAACATAAAGACCTAGTTACTCGGAGTCCTAAGGCACTTACATGCCTTCATTCTGCAGTGTCTGAAATAATTTTTACAAGGATAATGGCTCTTGAAACAGCAAAGGAAGTTTAGGATAAATTGAAAGAAGAATTTGAGGGAAGTGACAGAGTTAAAGCAGTTAGGCTTTTAACTTTAAAAAGAGAGTCTGAATTGCTAAAGATGAAGGAGACGAAAGGTGTAAAAGACTACTCAGCAAAACTTATAGAGATAGTCAATCAGATTAGGCTACATAGTGAAGTTTTTCCAAATAAAATATTAGTAAAAAAGATCATGATCAGTCTTCCTAATAAATTTGAGTCCAAGATTTTAGCTATAGAAGAATATTATGACTTAAAGACACTCATTATTGCATAATTGATCTCCAAGCTGTAAGCACAGGAGCAAAAGGTTTCAATAAGGTCTGAAGAAGTTGTTGAAGGGGCCTTTCAAGCAAAGTAGAAGTCCAAATAGTATAAGGAAGGCAAAAATCCTAGTGTAGATAAATCTGGAAAAGGAAAAATTCTAGAAACCTCAAGTGATTCAATGAAGAAAGGTAGATTTCCACCTTGTGGCACTTACAAGAAAACCAATCATTTGGAGAAATAGTATTGGCAAAAATTAAGGAAGTCTCCAATTCAATGTAGAAACTATAAGAAGTATGGCCATATAGAGAGATATTGTAGATTGAAGTAGAGTCAATCAAACTAGCAATCTTCTCAGCAAGCAAATTTCACAGATGAGCAGAAAGAATCCCAAGCAAAAAGTCAGTTATTCATGGCCACTCACACTCGCAAAGCATCTTAAAAAAGCACATGGTATATTGATAATGGTTGTATGAGTCATATGGCAAGAGATGAAGGCTTATTTGTTTATCTAGACAAACTAGACAAACGTAAAGTCAAGTTGGGCAATGGAGATATGGTTTAGGCTCAAGGAAGGGGATCAACCAAAATCCATAATAACAAAGGTCCTAAGCTGGTTTCAGATGTTCTTTATGTTCCTATTTTAGCTCAAAATCTTTTAAGTATGGCTCAAATGTTGCATAAAAATTATTCACTTACTTTTTTAAATAAAAAATGCATAATTTATGATCCTAAAGGAGCTAAAATTGTAAGAGTTAGTATGGTTGATAATTGTTTTCCTGTTCATTGGAATTCAATTAATCAATATGCTCTTAGTGCTATAACTAATGAAACCTGGTTGTGGCATAAGAGGTTTGGTCACTACAACCTCAATTCACTCAAATTCATCTAATCAAAAGGCATAATACTTAATTTGCCAAAAATTAAAGTTGAAAAAGATGTTTGTGAGTCATGCCAGATTAGAAAGTTACATAGATTGCCTTTTCTAAATGTGAAGTCTTAGAGAGCAAAAGAAAAGCTAGAGTTGGTTCATACCGATGTACATGGACCAATGAGGATAGCTTCTTTAAATGATAGCAAATATTTATTGTTGTTTAATGATGACTTCACCAGAATGAGCTGGGTTTATTTTCTCAGAAATAAATCTCAGGTGTTTTCCATCTTTAAAATGTTTAAAGCTATGGTGGAAAGAGAAAGTGGTTTTAAAATGCAGATTTTAAGGTCAAATAATGGCATTGAGTACACCTCCTCTCAGTTTGGCAAGTTTTGTCAAGACTTGGGGATTTAGCATCAACTTATCGTGAGTTATATTCCTGAGCAAAATAGAGTATAAAAAAAAAAGACCAAAACAATCATGGAGATGGCAAGAAGTATGTTAGCTAAGAAGAAAATGCCTAAATGTTTTTAGGCAAAAGCTGTTCATACTACCGTGTATTTGATGAACAGATTACCCACTAGAGTTGTGGATTGCAAGACCACTCTTGAAGCTTAGTCTGGTCACAACCTTTTGCAAAGCAACTAAGAATTTTTAGGTCAGTATGTTACATTTATGTACTTGATGTAAAAAGAAGCAAGTTAGATGATAAAGTTGAAGTTTGTGTTTTTTTTGGGATATGGTACTATAACTAAAGGGTATACAATGTATAATGTGTAGAGTAAGAAGGTGATATTGAGCAGGGATTGCAAATTAATAAAGATAACTATTGGGATTGGGAAAATAATTTAGTTGTGAAGAAACAGGTTGCATCTCAACAAGTCAGCACTTCTAACTTGTCTTTAAGTTCTTCAAGTCAAAATGAAGAATTTGATAATGAGGATCCAACTACTGATTCACTTATTTTGAAAAGAAAGTCTCTTGCAAATGGTTATCAAAGGTGTAATGTTGTTATTAAAGAGCCATTTTGTTACATAGAAGCAGCTCAACATGAGGTTTAGAATGATGCAATAAAGGAGGTATTGGCTATGATAGACAAGAATGAAACTTGGTTTCTTACAAGCAGGCCTAAAAATAAGAATATTATAAAGGTTAAATAGGTGTATAGAACAAAACTTAACCCTGATGGGACTATTTTTAAGCATAAAGCTCGCTTAGTGGTTAAAGGGTATGCACAACTCCCTAGAGTGGATTTTAGTGAGACTTTTACACCAGTTGCTAGGCATGAAACTGTAAGGATGCTGGTGGCACTTGCTACTTAATTTAAATGAAAAATCTTCCATTTAGATGTGAAGTCAGCTCTCTTAAATGGATTTTTTAAAGAAGATATCTTTGTTGAGCAACTAGAAGGCTTTTTTATTCCAGGAGCAGAGGATAAAGTCTATAAATTAAGAAAGACTCTTTATGGTTTAAATCAAGTTCCTAGAGCCTGGTATAGTGTAATATCCCGTGTTTTTAAATATTTTAATACTGTATCGGATATGCAGTGTTAATAAATTTGTATATAATTATGAGATTTTACGAGTTAATATGTATTTAAAACTTATTTTAATTATTATGTATTATTTTAAGTGCTTTACGTAAAATTTTCCCAGGACTTATATTTTTAGGGAAATTTTCACGTAAATAATTTACTATTAATTATTTTAAATAGATTTACGGACTTGCATGAACTCATATATATTTTTAAAATACTAAATAACGTATATATGTGTATTTATTTATTTAATTAGGGTTTAATTAATTACTCTAATATTTTATTATTTATTAATTAGTTTTATTGTTATTTAATTATTTTTATTTAGTATTAAATTTTAAAATATTAAATTATATGTGTGTGGTGTATATTTAATGTGTGTGATTTTATATTATTTTAATATATAGTGTAAAGTATATATATATACATATATACATTTAATATTAAAATAAATTATAAAGTTTGGATTATTTACAAAACTGCCATCCACCCTCCTCCTTCTTCCCGACGCACGCCCAATCACCAACCATCGCTTGTAATGCTGTTTTCTTGTCGTCGGTGTGCCTCCCGGCGTGCCACCTCCTTCCCCAGCCTTCCCCACCACTAGCAGCACCCTATTCCATCGAGGTTTGGCCGGAATTAGCTCGGGAAGCCAAAACTTTGGCCACTGTCGTTCACGATGTTTCTAACCACCGTTTTCGACACCGTCGGTCTCTTTCTTCTCCTTAAGCTCCGATGAGTGTGATTCCAAGCTTTGTTTCACTTAAAATGGTCTAGATTTGCTTAGGTTTTGATTTTTGCAATTCGGCCATTTTAGGGTTCTTGATTTTTTTGAACTCCAATTTGATTGATTCATGGAAACTTCCTTCACAAATGTTGATCCTATTAGCTTAATCTACATGTGTGAATTTTAGTAGAATTTTTGGGAATTATTTTGATTTTTGGGTATTTTTAAATATTTTATTATTATTTTCTAATTTTCAAAAATTAATTAATTAAATTATGAAATTATGTTTTATGATAAATATAGGTGTTGAAATGAATTATAGGAATTTATTTGGAATTTTTATGAATTTCTATGTATTTATGTTGAATTTAATTAGGTTTATGTAATTTTGGAAAATTAGGTTAATTATGTTTTTAATTGAATTTAATTGGTTAATTGAGTTTAATTATTGATATTATTGATAAATATGTTCAGAAAATTAATTTTGAATAATTATATTATTTTTGGTGAATTTTTTGGATTAATTTTAGTATATTTATATATATAGGGGTATTTTGGTAATTTTACCCTAAATTGACTAAAAATGTAATTAAATTGGTTTTTAATAGTTATTTAAGGTATAAAAATGATTTCTACAAATTATTTAGTATTTTTAATTAATTAAAACTATTTTTCATGAATTATTTTCAATTATATATATAATATACAATTTTTCTAAATAAAATAAGTTTTATCGGTTTTTACTGTGTTTAGGGGTTAATTACGTAATTTCTAATTATTAAATGTATTTCTATAATGTAAGGGCATTTTTGGTATTTTTCATAATTATGCTGTAAATTGTGGACCCCGGTCGGTAAACTGTAGTTTGGAGTCCGACCGAGGGGGTTGTGGATGTGTTTTTGTGCCTGTTTTTCGAAGTGTGTTTTCTTTGCGGGGCCTACTCTACTCTTTGAGTAGAGAGATGTCCGTTTTACAGGGGAGGTTCTGCCGAATTTTTGATAGAATTCTCGTAAAATGTGATATCCGGTCGAACCCTAATTTTGATTATGTGTCCAATATTCTAGATCGAGTTTTCTAGGGTTTTCTGTTAGGTTTATTTCTGATGTCTGTTATTTTTGTATGTTTAGTTGCGCCGAGACCGAGGCCTAGTGGACCAGGGCCCGTCGGACCTATCTCGAGGAGCGCACTAAGTGTGAGTTACTATTATATATATATATGCTCTAGGATGCATGATTTTAGAAATCTATGTTTTATTTTGATTAAATTTGCATAATGATTTAATTAGTACTCAAGTTTATTTTTAGTTTATTTTTGGTATATCTTAAACTATATGCATATTTCATTAATGAATTATGTTTAAAATGTTTTTGAATATATTTCTAGTTTAGTTTGTAATTTAATTGGATTTATTTGATGTATATATACTCGAAATATACCTGGTTTACTTTTGGTATATTTCCAGTATATATATGGTTTATGTTGCTATTTTATTTCAAATTCATGCATCATTTGTTTTTATGAATGTATGCTTTATATTTTAATGGAGGATATCAATAGAACGTGCTACCTAGTGGGCAGCACTAGGATTGAGTACGTACCGGTATGCTTATAGCAGATAGGCTATATTACTAACCTATTTGAGGATATTGATCGAATTTGATTAATTGATGTGTGAGAAAGGATTTGGGAGTGTGATTGCTGGAGCTCGGTTGACCAAGTGTCTCGGGGCCAATCACACTGACAGTCAGACTGCTGGAGCTCGGTTGACTTAGTGTTTCGGGGCCAGTCTACTGTCCAAATGGATTAAGTGAATATATTTGGAATAAGTGAGCCTGTATGGCTAGAGTGTTGTCTAACACTGTTTTGAGGTTGCGATTTTCTAGGGTTTTTGATCCTTCATAAACGATGATTTTCAATAAAATATATAAAATGATTTTACTGTATATGTGTGTATTTGCTTGTATATATACATATTAGATATATACTATTGACTGTATGCATTGTCATTTGGTATGTATGTATATATACTATAGTAATTCACTCAGTGAGGTCTGACTCCCCTCTGTTGACCATTTTTCAGGAGAGTCTTCTTCTTCAGACCTCAGTAGCAGGCCTGTACGCCGAATTTCTTCCGCCCCGGCTTCTTTATGTAAACTGCTTATCTGAGTCTTGAGTTTTATTTTTACAATCTAGACACTGCAGTAGTTGTAAATAAATTATGGGTTTTATGTATTATATTTGTGTGAGTTATGTATTTTGAGAATTTGAACTGAAACTTGTATTAAAGGATTTATTTATATATGAGACGAGGATTTGATTTAAATCCCGTGGTGGATTATTATTTTTATATTTATGATTTTATTCCGCTGTATAGTATTTAATTTAATTGTGTTGTTATTATTTCTATTGCATATTTATTTTATTTTTAGTCTTGCTAAGGGTTCCGGATTAGAAAGAATTCTCGTTCCCTAGCGCCGGTCATGGCCCCTGTTTTGGGTCGTGACATATAGTCAGATAGATTCTCACTTAGAAAATTAGGAGTTCAAGAGAAGTAAGAATGAACCTACTTTGTATGTAAAGATGTTAGAAAGTGGAAAGTTGGTTGTTATTTCTTTATACATTAATGATTTGATGATTGCAGGTGAAGATTCTTTTGCTGTGTAAAAATTCAAAATGGAAATGATGAAAGAATTTAATATGTCTGATTTGGGAGAAATGAAGTATTTTTTAGGTTTGGAGATAACTCAAACTTCATAAGGGATTTTTTTTGTCTCAAAAGCAATATGAAACTGCTTTGCTGAAGAAATTTAAACTTGCAAAATGCAATTCAGTTACTACTCCTCTTGTGTTGAATGAGAAACTAATGAAGAATGATGGAGAAGCAAAGGCATATGCTAGTTTGTATAGAAGTCTTATTGGAAGTTTATTGTACTTGGTAGCTTTAAGACTAGATGTGATGTTCTCTGTTAGTTTACTATGAAAATATAAGCAAAATCCAAGTCAAAGGCACTTTGGTGTAGCTAAGAGAGTGTTAAGATATATTAAGGGAACAATTGATATGGGAATATGGTATAGAAGAGTTAAAAATGGGTCATTGATTGGTTTTGCAAATAGTGATTGGGTTGGATGTGTTGATGATTATAAGAGTACTTCAAGTTATGTTTTCTCTTTTAGTTATGGTGTTTTTTCCTAGAATTCAAAGAAACAAGACATAGTGGCTCAGTCTATAGTTGAAGCTAAATACTTCACAGTCTCCTCTGTTGCAAACCAAGTGATTTAGCTTAGAAAAATCCTTTCAAACTTAGGCATGCATCCAAAGGAAGCATTGATCATCTTTTGGGATAATAAGTCTACTATTTCCATGGCCAAAATTCCTATCCAATATAGAAGAACAAAGCATATAACTGTTAAGTTCCATGCTCTGAGAAATGCAGAGAAGTCTAGTGAAATTAATTTAGTTCATTATAGAACTGAGGAGTAGTAGGCTGATATTTTGATAAAAGCTTTACCTAGAGCAAAGTTTAAATTCATAAGATCATTACTTGGAGTATCAAAGAAAAATCTCAATGAAGAGTGTTAGCTACATTGATATTTTCCTTAGAAATCAGTATGGTTTTTTGCTATGTTATTCTAGAAATTTCTATTCAAGATATTTTGTATGTAAAATCTGTATTAGTTGAAAAGTTAGTATAAATGGTTAATGATCCATGTTTTCAGGAATATGTCTTTTAAAAGTATTTTAGTTGTTTGTGTTAGGTATGACTAAGTTGAAAAGCAATTTTTGTACTCTATATATATATAATGAAAATATTAGTACTAAATAGATAGAGAGGAAGTTTTGTTCTGTGCTTTGATTTTCATTTTTCTGGTTATGCTTTAGTTTTTGGACCTTCTATTTTTATAAACATACTCTTTTGGGTTAAGTTCGCTTCTACGTTCTAATGGTTCCCATTTCAGAATGAAGTTGTTGGTGTCACCTGATGATGGATTTTCCCTAACATAAGCAAGTTAAGTAATCTGAACTGAAGAGAATGTTGTAATGACTAGTTGTTGTCTCCATTAGGTGATATCAAAGGAATTAACTCATAACATTTTCTTATCCATAAGTTCCAAGCTTCAGATGATTCATGGGAAGCCTATCAAAACAGTAAAAAATGAAGCCAAATTTAGCATTTTGTAATGCTGTAATAGAGACTTTAAAGTGAAGTTCTTACTCCATCATCTTAATCTATACCACCAGACAAAAAACTATGGCGGAACAACAAAAGAGAACAGTATAGAAAGAGAAGGAAAATCACAAAAGAATTTTTACCTGACCTAAGCTTCAATCTCATTCGATATTGAGAACATGAGAAATCTTGTCCCACTTAGAGCCACTCCACTTGGTGTAACTTTCCTTGAGATAGGGACAATTATAAATCTTAAGATACGATAATTTGAGAGTCGTTTCATTGTTGTTGTTGTTGGCATATTATTTAATTCCTTACAATGCATAATAGAAAGAGATTAAAGAGAAGAAATTTGCCAAACCATTATGGCAAAGCGTCCATTTCATTAAAGGATGCTATGTATAGTAGGCCTAGCCACGATTAATGAACCACCAATTCTAGTTCATGAACCGGTAGTTCATAGTTTTAAGGTCAGTGAAATCAAACCAGAACCGAGAACAGGGCCTATTCAAGGTTGATTTAAGGACTGGTCAGTTTCAATTTTGGTTCTGGTTCAAACCGGCTGGTTTCAGTTTTGAACTAGTTCAATTTGGTATAATTTTTTTATGGCATAAAGTTGAAATAAAAATTTATTATGACATTTTAATAAGTTGTTTTTTAGTTAAAAATAAAATATAAAAAATAAAAAATTATACTTTACTTTGACTAGCAAACTCAAAATAAATTAACTAGTTAATTTTAGATAAAAAAAATTCAAAAAGATAGAAATAAAATTATTTTATGTTAGTTTTTATATAATATTGGTTGAAATAAAAAATATTATATATATATATATATATATATATATATATATTATAAAAGTATAAAACAAAATTTAAAATATATATACATGGCTTGAAATTGTTTATATTATATAAATTTTTTTAATGTATAAAGACTTGTGAGGTTTTGTATTGAATTTAAATAACATACATCATCCAATTCCTCTGAGAAAGGGCCAACTCTTAATCTCTTTGATCTAGAGAGGCTGCCTAAAATTTCCTTTAGAAAATATCCTAGATTCCTGCAATAAGTTATGCTCAATTCCTCCAAAGATGTTAGGGAATGCAATATAAGTTAATTGCTCACAACCATCTATATATAAAGTTTTAAGCCGAGGGAAGGAATGGAGTTCATCAAATGCATAACTCAATTTATCACAACATCCAAAATAAAGTTTGACAAGTGATGAAAGATGACTTAGTGGGATTTTTATCAATCCTCAATTCCTCAAGGCAAGGAAATAATTCTATGATTTTGTCTCCTGACCCTACTTCTGGTGACCTCCATTTAACTAAACTTTCCATCACATTCAAAAAGAGTCACTTTAGTGCAGGAAACAACCTCCATCCATTGCTTCTGCCACCACTACCAGCAAGGCTGATGCCATAGAACTCATTGCCTATATATCTCACTTGATGCACATAAAATATGACAAGATATTTAAGACTTGGAAGTTTTCCAAGGCTTGGAAATTGTTCACAGTTCCTGCAGTCCCCATAATTTAAGCTCCACTAAATTATTTAACAGTGTGAAAGAGTCACTATTGTTATGGAATTCGGGTTAATTTCCACCAATAATAGCAAATTCACCTTGAGAACTATTGCACAGGTAATTAGAGTGTAAATGATTGTACTAAAAATCACCCCAAGGTAGATTCCCATGAAAGAATGGTGGGTCCACCTTCTTCCAGAATCTCCCATACAAAGTGATATCGAACATTGATATGCTTCGTCCTTGCATAATAAACCTGGTTCTTTGCTAAATGAATAACACTCTGACTATCATAATGCACTTTGATGTGCTTCTGCTCAATCCACCAAGCAACCCTTGAAGCCAAATTTCCTCCTTTACAACCTTTGTAACTGCCATATACCTTGCCTCTATAGTAGATAAAGCAACTGTTGACTGTAAGGTGAACTTCCAACCGACTGGTGCCTTTGCAAAAGTAAACACATATCTAGTAATTGATTGATGCTTGTCCAAATCACCAACATAGTATAGAATCACAATACCCAACTACACACTGACCATCTTGCCTATCTTGCTAAAATACCAAACCAATATCTACTGTGTTCAGAATATATCGTAGAATCAATTTCACAGCTTGCCAATGCTCTTTTCTAGGATCATGCATATACCTCCTCACAACCCCAACTACCTGTGAAATATCTAGCCTCATACACATCATTGCATACATTAAGCTACCAATAGCACTTGCATACGGTACTTTTGACATGTGTTCTCGTTTTGCATCATTCTTTAGTGACATGGATGCACTAAGCTTGAAATGAGGAGCAAGTGGTGTACTAACTGGTTTTGACTTCTCATTCATGCCAAAATGTTTTAGTACCTTCCTCATATTTTCTTTCTGAGACAAACAAAGCCTCCCTAATTTCCTATTTCTTGATATTTTCATGCTGAGAATCTTTTTTACTTTACCAAGATCCTTTATCTCAAGCTCCCTATTGAATTGAGTCTTTAATTCCTCAAGTTCTGTTTGACTTCTGGAAGCTATTAGCATATCATCAACATAAAGAAAAAGATATATATATGATCCATCTTGTAGCTCGCGCAAATACACACAGTGATCATATTTGCTTCTTGTGTACTTTGCGCTATCATAAACTTGTCAAATCGCTTGTACAACTACTTTAAAGATTACTTCAATCCATATAGAAATTTTTCCAATTTGCAAACCATCTTTTCTTTACTAGCAACTTTGAATCCATCTGGCTGAGTCATGCAGATTTCCTCATCCAAGTCTCCATGTAAAAATGCAGTTTTTACATCCCTTTGAACTAGTTCCAAATCTAATTGTGCTACTAAAGCTAATAAAATTTTGATGGAGGAATGTTTTACAACTAGAGAAAATACTTCATTATCATCAATTCTCTCCATCTGTGCATAGCCTTTAGCCACCAATCTTACTTTGTAGCGGACATTATCCTTGTCAGGAAATCCATCTTTCTTTGCATATACCCATTTGGACCTAATTGCCTTCTTTCCCTTCGGAAGACTAACTAATTCCATGTCTGATTCTTTTGAAGGCACTGCATTTCTTTATTCATGGCGATCCTCCACTTTTCCTGTTTTGAACTTTGGACTGCTTCATTATAGGTGGCAGGAACATCATCAATTGTAATTAGTGATGTAAAAGAGACCATATCAATATAACGAGTAGATTGTGTAATAGTCCTTTTTCCCTTCCTTAATGTAATTGATTCATGTTATTGTGGAGGTTCTTCGGTCTGAACCTCTTCTTCATTTGACACTTCTTCTACCATAAGAGAGTCATCATTAGTTTCTACATTAGATGGGATAATTCTGTTGCCATCAAACTCCACTTATTTGGGAGTACCATCTATTTGCTCCATCTTTTCAGAAGTCACCTTTCTCAATATAGTAGATTCATCAAAGGAAACATCCCTGCTGAAGATTACTTTCTTTATTTCTGGATACTAAAGATGATAGCCTTTCACACCAGAAGTGATCCCTATAGAGATTGCCTTCTTTGCTCTTGGATTCAGCTTTGACTCCTTAACATGGTAATATGCAATACAACCAAACACATGTAAGAAATCATAATCTGTAGTAGGTTTTCCAAATCATTTCTCCAATGGTGTTTTACTACCAATAACAGTTGATGGTAAGCAGTTGACAAGGTGACAAGCATAGACTACAACCTCAACCTAAAATTTTTTGCTCAACCCAGTTGTCATAACCTAAACCGGGAGTCATGATCAGTGCTAGGGAACAACAATTATTTTGAATCCGAAACCTGTAGCAAGCCTTAAAAATAAAAACGCATGCAATAAATAAATAAAATATACCAGAATTAAAACTTAAATCAATATAAAAATAAATAATTATGTCATATTATAAAATATAAATATTTGTATACAATATTCAGAGAAAGGTCTCTAATATTAAAAACAACATTCTATAGACATAAAGTTCTACTACTACTGTAGTTTTCTGGAATACAATAAAGTTAGATAAATAATTTACATAAACTAGCCGAATATGAAGAAGTCCGGCATATAGGCCTACTACGGAGGATTGAAGAAGAAGAATCTCCTGAAAAATAAACAATTGAGGGGAGTCAGACCTCACTGAGTGAATTATTATATCATATATACATGCACCTCCTAATGTCATATGCAATCAAGCATCCGTATACATA